>CM060339.1:10004097-10006597 GCA_030674155.1 Stramonita haemastoma | reverse complement strand
GTTGCCATGGAAACGAATTTAAAATGGCTGACAAACAACATATTTTTAAAGAAGAAAACTTCAAAAATATCAATTATTTTGTAATCCTGTTTTGCATACAAGTTTTTACAACTGCTTTTTTCAATTTTACAGATTTTTTAAGACATTGTACAGTTTTCTGATTTTTTGTGAATTTTTTTGTGTGTGAAATCCTGGATTTTTGTGACAAATTTGGCTGGATAGAAAGTTTCAAATTGCAATAACTTCAAAGTTTATCAAGATAAATGTAAATCAATCTGTAAAACTTTAGATTATATTATTACCAACAAGCATGCAAGTTTTCAATGCTGTACCTATTGTTTTGAAAAGTGTATTTTCTTTCAAAAAAATGGATAAGGTGGTAAAAAGAGAAAACGAAAACGAGTAAAGAAAACAAAGTATGCATTCACACTCAATAAATGTAGTCATCTTTATTGTCAAATTATCATGATTTATGTT
Organism: Stramonita haemastoma; assembly: GCA_030674155.1. Taxonomy (NCBI): domain Eukaryota; kingdom Metazoa; phylum Mollusca; class Gastropoda; order Neogastropoda; family Muricidae; genus Stramonita; species Stramonita haemastoma. Next base: position 10,006,120 of record CM060339.1, on the reverse strand, counting down.
GCTGTTTTCGAAGAAAAAATTATGGGACATGAAAGAGTACATGTTTAGGGTTCCATATTTTTTATAAAAAAAAACCCAAATCATGAAAAATCGTGATTTTTCACGGAAATCCCACCCGTGTCTGGCCTTAAAACAACTAAATCCAGATCGATTGGACTGAGGATGGAAGAAAACAGTTCACTGTTCAGTGTAGGAGTGATATCCCAATATGGTGTATTGAGTTTGCATGAGAAGATCTTCATTCTCCTGTTAGACAGATTAGCTAGGCCGAGGGGTGGTATGTCATTGACATTTGAGCTCTATACATTATTTTCACAAAGTTGATGATGCAAGACAAGGCTGTGTGATGCTTTTCAGCATCACTTACAGTGACGTCAAAAAAACCCATAGTGGTGGTCAAATTTTTGTTCCATGAGAAGATACATTTCTTTCTGGCAGTGACTGGTTGTCATGCTGATGTAGATGTCATGCTGCAGCCTCAAAAAGCAGTTGACCTCAGTTGGGATTTCAATTCTTTATATTCCATTGTGGTGTAGCATATTGTCCAGTCTTTCGTTGTGCTCATTGTATTCAAACTTCTGCAGATGGTGAATTCTGTGACTCTCCCCAGCAGCTGTGACATCACGCCACCCCTCTGTTTCTCTGCAGCACAAATTACAAACAATGTGATGTGTCTTCAGCAGTGCCAGAGTTACCACATAATCAGCCTCATATGCCACACAAGCAAGGTCATGTTGAAGATTATACTGAAAAGACTGAAGCCACAAGCAGGGACAATCATTGCTGAGGAACATGTAGGTTTCAAAACAGGGTGTAGCTTAACTGAACAGATATACAACATCAGAATACTCTGTGAGCAGTACCTTCAACACCAACAAGACCTCTACCATGTATTTATAGATTTTAAGAAGGCATTCAACAGGGTGTGCCATGCAGCTTAGTGGGCAGCCATTAACTTGTACAGCGTCATTGCGAACCTTATCAGAGTCGTCAAAGAGCTGTACAACAAGGCTACAAGTGCTGTGTGCTGTGTGCAACATTGGAGAGTGTTTTGAACAAAAGAGTTGGAGTAAGGCAGGGCTGTCTACTCTCTCCCACTCTTTTCAACATATTCCTTGAGAGAATCATGGCCGATGCACTGGAACACCATAAAGGATCAGTCAGCGTTGGTGGCAGAACGATCACAAATCTCCGCTTCGCAGATGACATTGACGGAATTGCAGGATCAGAAAATGAGCTTGCCAGCCTAACAGCACACCTGAACAATGCCTCTGAATTTTACGGCATGGCAATCAGTGCAGAAAAGACCAAACTGATGACCAATATTGCCAAGGGCATCTGCACTGATATCAGGGTCAATGACCAGAAGCTGGAAACGGTTCAAAGCTTGTTCAAAGCCGTTCAAGGGGATTTTTCGCCTTGAGTTAACATCAGTGCTGACTCCACTCTCCCCAAAAGTCCTTCGGAAGAGACTATAAACTGAGACCTCGCGTGCTAACGCAGCAAAACAACGATCTCGTTCAAAGCGGTTCAAGTACTTGGGAGCCGTTGTATCAGACAAGTGGTCCAAGCCGGAGGTAGTATGCAGGATTGTACAGACAATAACAGCACTGTCAAAACTGAATACCATCTGGAAAGATAAAAACTATCTCACTCAACTAGATCAGACTAACATGCTCCCTTGTCCATGACCATAAATGCATAATCATAAGATTCAGGTACTAGAATATGTATGTCCTAATATATATGCCTTACAGCGGATGGATTCCTTTTGTGTTCCGTTACATGACTTTATTAAAATTAGGCATATACTTCCTTTAAAATGAAGTTTATTGATGACATGAGCGCGAACTTGTGTGTGTGTGTGGTGGGTGTGTTGGGGTGTGTGTGTGGGAGGTGTGGGTGTGTGTGTGTGTGGATAATTGTTTTTATTTGTCATCTCCCCTTGTACTAAAATATTATGATTTGCATGACTTTTTTGTTGTTGTTGATAGGTTGTACCTCAAGTTTTTGATGTTTTGTT
>CM060339.1:9984097-9996597 GCA_030674155.1 Stramonita haemastoma | reverse complement strand
TTCAAAGCCCTAGCTCTCTGTCCTTCTCTCTATCTGTCTCTCTCTCTGTCTCTCTATATATATATATCTGTCTGTCTTTCTGTCTTGTCTCTCTCTTTCTGCCTGTCTCTGTCTGTCTGTCTGTGTGTGTGTGCGCGGGCGTGTGTGTGTGTGTGTGTGTGTGATTTTATTTTCCCCTGTTTACAGGTAGTCCTTTTCGCAAGAATCTGTTGGTACATATCAAGCATGGACAGCATTTCAAGTGACAGTGATGGACTACAGGACAACACTACACACCGGACAGAGGGGTCATCATACATGGATTACATGGAATACCAAGTCTCTGTGATCATCAACAAAATATGTCCTCCATGTATTCTGCTGTTGGGAGGCTTTGGAAACATCGCCACCATCTGTGTCATGCGTCGTATCAAGGACCACAACTCTTCTCAGCATGCTATACTTATGTCCCTTGCCGTGTCTGATCTTACCTTACTTTATACTGGGCTGACACGCTTCTGGATGTTCAATGATTTCCAGGTAAATATTGAAATTCTGCATGTGGTCATCTGTAAGCTTTTCTACTTCCTGACTTATGCCAGTAACATTACGTCTGCCTGGCTGGTGACCTGTGTGACAGTGCAGAGAACAATGGCGGTCCTGTGGCCACACAAAATGCGAGTGATGTGCACTGTGCGAAGAACGTGGATTGTCATAGCAACACTTGTCATCTCTGTATGTGCTTTGAATTTTCATATTCTAATTGGATTTCACATAAATGCAAATAATTGGTGTTTTGCCATGGCAGGCATGTATTTCGACTTCTTCATTCTGGTGTTTAATTGGATAGTTTTGTTCACGTCTTCCCTCTTGCCCAGTGTCTGTATGATTGTCTGTGACATTATATTGTCTGTCAGTCTGTTTAAAGCAGTGTCCTCTTCCTCTTCCATCTCTGCACGTGTGGAGACAAATGTCAACACTGCACACAGCACTGACAGTCGGAGGAAAACCTCCTACAGAACAACTGTCATGGTTTTGGTAATATCCTGTGCTTTTTTGGTGTTAACCCTGCCATTATCCGCTTTCTTGCTGTGGTCTAACCAAAATTTGGATATTGTACAAAAACACCCTCAGACGTACGCCATACTTCAATTGGTGAACACAGCGACACAAATGTTGTTGTTCACCAACAGCGCCATCAACTTTGTTCTCTACTGCCTGACTGGAACCAAATTCAGAGGGGAGTTTCTCCACTGGATCCACTGTGGTGCTCAGAGTCCCTCTGCTCCATCTGTCCATGAGACAGCTTCAGAGGCATCAAGGGAAGGAAGACACCAACATCATGGAAACAGCTCACTGTCCAAATAATGTCATCATCACTTTAAGCCTTGAAAAAGTATTCATGGGCTCTCTCTGTCTCTGGCTATGTGTGTGTGTGTCTCTCTGTCTCTCTCTCTCTTGTCCTTGTCTGTCTGTCTGTCTGTCTGTCTGTCTGTCTGTCTGTCTGTCTGTCTGTCTGTCTGTCTGTCTCTCTCTCTCTCTCTCTCTCTCTCTCTCTCTCTCTCTCTCTCTCTCTCTCTCTCTCTCTCTCTCTCTCTCTCTCTCTCTCTCTCTCTCTCTCTCTCTCTCTCTCTCTCTCCCCCGCATCCCCCCTCTTTCTCTCTTCATTTCTATCTATCTAACGACATGGAAGCCTTGTCACAGACTTGTTTATACGATGTTGATGTTTGTTGTGCCCTCCACCCCACCCCCCTTCTTTTCCCAATTGCAATAAGCGAAAGTGTTACACAACAATTCGTTGTAGTTTGAATGTAAACCACTTCACCATATCGTGGAATCCACGCCATGCCGACCATCTGGGTTGTAGAAATGATACATTTTTTGTTTCTGAAAATGTGTGTTTTGTGCCCAGTCCCCTTCCTGCTGTCCCCTTGTGAATGGGCTTAAAAAGCTTGACACAATAAAATATTGTCATAGTCATTGTCATCGTCATTGTCTCTCTCCTCCTTTCCTTTCTTTTTTTCCATCTTGCAATTTCACATGTACTACATCAAATTATGATTAGACAGGAATGTTCTGGTCTTCATTGTTAATTTGAAGGGGTTGCTGTTATTATGTTTGGGGTTTGGGTTCATTTTCTATAGTTTGGGGTTTTAGTTTGTTTTATTCTTTCTTTCTTCTGTTTTGTTTTGTTTTTGTTCATTTTCTTTTGGTTGTATTTGTTGTTGCTTTGATCGTTTCTAATCAGGGCAGAAATGGGCCAGATAGAAAAAAAAAGTTGTGAATGATTAACTGTAACCCTTCAAAACTAAAGAATGTTCACTCATTCATTCATTGATCCATTGATACATTCATCCACTCATTCTCTCTCTCTCTCTCTCTCTCTCTCTCTCTCTCTCTCTCTCTCTCTCTCTCTCTCTCTCTCTCTCTCTCTCTCTCTCTCTCTCTCTCTCTCTCTCTGTATATATATATATATATATATATATATATATATATATATATATATATATATATATATATATATATATATATATATATACAGAGAGAGAGAATGAGTGGATGATATATATATATATATATATATATATATATTATAATATATATAATATATATAATATATATAATTACATAATGTGCATATACACATATCAGGCTAAATGACATGTCACCAGAACACTGACTATGGAACAGTGTAGTTCTTCTCACCAGCTGCCATCTCCACTGTGCACTCTTCAGGTCAGCTACATCAAGGGAATGGAAACAATGGATCTGAATCACCTGACATCAAGTGTTAAGAGTATTCTGTGTTCGGTGTTCTAAGCACACCTCATGCCTGGAGTATGTGTCAGCACTGTGTAGCTTCAGTGTAGGTCCTCCATGAGGAAGTCAGAGACAAGGTCATAGCAAGTCTGCCACCTTCATCCTTCCATCCCTATAAGACACATACGAAACACTGCTGATTGACTTGCTCATAGAAAAAATATGAACACTTTATTCGTCTACTGCCATCTCTTCACTGGACCCCTGTACAACAAACAATATCGTGAAAAATCAGCTTCCTCAGCTTCATGTCTCCACAAGACTTCCTGCCCACCTCTGTGACTGCCTCCAATCTGACACACTGCATTGATCTCTGTGACACTGTGACATACTGCTTTGATCTTTGTTACACTGTGACATGCTGCTTTGATCTCTATAACACTGTGACACACTACTTTGATCTCTGTGACACTGTGACACACTGCCTTGATCGCTCAGATTACTGCCGATCCAGTGTGCCTACGTGTGCCCAGGTTCACACAATCCACTGTCAGCAGTCCTTTCTGTCTGGGGGTCCATGGTACTAGGGATGATCTCCTTTATCCATTCACCATAAACTCTCACTGGACTCTCTCACTCACTCAGTCCCATGTCCCAAAGGACGTAGGGGGGACATGAGAGAAGACGCAACAGAGATCTTTTTCCATGCTTCACGATCCTGTGTGGCTAGTAGGAGGTTTTGCAGGGGTTGGGCGGTCCAGTCTTTGATGTTGTCAACCCATGATTTCTTTTGGCGGCCTCTTCTTCTCTTGCCCTCGACTGTTCCTTGCAAGATAGTTTTTGCTAGGGTGTTGTGTCTTGTGGTGTGACCAAACCACATCAGCTTTCTCCTCTTTATTGTGGAGAGCAAAGGTTCTTGGGGGCCCACACGTTTTTTGATTTCTTCTTTCACATAGTTATTAGTCTTGTGTTCTTTGTATGATATTTTGAGGAGTCTTCTGTGGCACTTGCTCTCGAATGCTTGGATTCTGCTCTCGAACTCTGCTGTCAGAGTCCATGATTCACAGCCATATAGGAGGATAGATATCACGAGGGATTTGTAGAGGTGGTATTTGGTGCAGATGCTGATGTTGCTTCTGATGATCCTCTCAAGTCTGACTAGAGCAGATGTTGCTGTTGCAATGCGAGCTTTCACTTCATTGTTTGATGTGCAATCTTTTGTTAGGATGGAGCCTAAGTATTTGAATTGGCTCACCTCTTCCTGTATTTCTCCATTTATCTTTATTTCCGTGCTGTCATTACTTGCGCTGTTGACCATGATCTTTGATTTCTCTGTACTGACCTCCATGCCGTATCCACTCGCTCGATCTGTTAGACTGTCTGTGAGGATTTGCAGTTCTTGTTTGCAGCTGCCCATGAGGTCAATGTCATCTGCAAATCTGAGGTTGCAAAGGGGTCTTCCACCAATGGAGATGGAAGTGTGGTGGTTTTGTAGTGTCTCTGTCATGATGTTTTTGAGGAAGAGGTTGAAGCGTACAGGTGAGAGAAGGCAGCCCTGGCGGACCCCAACCGTGGTCTTGAAGAACGTGCCCACGTGATTGTTCATGAAAACTGCACTTCTTGTGTTCTCGTACAGTGCCTTGATGACTTCAATGAGGCAGTTGTCAATGTTGAAGTGCCTGAGTACTTGCCAGAGGCCGTCATGCCATACCCAGTCAAAGGCCTTTTTGAAGTCTATGAAATTGTGGTACACGTCTTTTTGGTGTTGGAGATGCTTCTCTATCAGAATTCTCAGGTTGAAAATTTGTTCCATTGTGCTGCGTTTTGGTCTAAAGCCCGCTTGTTCTTCTGCCAGGAGTTTTTCCGCTTGGTTTTTCAGTCTGTTGAGGACTACCTGCAGCATGATCTTGCTAGGATGGCTTATGAGACTGATGGTTCTGTAGTTCTGGCATTGCTTGATGTTTCCTTTCTTTGGCAGGGGTATTACAAGAGACTGTGTCCATTCTTTTGGCCATTCTTTGGTGTCGTGAATCTTCTGACAAAGTTCTGTGAATAGCCTTGCTGTTTCATTCCCTCCATTTTTTATGAGTTCAGCTAGGATGTTATCGATTCCAGGGGACTTCCCCTTCTTCAATTGTTTAATAGCTGCATCTACTTCACACCTTAGTATTGGTGGGTCTTTATCTTGGTGTTCAGGGGGGTTGTCAGAAACTATGTTGGTATCTGGGCGTAGTGGGTAGATATACAATCCCTCACAGTATTCTGTCCAGCGTTGGAGGATGGCATTGTTTTCTGTTAAAAGATTTCCTTCTTTGTCTTCAATAACAGAGGCTTTAGGCTGTGTGGTTTTAGTTAGTGCTTCCAGAGTGTCGTAAGCAGTTTTGCTGTTTCCCTTGGCCATTCCAGCTTCGAAGCTGTCGCATTGTTCTTCTATCCACGCTTCTTTGGCTTCTCTCATCTTTTTCCTCACTTCTCTGTGGCTATCCATGTACTTGTTGTTGGCTTCTTGACTTGTGCACTTTTGTTTCTGAAGCTCTCTTCTTTTGTTGCAGAGGTCAAGAACCTCATTTGTCACCCAGGGTTGTTTCTATGTTCTGCTTCTTCCTAATGTTTCTTCTGCTGCTGTCGTTAGCACTTCTTTGATGTTGTTGGCTAGTGTGTATACATCTTCTTTTTTTTTAAACATTTTTATTCAAGTTTTGCATAATATAAATACAAGTAAATATTGAACACCAAAAGTATTATCTCTACCCATCGTCTCCACCATTTTAACGCACAAATGCATATGAATATAATATTAATATGTACATAATTTTGGAGCTTACTGTAGTAGTTATTTCATTAATATAAAAAAAAAAAGAACACAAAAAACAACAGCAACAAAACCAGCCAAAGTTTGGTATGTTTCTGAATAATAATCACAATAATAACAAGTAATCAATCAAAACATATTCTGCACTTATGCGGTCACGTTATTCAACAAATATGACATTTGGATACATGGGATCATAAACGAGAAGACACAAACATACATACATATAAACATACATAGACACATATAGACACACAAGGTTATCGATTCAAATCACTGAACATGGCATAGGCATGCAAGTCTGGTTCTTTTCTTCTTTCTCTTCTGTCTCTTCCTTATCCTTTCCTCAAAGCACTGACAATTTTTTATGGTGCTCAGACGAGTCTACAATAGCATGATACTATGTGCTTATATTTACTCTTAAAGTATTAGTTACCGTCATTGAGTTCTCCTTACCCTTATTCTTATTTTATTCATTTATTTATTGTATACAAATATCTATTACAACAGTAGTAGGTGGACTGATCAGTCTGGAGACAGGGTACATTTTACCTGCCCCCCCCCCCCCCCCACACACACACACCACACACTATTCAATGGACATGTTACTTGTTAGTCTCAATAGTATCTTAGGGTTAATTTTACAGCAGTTTGCTATTTTAAAAGAAAAAAAAAACCAATGGAGAGAATTACCTTTAATCCATATGTCAAAGAAAAGATCAAATTTCAACAATATGTTTATATGGTAGCCAATCAATTACAAACTTATTATTAGTCATGTTGATAAATGAAGTATATTTTTCTATTTCAAACACCTTTTTCAAGTATGTCCTAAAGTGACAGAACTGTGGAATTGTTTTGTTGATCTTGCATTTGTAAATGTAAAATTTTGCATGCATCATAATCATGTCAAATGTGCAGTCAAATCTACAGGCATCGTCATATCCAAAAAGCACAATTATTACATTCAGCTTTAAGTTGTTTACATTTTTACAATTTTGATTTATATATCTTTCCAACTGTGCCCAAAAAGGTTGGATACAATCACAAGCCCAGAACATATGACAAATACCGTCCTGGACTCTTCTGCAGAAACTGCAGCTGCTTTCCTGGACCACATTCATGTGCATGAGGACAATATTTGTTGCCAAAATTCTATGTACAAGTCTTATTTGAAACCAACGTAGCTTAATTTCTTTAATCTGCGGGATTTTTCTAAAAGTTACAGTCCAATTGATACTCGCATTTAATTTATTATCCCATTTTTGACAGCAGTTTGGTTTTGTATCCTCACGCAAGAAAATATCGTAAAGCAGTCGAGCCCCTTTGGGAGGTGACATAATAATTTTAAGAGATTTTGGACAATTCAGTGGTATGTTATCAGTTAAATCTATGTGTTGTTTTCTTACATAACTCTTAACAGCTTGTACACATCCCATGTATGTAATATAATCAGTCTGCAGATTGTATTTGTCACTGAACTCTTGGGCTGTGAAGAAAAGACCATTCTCATTAAGCAAATTATGAATGAAGCACACGCCTTTTTCAAACCACTTCTTTAAGAAAATGTTTCTGTTCCCAATCTGAATGTTATCATTAAAAAATAAAGGTTCTCCTATTATTTCTTCAGATGTTGATATACAAATTTTCTTACCAAATTCTTTATATGATTTTAAGACATTGTTCCAAAAGTGATTAGGTTGATAATGTCTGTCACATGGGAGATCAGTACCGAGACGTTCAAGTTGACCTAGTCTAGGGTTCATTGTCAAGATTATGTTTTTCCACTTATGATTAGTGTTTTGTAATCGTTTTATCTACATCAATTTAAGAGCATTAATGTGTTTTTTGATATCTGGTATTCCGAGTCCACCTTCCCGAATAGCTTTAACAGCTGTTTTTCTACTAATTCTGTCCTGTTTGTTGTTCCGTACAAATTGATATACAGTTTTTTGGATCATATTAACAATTTTATCAGGAGGGTTAGGCAGTAACATCCACAAATGCACAATCTTGGATAGGATCAATGATTTCAGAATGGCAACTCTACCCAAAGGAGTAATTTGTCGTTTAAGCCACACTTTATAAAGATATTCAATTTCATCAAATTTTTCTTTTAGATTGAACTCCTCACACTCTTTTAAATTGTTGGAGAGCCAAATTCCCAATATCTTAAACCTTGGAGGATTCCACTGCATATGCAAATGAGGACTGTAACGTCTTGGAGAGTTCTTTTGTCTTCCAAGCCACACAGCCACTGTCTTGCTTGCATTCAAGTAAAGGCCAGACCTCTTCCCAAATTTATCAATAAGGTTAACCACTTCTGTGAATGTTTTTTCAGTTCCATCTAAGAAAATTTCAGTGTCATCTGCGTATTGTGAAATCTTATGCTCAGTTTCTCCAATCTGAATGCCTTTTATTTTTTTGTCTTGCCTGGTCATCATGCCAAGGATTTCCACACACAAAATAAACAGATAGGGCGATATAGGATCTCCCTGTCGGCAACCTCTAGAGATGGAGAACCACTGTGACATTTGTCCATTAACCAGGACAGATGATTTAATATTTTTGTAGAAAACAGATATCCACCGATAGAAATCTTGGCCAAAGCCAAATGCGGAGAGGACTTTGAACATAAAAGACCAGTCAACAGAGTCAAAGGCTTTCTCAAAGTCAAGGCATAAAAGTAACCCTGGTAAGCTTTCCCTATTTAAATACTGAATCATATCATAGATAAGACGAATGTTATCTCCTATAAATCTATTTCTTATAAATCCTGTCTGATCCTCATTAATGAGAGAAGGTAATAATGGTTTTAGTCTATTTGCAATGCTTGCAGAACCGATTTTATACACAACATTTAGGAGGGAAATAGGCCTCCAATTCTTAATAAATTCCTTTGCTTTATCCCCTTTTGGAATGCAAGTAATAATACTTTCTTTTTGGGGTGCTGAAAGTTCATCCTTCCAAAAACCATTATTTAAAGCTCTGACTACAAAAAGACCAACCTGTTTCCAAAAAAATTTAAAGAATTCAACAGTAAATCCATCTGAGCCAGGACTTTTATTGTTTTTCATATTTTTCAGTGCCTGTGTTGCTTCTTCCATGGATATTTCCCCTTCTAGTTGAGACATTTCTAAATCAGTGAGTTTAGGGATATTTTGTACTAAATCTGATATTTCACATTCCTCTACGTGCTTCCTTGCATACAGGCTTTCATAAAACTGCTGTACTTCTTTGACAATCTCTTTATGATCTGATGTTACGTTACCATTTGATAGCCTTAGTTTGTTCATGTGTTTACTAATACAATTACGTTTTTCAAGACTGCAGAAATACTTTGTTACCTTTTCTCCATCCGCCACCCATCGTGCTCGAGAACGTAGTAATACACCTTCCATTTGTTTCTCTCTAATCCTAACCAATTCCTCTTTGTCATTGTTAAGCTGTCGAGTCTCTTCATCAGTCAATACGGGTTTCTTTTCAAGACATTCAATATTGTTTTCTAAATAGTTTGTATGGTCTATAGTCTTACGCTTTTTCATGGTAGCAAACGAAATTGTTTTTGATCTTATCTTCATAAGTAACACATCTAAGAACAATTGGTCAGAGATAACAAACTGAATCTCATTTTTTGGAATACTAGATGTTTGTTCACGAAAGAATGGAAGAGCAGCATATTCTTCAATAACTGTTTTTATAACATTATTTATCTCTTCCACAAATAATTGATCTCTTAGAAGGGATGAGTTGAATTTCCATAATGAGCTTCTCTTTATTTCTTTCTCCAAGGAGAGCTCCAATGTTATTATAGAGTGGTCTGTTTTATAACCACGTTTTATATCTGCATCTTTTACTGTAAAGTATAGGCAGTCTGAGACAAGGAAAAAATCTAGCCAGCTTTGTTGCACAGGGTTACTCCTTCACCATGTGTACCTTTTGACCTGGGGATGGAGTTCCCTCCACATGTCTGACAAGTTTAAACTCATCATCATATGTTTAACCTGTTCTTGAGCCCTTGCATTGTTGACATGCTTGTAATTAAAGTAGTCAGAGTCTGGATCCAGCACAAGGTTCCAATCTCCTCCGACAATAACATTCTCAGAACCTAAATCATGTATTTGGCCTTCCAATTCAATATAAAACTCTGGTGAATCTCTATTCGGCCCATATACACTAGCTATAAGGAAATCTTTATTCATCATATGAACAGAGACAAATATATAGTTGCCATCAGGGTCTTTACATACTTTTTTCACGTGGAATTAAAAATTATTATTGAAGAGGATGGCTACACCTCTTGAGCTCGAGTTATGAGAAGCAAAATGACACTTGTAACCCCATTCAGAAGGATATATCGTTCCACTTTGGGATCAATATGTGTATCTTGTAATAGGAAAATGGAGCCATTTTTATTTCTTAGATAATGAAATACATCCCGTCTTTTTTGTGCATTTGCAAGACCCTGGCAATTCATGGAGATAATTCTAATGGCTTTCTCCATCAAAGACGATTTGCAGCATAGAAGGCTGATACATTGTTAGCACACACAATATGATCGTAAACACATTACTTTTATCTGGAATGCCACACTGTAAAAAATAGTCATACAGAGAACACATATTCCACCAATGAAAAAGGCCCTCTGGGTGTGGACCATACAAAGTGCAGAAGAAAGGACATACATGCCAGGATACATAGCTGGTCATATTTGATGCTAGATCTGAATAACTATGCATAAACACACGTAAACAAATACACGAAAAGAAAACTAACACACACATAAAATGGAAGTATTATAGTACCTTGATGAATCTGCTCAGGGCAGTGCAGAAATCATGTGGATATAACAGCTGTATGTGAGTATGCACTGTGTAACACTCGTGCATAATCCGATTACATATTTCTGAAAGTCTTAAATATGTACAAGTCTAACTGTGCTTTTAAATAAAAATTTTAAAAAAATAAAAAATAAAAATAAAATAAAATAAAATATTAATAAATAAATAAATAAAATAATAATAATAATAATAATAATAATAATAATAATAATAATAATAATAATAATAAAGGACAGCAGTGGATTTGATCATTTACAATGTACCGTATATACCTCTGGCATAACCACGCAGTCAATAGTGTGTATACATCAATGTTGATGGCTGTGAGTGCGGCGAACTTTCCTCCAATGTTGGCTTGGAAGATCTCAACCACTGTTGGGTCTTTGAGTTTTTCCAGTGTCAGGTAAACCCTAGAGACCCAGTGTTAGATCAGGCCTAGAGACCCAGTGTCAGATCAGGCCTAGAGACCCAGTGTCAGATCAGGCCTAGAGACCCAGTGTCAGATCAGGCCTAGAGACCCAGTGTCAGATCAGGCCTAGAGACCCAGTGTCAGATCAGGCCTAGAGACCCAGTGTCAGATCAGACCTAGAGACCCAGTGTCAGATCAGGCCTAGAGACCCACGTCCAATTTTTGTCACAGCTGAAAATCTAGTTTGATATTTTGTGGCTTAATGCCCACTTATATTGCTGTAATTTTGAGCAAGAATACTTATTGAAAACTTCACATAGAGTTGTATTCTTTTCAATCCTTTTTGACTGGTATATACAATCTTTCCACCTGACACATTAAGTGAACACACGCATGCTGTGTGATCATCAACTGACACATCAGGTGAACACAACCATGCTGCGTGATCATCAACATCAACATCATCAACCCGAGTTCGAGTCCTGTCGAGGAGATTTCTCTCCTGGAGTTAACATCAGTGCTGACTCCAATCTCCCCAAAAGTCCTTTGGATGAGACTTTAAACCGAGGCCCCGTGTGCGAACGCACGCAGAACACCATGTGCACACGTTAAATCCTGTAACCGCTTTTCGTAAGAGTAGGCCATCGTGTGCCGGTGGAAACAGATGACATTTACAAAACTGCATACACACGGGGACTGGATGAAAAAAGCACAAGAGTGCTTATTCCATTATCCTCGATATAAAAGAATAAATCAAAATAAAACATCAACTGACACACTAGGTGAACACACCCATGCGGTGTGATCATCAACTGACACACCATATGAGCACATGCATGCTGTGTGATCATCAACTGACACACCAGGTGAACACACCCATGCTGTGTGATCACCAACTGTGGACAGGACAGCTACAGGTGTGAGGGAAGATGTGTGTTCCTTCCTCAGCCACACCTGCAAGGTTCACCATGGGTCAGATTCTGCACATAGAACCGTTCATCCATTATTAAGGTAGCCACATTCTGACATCAAGGATAATGTCTAAAGATGACACCTGTGTGTGTGGTTTTAGGATGTTTTTAAATTGTCATCGGTTGCTACATACACACAATGGTCTACTTATCTAAAAGGTGGGATAGGTTTTACCCTTTGCAAATGTTTTCAGGTGCTTGTGCTTGGGCCTCTTCATGATCTTTGTGTGTCTGATGGAGAGAAGGGATGGTCCCTCAGGATTTACACAAGGCAAATAACATTACCCTGTACAAGAACAAAGTGACAGCTATCTATGTAAAGAAAGAAAAATAAATATACTTGTATGTTGATCTTCAATTCCGTTTACTTAATGACCTGAATATGTTTCCCCATTATAATTTATCTCTTTGACTTTATGACATACACACTGTGTAAAATCTTTGTGAATGTAATTTGTGAGAAGGCTTGGTGCCCATTTTTTTTCAAAAATCATAAGATTTTCTTGGTTTGTCAGAAGGGTGGGACTGACATAAGCTACAGCTTGATGTTCTTCCCCTGTTATGCTACCATCAGCTTGTGCTCTTGTAGTTATTTATTAAACAACATTTATTTGAACCAACAAGGGGGGCATGACTGCAGTGACTGCAATGATTACCAGGGCATCTCTCTACCGGGCATTTTGTGCAGGGATTTTGTTGGGGATGTGTTCGCAGGAATGCAATGCCTT
>CM060339.1:9951597-9979097 GCA_030674155.1 Stramonita haemastoma | reverse complement strand
TCTCCAGTAATATCGTTTTGATTTATCCATTCTTGTAATCTTCTGTTAATGATAATGCTGTATAGCTTACTACTTATGTTACATAATGATATCCCTCTATAATTGTTGACATTATTTACATCCTCCTTTTTAAATAATGGTAAAATAACAGACTCTTTCCAGCTTTCAGGATAAACACAAGTATCAGATAAATAGTTGAATAATTTCACTAAAAAGTGAACTATGTCCCCACTAGAGTTCTAAAAAAACTCTCCTATAAGACCATCTGGGCCAGCAGATTCTTTTTTTTCAATTTTCTGATAGCTAATAGCACTTCATTTTTTCAGATCGGCCTATTTAACATCTCATCACCTTCCTCTGTTAAATCATCCTCCTGTGCAATATTTTCTTCTTCATCTTTTTCTAGTACACTTTTAAAGTGTTGAAACCAGTCAGAGATAGAAATGTCATTCTGAGGTTGTGACTTCCTATTGCATATTTGACGTACTGATCCCCAAAATAACTGTTGATCATTTACAGAATTTGAAAGCTCAGTACATAAAGCATCATTGTGTTCTTTTTCTTTCTTTTTATTTAGATTTTTATATTCTTGTCTTGCAATACACTACCTAACCCTGTCATCGTTCTGTCGAGTTTTTCTAAATTCTCTCAATAGCCTCTGTACTTTAGGCTTTGTTGTATTGCATTCATGATCAAACCATCTTCCTCGTAGGAATGTGTTCATAATATGGAACAAAATATAGATTCCAATAAAATTACAATGTAACAAACAAACATTGCTTCAACAACAACGACAAAATAAGCTAGCAAAACAATGTCCAAACACAAGAAAACTAGACCAAAATGAGTATTCAAAAGAAATTCCAAACAAAAGTTTGAAAATAAACAATACATAAAATTTTATGACACATAAACGCCCCTTGTACTCAAGGCAAAGTGACTGAATTTCAAACATGTGAAATAATAAAACCAATACAGTTAATGAACAGATGAATTAAATTGAAAAAAAACTCAATCACTGGACATTTGAAATGATATAAAGGAATGGCATTGTAAACAGGTAACTTACATCCCCCGCCCCTCCAAAAAAAAAATGAAACACTTGTGATCCAAAGCAATCAGAAATGAAAGTGGTTTGATTGGCTATGTACAAAAATGACATCAAAGGCAAAACACCTGTTCCACACCTTGTAAAAACAAAAAGGATATCATAGAAAATTGAGTATTGACCAAACAAAATTTCGAGCAAAAGACTCTATAATACACAGATCAATGTAAAAACTAAAATATTGCATGCACCCAATAGTTCAGCTGCAAGGCATGATGGGAAAAAACAGCGCGGACAACTTGACGGAAATCAAATTTATGTGGAAATAACGGATTCGCCCCCGGTTCCTCTGCGACAGCTCCGAGAATCGCCCATTGTGAGATGTTGTGTGTGCAACCGTTTTTACCCGCCATAGAGGTAACCACACTCCAGAGTTGGGGTGAATTCTGGGCATGCTCGTGTTTCCGTAACCCACCGAAACCTGATATAAATTGATGGGCTCTTTAAAGCTATAGGATTTGATCTTCTGCATGTATATTTACACAGAAGATATTAAGGCACTTGCAGGTCTGCACCTGAAGTTGACCTGAGAGATCGTAAAGTCCCCACCTTTACTTAATTCACCAGATGCCGCCAAGATTCGAACCTACGACTTCATGGACACATGGGACTGAAGTCGAACGGTCTTAACCACTCGGCTATAGCTAGCGTCCGCCGAGATAATGGAACACAGCAGTTGACTCCTGACATCATACAGCTGAGTGTATCAACAAAAAAAACACCTTGATAAATAGAACTGCAATCAATACAGATAATTTCAGTCGAGGGGATAGCTCAGCGGTCAGAGCACTCGCTTTCCCCAAGCTAAGGTTAAGCAGCATTGAGCGCGGTTACCATGTGAATGGGCGACCGTTTGCACGCCTTAGCCACAGTAGAGTCCCGAGTTCACCCAGCTGTAAATGGGTACCTGCCCTCTTTAGGGTCTGGGAAGGTAAAGCAGTGAGGGAGAGGAGATGGGCGCCGCCCTTAATATTCTGGTCCCTAGAGAAGCTGAGGTCTCTGATGCCTCGCTCCCCTACGACCACATAGGACACCACACTACCAAACCATTCAAACACTTGTATAAATGTGTTCACGTCAAGAAGAATCAACACATCATTTTATAGTATGAAACTAAACGCATTGATAACCAAATTCAGCAAAAATGGTAAATGTCTATGTAAGAATATTATTCATACTCATACCTTTAGA
Source organism: Stramonita haemastoma (assembly GCA_030674155.1). Taxonomy (NCBI): domain Eukaryota; kingdom Metazoa; phylum Mollusca; class Gastropoda; order Neogastropoda; family Muricidae; genus Stramonita; species Stramonita haemastoma. The sequence continues at coordinate 9,976,798 of CM060339.1, read as the reverse complement.
CTGCAAGAATGTAAATTCTTTCATGCCCCATTTTTTTCTGAGTCTCTCTCCTCTCTCTCTCTCTCTCTCTCTCTCTCTCTCTCTCTCTCTCTCTCTCTCTCTCTCTCTCTCTTCCTTCGGATGAAACTTTAAACCGAGGCCCCGTGTGCGAACGCACGCTGAACATCTTGCGCACACGTTAAATCCTGTTCCGCTTTTCGTAAGAGTAAGCCATCGTGTGCCGGTGGGAACAGATGACATTTACAAAACTGCATACACACGGGGACTGGATGCAAAAAAGCACAAGAGTGCTTATTCCATTATCCTCGATATAAAAGAATAAATCAAATCAAATCAAATCAAATCAAATAATCAATCATTCACATCTACATCTCATCTCTCTCCTCTCTCTCTCTCTCTCTCTCTCTCTCTCTCTCTCTCTCTCTCTCTTCCTCTCTCTATTCTACTTCTATTATCTTCTTCTATCTCTCATCTCTCTCTCTCTCTCTCCCCCTCTCCTCTCCTCCTTTGATTTGATTTGATTTGATTTGATTTGATTCTCTTCTCTCTCTCTCTCTCTCTCTCTCTCTCTCTCTCTCTCTCTCTCTCTCTCTCTCTCTCTCTCTCCTCTCTCCTCTCTCGATATAAAAGAATAAAAGAATAAAAAGAATAAATCTCTCATTCCATTATCCTCGATATAAAAGAATAAATCAAATCAAATCTTCCTCCTCCTCCTCCTCCTCCTCCTCCTCCTCTCTCCTCTCCTCCTCCTCTCCTCCTCTCCTCTCCCTCTCCTCCTCCTCCTCCTCCTCCTCCTCCTCCTCCTCTCCTCCCTCCTCCTCCTCCTCCCTCCTCCTCCTCCTCCTCCTCCTCCCTCCTCCTCTCTCCTCCTCCTCCTCCTCCTCCCTCCTCCTCCTCCTCCTCCTCCCTCCTCCTCCTCCCCTCTCCTCCTCCTCCTCCTCCTCCTCCTCTCTCCTCCTCCTCCTCCTCCTCCCTCCTCCTCCTCCTCCTCCTCCCCCTCCCTCCTCCTTCTCCTCCTTCTCTTTCACTGTCTTTAACTCCAGAACACACCTCTCAAAGTCTTTTAGTGAGGTTTCTTTAACATGTAAAAACAGTGGTGACACAAATAACAAGAGGGTTACTAAGGAAAATCCCGTTTTTTTCAAGAAAAAAGTCCAAACAAACCATGAGAGTGGTATAGAGCAAAAACTACTTGACCAACAAAGGGAAGCGAATCGTCATCTCGTTGGCATTTCTGTGGTGTGAACATGGTGTTCTCCCTTGCAAACGCTGTCTTCTCGCTTTTTCTGTTTCTGCAATGAAACGTTTCGACATAGATATTAGCGTCACGGTTTTTTTTCACTTAAAACATGCAACACAACGTGACGGTGACATTGATATCATGATGTCGGAATTATATCAGTTGATACTTAAGTCAGAGGATTGTGTCAGCACAAGTAACAGCTTACAAAGGCTTTGTTTTGAAATTTCAAATAAAATTCTTTTTAAACTTAAAGAGAAGGGGGGACGGGGAGAGAGAGGTGAGGAGGGAGAGGGGCAATTGAAAAACATAAGGATGGTGGTAGTAGAAGTAGGAGAGATGATGATGATGATGATGATGATGATGATGATGATGATGATGATGATGATGAGATGACGAGATGATGATGATGAAATGATGATGATGATGATGAAATGATGATGATGATGATGATGACGAAGATGAGACGACGACGACGACGACGACACGACAACAGACGACAAAGACGAGACGAACAGATGATGAACTGATGATGCGACAAGACGACGACGAGACGACGACGACGACGTGATGATGATATGATGATGATGATGATGATGATGATTGATGATGCGACAACGATCGACGACGAAGAGAGATCGACGTTGATGATGATGATGATGATGATGAGAGAGATGATGAGATGATGATGATGATTGAATGATGAATGAATATATATATGATGACGACAACGACGACGACGATGGACGAGATAATGATATAGCAATAGAAGTAATAATCATAATTATATGACGACAACGACGATGATGTGATATGATGATAATGTGACGAGAAGATATAATAATATAGCAATGGTAGTAATAATTATAATCAGTAGTAGTAGTAGTAGTAGTAGTAGTAGTAGTAGTAGTAGTAGTAGTAGTAGTAGTAGTAGTAGTGTAGTGTAGTAGTGTGTGTGTGGTGGTGGTGGTGGTGGTGGTGGTGGTGGTGGTGTGTGGTGGTGGTGGTAGTAGTAGTAGTAGTAGTAGTAGTAGTAGTAGTAGTAGTAGTAGTAGTAGTAGTAGTAATATTTTTTTCATAATGATGACAAGAATAAGGATGATAAAGATAAATAATAACCAAAGATAACGACAATCATAATGAAAACTAAAATCGATACATACACAAACTCCAGAAGCCACGTATTCAAAGCAAAAAAGGAAGGGGGGGGGGCAGATGATCAGAAAGTCAACCACAGCAACAACATCAGCACAGCAGTAGAGGTAGCAACAAACATCATCAACAATAGTAGTAGTAGTAGTAACAAAAAAAATTATCATCAACAGTAGCAGTAGCAGTAGCAACAACATGATCAACAATAGTAGTAGTGGTAGCAACAACATCAACAACAATAGCAGTAGTAGTAACAACAACATCAACAACAATAGCAGCACTAACAACATCAACAACAGCAGCAGTAGCAGCAACAGCAACAACATCAACAACAACAGTAGCAACACTAACAACATCAACAACAGCAATAGCAACAACAACAACAACAGCAATAGCAGCAACAAAAACAACAATAGTAGCAGCAACAACACCAACAACATCGACAACAACAGCAGTAGCTGTAACAACAACAACAACAATAGCAACACTAACAAACATCAGCAACAACTACACTAGCAACAACAACAACAACACACACAACAACAACACATCAACAACAACACCAAACAACACAACAACACCATCATACAACAACAACAACAACAACAACAACGCAACAACACCATCATCAACATCAACACCGGCATCACTAGCAACAACATCACAGCACCACCACTACCAACAACAACAACAACAACAACACCAACAGATCAATAATATAAGCAGCAGCAGCAACAGCGAGAGGAGAAACAGCACGGTCACAGCTGCAGACGACGCACCGCGCGCATGACAGAAAGTCACGGTGACCACCAGGCCTGGTCAGCGGACCTCTGCAGGACTGCTGTAGTGGTGGACATCCGAGTACACAGAGGGCACCCCCACCTCTTCCATTTTCAGACCCTCGTAGTGCCCTGAAGTCCCTCCTGAAAAAAGACCAATGCAAAAAAAAAAAAAAAAACGACTGACGGTGTTACACGGTCAAATGTAAGACTGTCTTGTAATTGTCTTGATGCAATTGTGTTCTTGTGATTGTTTTGTGATTGTCTTGTGATTGTTTTGATTGTGGATTGTCTTGTGTTGTTTGTGATTGTCTTGTGATTGTTTAGTGATTGTCTTTGTTGTTGTTTGTTTGGTGATTGTCTTGTGGTTGTCTTGTGATTGTCTTGTGTTGTTTAGTGATTGTCTTGTGTTGTTTGTGATTGTCTTGTGATTGTTTAGTGATTGTCTTGTGATTGTCTTGTGATTGTATTGTAATTGTCTTGTAATAAAAATGTCTTGTAACTGTACTGTGATTGTCTTGTATTAAGACTGTCTTGTAATTGTATTGTAATTGTCTTGCAATTGTCTTGTAATAGATTGTCGTGGAATTGTCTTGTGATAAATTGTCTCGTAATTGTCTTGTAATAAGATTGTCATGTAACTATACTGTGGTTGTCCTGTAATGAGATTTTCTTGTAACTGTTTTGTAATTGTCTTGCAATAAGATTGTCGTGTAATTGTCTTGTAATTGTTTTATGATTGTCTTGTAAATTTATTGTACTTGTAATTGTATTGTAATTGTCTCGTAAAAAGATTGTCTTGTAATTGTTTGTAATTGTTTTGTTATTGTCTTGTACTAGGATTGTCTTGTACTTGTCTTGCATTTTTGTAATTGTCTTTAATTGTCTGGTATGTCCTTCGGATGAGACTTTAAACTGAGGCCCTGTGTGCGAACCCACGTAGAACATCTTGCACTCACGTTAAATCCTGCTCCGCTTTTCGAAAGAGTTGGTCATTGAGAGGTCGGTGGGAACAGATGACAAAATTGACAAAAGCGCATACACACGGGGACTGGATGTAAAAAAAAGCTTGTAAGTGCTATTCCGTTATCCTCGAATTAAAAAATAAATAAATAAAAAATAAATAAATAAATACATAAATAAATAATGTGTGCGAGTAATGGTTGTATACAAACAGAGAAAGAGTTGTATACTGTGCGTCTGTGTGTGTGTGTGTGTGTGGTGTGATGTGTGTGGTGTGAGTGTATGTGTGTGTGTGTGTGTGTACATGTGTGTGAATGTGTGTGAGCGTGCTTACGTGTGCTGCGTCGTGTGTGTGTGTGTGTGTGTGTGTGTGTGTGTGTGTGTGTGTGTGTGTGTGTGTGTGTGTGTGTGTGTGTGTGGTGGTGTGCGTGTGTTTGTGTGTGTGTGTAATGTGTGTGTGTAAATGTGTGTGTGCGTGCATTGTGTGTGTGTGTGTTTGTGTGTGTGTGTGTGTACATGTGTGGGTATGTGTGTGTGCGTGCGTGCTTGCGTGGTGCTTGCGTAGCGTGGTGTGTGTGTGTGTGTGTGTGTGTGTGTGTTGTGTGCGTGTGTGTGTGTGTGTGTAAATGTGTATGTGTGCATGCATGTGTGAGTGTGTAAAACATTGTTCGTAAGTACACGTCATACCTGCTGGCATGGGTACCGGTGCTTGTGGCAGGGGCTCCAAATAGTCGTCATCAGGTGCAGAGCCCTGAAAAAAGACATGGGATAGAGGTAACCAATTTAATGTTAACGCTTTCTATGACTGTGAGAGACAGAGAGATAGAGAGATTGGATGGAAACACAGAGATAGATTACATAGAGACTGGATCTGGTCAAGAAGGAACAAAAGCGAACTACATAAGGCCTAGATGACCCCATAATACCATAGGTGGCTAATCCCCCCCCTCCCCCCCCAACCCAAAAAAAGTGTGCATATCCAGAGATCATGGGTTCGAATCCGAGTCAGAACTCATCACATACATGAAGGGACAGCAGAGAGACATCCAGAGTCATGAACTGGATGTGGGCCGGCCTCCCTAGAGTGTAAGGAAGATTAAAAGCCCGAAACACTTGTTTGAAGGGGGCTTCTCCTCTGAGGACTCTCTGCTGCCATGCTCTAGGCGAGTTTCTTACCACATAGAGACACAGAGAGACACAGAGATAGAGAGATTAAATGGAGACACAGCGATAGAGAGATTACGTAGAGACAGAGAGACACAGAGATAGAGAGATTAGATCGAGACACAGAGAGACACAGAGATAAAGAGATTAGATAGAGATACATAGAGATTAGATAGAGACACAGAGATAGGGTGATTAGATAGAAACACAAAGAGATTAGATAGAGACACAGAGACACACAGGATAGAGATATTAGACGGAAATACAGAGAGACACAGAGATAGAGAGATTAGATAGAAACACAGAGACACAGAGATAGAGATATTAGATAGACACAGAGAGACACAGAGATAGATAGATTAGATCGAGACACAGAGAAACACAGAGATAAAGAGATTAGATAGACACAAAGAGACACAGAGATAGAGAGATAAGATAGAGACACAGAGAGACACAGAGATAAAGAGATTAGAGATAAATACAAAAAGACACAGAGAAAGGGAGATTAGATAGAGACACAGAGAAACATGGAGATACAGAGATTAGATTTTAATACAGAGATAGAGAGATTATATAGAGGCACAGAGATAGAGAGATTAGATAGAGACACAGAGACAGAGAGATTAGATAGAGACACAGAGAGACACAGAGACAGAGAGAGAGTAAAGTCATTTTTTTTTTTTAGATAGATAGATAGATAGATAGATAGATAGATAGATAGATAGATAGATAGATAGATAGATAGATAGATAGATAGATAGATAGATAGATTGATTGATTGATTGATTGATTGATTGATTGATTGATTGATTGATTGATTGATAGGCAGGCAGGTAGGTAGGTAGATAGGTAGATAGGTAGATAGGTTGGTAGGTAGGTAGGTAGGTAAATAGGTAGGTAGGTAAATAGGTAGGTAGGTAAATAGGTAGGTGGGTAGGTAGGTAGGTAAATAGGTAAGTAGGTAGGTAGGTAAATAGGTAGGTAGGTAAATAGGTAGGTAGGTAGGTAAATAGGTAGGTAGGCAAATAGGTAGGTAGGTAGATAGGTAAGTAGGTAGGTAGGTAAATAGGTAGGTAGGTAAATAGGTAGGTAGGTAGGTAGGTAAATAGGTAGGTAGGTAAATAGGTAGGTAGGTAGGTAGGTAAGTAGGTAGGTAGGTAAATAGGTAAGTAGGTAGGTAGGTAAGTAGGTAGGTAGGTAAATAGGTAAGTATGTAGGTAGGTAGGTAGGCAAAGGCAAAGGCAAAGGCAAAAGGCAAAAAATCTTTTATTCGAGGATAATAGATAAGCGCTCGTGTGCTTTTTTACATCCAGTCCCCGCCCTTTTCAGGGATAACATCAAGATAAAAAGATACTAAACAGTAAAACTATACGCAGTACCAAACAACATAAAAGAACAATTACACTATATATGAAAAGGTAATAAAAATGCACTTATTCAGAAGACGAATCAGAAGTCACAATAAAATGATTTTGATTATTGAAGAAAAATTAAAGCGTTAATAGATAAAGAGCAAACAACAGAACATAATGAATAAACAACTGAACAACCCCAAAAAATCCACCCAAAAATATTTAGCTACAACATTTTTACAACTCATAACAACAAAATCAACTCAAAAGGAACTAAAGAAAAAAAATTATGATAATTATAATGTAGCAATAAGAATAATATCACCAGCAATGATAATAGTATGATAATAATACACTATGAAACTCACTCCTTCACGTAGGCTACACACACACACACACACACACACACACACACACACACACACACACACACACACACACACACACACACACACACACACACTTATATAAGCATATATCCGCACGCGCACATGTACTTGGTAGGTAGGTAGGTAGGTAGGTAGGTAGGTAGGTAGGTAGGTAGGTAGGTAGGTAGGTAGATAGGTAGATAGGTAGATAGGTAGATAGGTAGGTAGGTAGGTAGGTAGGTAGGTAGGTAGGTAGGTAGGTAGGTAGGTAGGTATAGTTTTCAACAGGATGGAAAGTGGTTCATTATGTTTCATGCATCAAGTGGATTACAATGTGATTTTTGAAAGTTGTTAATGATTGGAGCTGTTAACTGAATCAGGAAGGGAGTTCCACAGCGTAGGTCCTGAGTCCAGTAAACTAGATTTGGATAAGTCTATTCTTGGGATTGGGACTCTTGGCTTTTCAGTATTTCTGGAATGATTCAGTGGGAACTTATCGTTTCAGGATGTGGGGACAGTTCCTGCCATGATCTTTAACTTCACGATGCCTTTGTTATATTTTAGTCTTTGGTGTAGGGGAAGAATATTTATCTGAGTATAGTCCACTTCTAGCAAGGTTGCTTTCTTCAGTAGGACTAGTTTATTTTGACTTAATAACACTTTCATAGTGTTTGCACTGGCAGAATCTCACAGAGTTGAAGCACAATCTATTGAGGATTGTATATAAGCTTGAAATAGAGACCAAGAGAGGCAAAGGCACAGAGAGACAGAGACAGAGACATAGACAGATAGAGCCAGAGAGGCAGACAGATAGATACATACATACAGATAGACAGAAAGACAGACAGACAGACAAATACAGACAGGGAGACAGACAAACAAACAGACAAACACATAGAGAGAGAGAAAGAGAGATAGAGAGGGGGGAAGGGGGAGAGACAGAGACAGAGACGTAGACAGGGAAAGGTACAGAAAGAGAGAGATACACAGAGAGAGATAGAGACAGAGAGAGAGACAGACAGAGAGAGATACAGAGAGAGAGAGACAGAGAGAGATACACAGAGAGAGATACAGAGATACAAACAGAGAGAGAGAGACAGAGGAGCAGACAGACAGGCAGACAGACATACATACATACAGAGAGAGAGAGAGAGAGAGAGAGAGAGAGGAGAGAGAGAGAGAGAGAGAGAGAGAGAGAGAGAGAGAGAGAGGAGAGAGAGAGAGAGAGAGAGAGGAGAGAGGGTGGGGGAGAAGGAGAGAGACAAGGCAAGGCAAAGGCAAGGCAAATTCTTTTATTCAAGGATAATGAATAAGCACTCGTTTGTTTTTTTACATCCGGTCCCCGCCCTTTTCAGGGATAACATCAAGATATGAAAAACAACCTCTAACTAAACAACAACGATGATAATAATCCAAATACCAAGAGCAAGAGAAAGAGAGAAAGAGAGAAGAGAGAGAGAGAGAGAGAGAGAGAGAGAGGAGAGAGAGAGAGAGAGGAGAGAGAGAGAGAGAGAGAGAGAGAGAGAGAGAGAGAGAGAGAGAGAGGAGAGGAGAGGGAGGGAGGAGGGAGGGAGGGAGGGAGAGAGGAGAGAGAGAGAGAGAGAGAGAGAGAGAGAGAGAGAGAGAGAGAGAGAGAGAGAGAGAGAGAGAGAGAGAGAGAGAGAGAGAGAGAAATTTGATTTGATGTGATTTGATTTCATTTGATTTGATTTGATTTCATTTGATTTGTTCTTTTATATCGAGGTTAATGGAATAAGCACTCTTGTGCTTTTTTATATCCAGTCCCTGTGTGTATGCATTTTTGTACATGTCATCTGTTCCCACCGGCACACGATGGCCTACTCTTACGAAAAGCGGAACAGGATTTAACGTATGCGCAAGATGTTCTGCGTGCGTTCGCACACGGGGCTTCGGTTTAAAGTCTCATCCGAAGGACTTTTGGGGAGAGTGGAGTCAGCACTGATGTTAACTCCAGGAGAAAAATCTCCTCGACCGGACTCGAACCCGGGTCGTCAAATTGCGAGCGCAATGTTCTGACTACTAGGCTATCCGTCCCAGAGAGAGAGAGATAACGATAACGATATTTATTCAAGAAAGGCCATAGCCCCATTTGAAGGGGTTTACAAAAGGCACATAATTATGAGAATGTTAAACACAAGTACACAAACATGTTCATATAACTAACTGCAATGCAATACGTACACACATGATTATACTAGTTTTTTGTGTTATGAAATCAATCTACTTCTCCTTTTTAAAGACATATGCATATACATAGCAAGATTTTTCATAACATATTCATTTTTGGAAGACAGAAGCAAAATCATTCTAAAGTGAGCTGGTCTGCAATACTATTTTTCAGGAATATATTCTGTTCTTAAATCATTTAGCATTGGACAGGAAAAAGAAAATGTACTTCATCCTCAGGAGAGGAGAGAGAGAGAGAGAGGAGAGAGAGAGAGAGAGAGAGAGAGAGAGAGAGAGAGAGAGAGAGAGAGAGAAGAGAGAGAAGAGAGAGAGAGGATGGTTTGTTCTCTAATAAAAGTAGGTATTAAGGCACAGATTGTAAAGGGCATACATTTATAATTTTTCTCACCTGCTTACTGCATTGTTTCCGTCGTCGTTAGATGTACCTGAAACAAACATAGCTCCTCAGTTCTCTAAAGCCACCTGGGAAGTGATGTGTCACTGAAATGCGATTGCGTGTATGATACTGGTAGCACTGATTAAGACGAGGACAACAACAGCAACAACAACAACAACAGCAACAGCATCAACAACAACAACAACAACATTGATTCATGGTGGTGTCTAGCAGGATACATGGATTGCAACTTTAAGATTGCATACAGTGAAGTCTGCAACATAGTGGGCAAGGATCATTTGACAAACTCACCAGAGGATGATTTGACAAGCTCACCAGAGGATGATGTCACAAACTCACCAAAGGATGATGTCAAAAACTCACCAGAGGATAATGTCATAAACTCGCCAGAAAATATCACGCACACACCACAGGATGATTGTATAAACTCACCAGAGGATGATGTCATAAACTCACCAGAAAACATCACAAACACACCAGAGGATGATTTTACAAAGTCACCAAAGGATGATGTTACCAACTCAACACAGAATGGTATCATAAAATTACCAGATGATGATGTCACAATACACGCCAGAGTACAATGTCATAAAACTCACCAGAAGATGGCGTCATAACACCATCAGAAGATGACGTCATAACACTCACCAAAAGATGATGACGTCACAACACTCACCAGAGCAGGGCAGTGTCCAGCCCCTTCTCCAGAGCCAGACCAGCAGGGCAGTGAACGCAGCCAGCAGCATCAGGACCACAGCAGCAGCCAGACCTAGGGTCAGTGCCTTGTAGCGCTCAAGCTGGTCCTCAATCCCAGCAGTGCCACTGTCTGCAAATCCAGCAACACTCAGTCAACGGTCCAGGGCTAAGAATGAGCGTGCCCCTATCTTTTACCACGTCCAAGTGTGGTCAGGTCCTGCTGTAATTACCACCAGCTGGGCTGGGGTGGGATGGAAAGGATAAAAGCCGAGATTAGCTGAAAATGGGGGGAAATGACACCCGTGTCTGACTCAGAAAACCAACAGACAGCGGTCATTCTGGCTGCCTGATTTCAGCCTGCCTGAAGGGACTAGTGCCACAGAAGACTCCTCAAAATATCATACAAAGAACACAAGACCAATAACTATGTGAAAGAAGAAATCAAAAAGCGTGTGGGCCCCCAAGAGCCTTTGCTCTCCACCATAAAGAGGAGAAAGCTGATGTGGTTTGGTCACACCACAAGACACAACACCCTAGCAAAAACCATCTTGCAAGGAACAGTCGAGGGCAAGAGAAGAAGAGGCCGCCAAAAGAAATCATGGGTTGACAACATCAAAGACTGGACTGCCCAACCCCTGCAACGCCTCCTACTGGCCACACAGGATCGTGAAGCATGGAAAAAGATCTCTGTTGCGTCTTCTCTCATGTCCCCCCTACGTCCTTTGGGACATGGGACTGAGTGAGTGAGTGAAAGGGACTAGTGGACCTTTACAGAACAGATTCAGGATGTTTATGCCAGGTCACGAGTCTAAATCATGCGCCAGGATGGAGCAATACTTTCAGTTTTTACCTCTAGCTGAAGACAGAACCCAACTCAATGAAAATGTCTCCATCGCCGCTGTCGTCGGTAGGAGCTCTACACGATGTCATCAGGGTTCTCCATCTTTCTCTGACTCCGCTGAGTTCTGCGATCTCCATTAATGTGCATCACTTTGGTCCATTGGGGCTTTTAACTTCAGGCCAGCAGGATATACTTCTGCAATAACTGGAAATGTATCACATTCCTAGCTGTACTAACAGTGCACAAATCCATCACCACTCGGTCAAGAGTGCTATATTTAGTGCGTCGTTTCCTTTCACCTAGTCCATGTGTGGTCTGTTCCTGCTTTAATTAGCACCAGCTGATCTGGGCTGGGATGGATTAGGATTAGTTTGCCTCTGAGGGGAGCTGAAAGTGGGGGAAACTGACATCTGTGAACAGTGATTCTGCATCTTATGTAGAGTGTCTGTCATGGATTAGTTAGCCTCTGAGGGGAGCTGAAAGTGGGGGAAGCTGACAGCTGTGAACAGTGATTCTGCATCTTATGTAGAGTGTCTGTCATGGATTAGTTTGCCTCTGAGGGGAGCTGAAAGTGGGGGAAACTGACATCTGTGAACAGTGATTCTGCATCTTATGTAGAGTTTCTGTCATGGATTAGTTAGCCTCTGAGGGGAGCTGAAAGTGGGGGAAGCTGACAGCTGTGAACAGTGATTCTGCATCTTATATAGAGTTTCTGTCCAAGTGACGTCAGGATGACAGAGCATCTTCTACAGGCTAGTCTGAACCTGATTCACACAAGGTTATGTGTGCAAAGACAAGAAGTTTAAACACATAGCAGTGACCTGGTTGTAGTAAAGATGAGGGGTCAAATTCTCACAAGTATGGAGATTAACAGGTGAACTGCTGTTTGAGGGACGTACAGGTGGTAATTACCCCAAGGCAGTCATCTCACCGTCTGGCTCCCTGATAAAGGTGTTACTGTGATCAGAAGGGGCATTGAGGGCCATGTGTTGTGTGACCTGGATCAGAACACATATCCCTAAGGATCACCAAACTTCCTGCATAGCTGTGGGGTCTCTTTACGTGGGTGACTTCGTGATATTGACGGTTTGCCGAGGGATTCTGTCTCTGAGGCCACAACAGAATGATCCTGAAACTGTGTATACTGTGTAGATTTGAATGATCAACGTTGAGAGAGCAGCATTGATCAAGCATGCTGGCAAACTGATATGATCTCAATGGTATGCTTAGGTAGTTATCTAAACCATGGAAACAAATCGGCAAAGCATGGAGGGTGTTTCAAAGTGGTCCTCTCAGTCATGCAAGCGAATCATCATCTTCCTGAGGGTGTGAGTTACCAGGCAGACCATCCCCCACACCAGCATGCCAAGTACGAAAGAGGACATGAGCACACATGAGCTGTACAAGATTAGCTGTGAAGTGTCAACACTGGTGATGGTAGCCTCACTGAGTGAGTCAGCTGTGAAGTGTCAAGCCTCACTGAGTGAGTCAGCTGTGAAGTGTCAACACTGGCGATGGTAGCCTCACTAAGTGAGTCAGCTGTGAAGTGTCACACCTCACTAAGTGAGTCAGCTGTGGAGTGTCAAGCCTCACTGAGTGAGTCAGCTGTGAAGTGTCAACACTGGCGAAGGTAGCCTCACTGAGTGAGTCAGCTGTGAAGTGTCAACACTGGCCATGGTAGCCTCACTAAGTGAGTCAGCTGTGGAGTGTCAAGCCTCACTGAGTGAGTCAGCTGTGAAGTGTCAACACTGGCCATGGTAGCCTCACTGAGTGAGTCCCATAATTATTTGGCCTCACCGCATTAATAAAAGGGGGGACGGATAGCCTAGTGGTCAGAACATTGCGCTGGCAATTTGACGACCCGGGTTCGAGTCCGGTCGAGGAGATTTTTCTCCTGGAGTTAACATCAGTGCCGACTCCACTCTCCCCAAAGTCCTTCGGATGAGACTTTAAACCGAGGCCCCGTGTGCGAACGCACGCAGAACATCTTGCGCACACGTTAAATCCTGTTCCGTTTTTCGTAAGAGTAGGCCATCGTGTGCCGGTGGAAACAGATGACAATATTTACAAAAACTGCATACACCGGGGACCGGATGAAAAAAAGCACATGATTGCTTATTCTGTTATCCTCGATATAAAAGAATAAAATAAATAATAATAATAATGATGATGATGATAATAATAATGATAATGATAATGATAATAATAATAATAATAATAATAATAATAATAATAATAATAATAATAATAATATAATAATAATAATAATTGGTGATGTGGAGAGGTGTCAAAAGTGGTGAGGCAACACTCCACTCGTTCTGATGAGGGCATGTCCACTTCAGTGAAGAACGTCCTCAGTACTTTTAGACCACAGCTCTGTCTTGAAGATGGACGATACTCTGAATCAGGTAGTTTCAGTATTTGATTAACTGTGGATCGGTTGAGTGGTGGTCTAGAGGTAACGCGCCTGTCTAGAAAGCAAAAAGTCCGGGTCAAAGTGTACGGTGGTTCAAATCCTGTTTAGGCCCAAAAACTTTTCCCCATCCATTACACCATGAGTGGTGGTCTGAGTGCTAGTATTTCAGATGAGACGATAGGCCGAGGTCCTGTGTGACACACATAATTATTTAGCGCAGTAAAAGAACCTACGGCAACAAGAGTTTGTCCCTGGCAAAATTCTGTAGGAAAAAGCCACTCCGATAGGAAAACTAAATTTCAATACAGTTGCAGACAAGGGAAGAAAAACTAATGGGTGGCGCTGCTCTTGTGGCGACGTGCTCTCCCCAGGCATAGCAGCCCGAATTTCATGCAGGGAAATCTGCCGTGACTTAGAGTGGTGTGAAATGTAAAAAATATATATATAAAAAGAAAGTTAACTGACTGCTTGTGTGCCCATACTGTGTATTTGTGCGCCTCTGCTCTTGTATGTGTCGCCTCATGCTCGTATCACTACACTCCAGCCCTCCTCCATTCCTCTTCTCCTCAATGCTCACCTCTCCTAGTGCTGCATTCATACAATGTCTAGGTGTGGGAAGATTCTTTTGTGCTTTGTACGTGATACATTCATTCATACAATGTCTAGGAGTGTGAAGATTCTGATGTGCTTTGTACGTGATACATTCATTCATACAATGTCTATGAGTGGGAAGATTCTGATGTGCTTTGTCGTGATATATTCATTCATACAATGTCTATGAGTGGGAAGATTCTTTTGTGCTTTGTACGTGATACATTCATTCATACAATGTCTAGGAGTGTGAAGATTCTGATGTGCTTTGTACGTGATACATTCATTCATACAATGTCTATGAGTGGGAAGATTCTGATGTGCTTTGTCGTGATATATTCATTCATACAATGTCTATGAGTGGGAAGATTCTTTTGTGCTTTGTACGTGATACATTCATTCATACAATGTCTAGGAGTGTGAAGATTCTGATGTGCTTTGTACGTGATACATTCATTCATACAATGTCTATGAGTGGGAAGATTCTGATGTGCTTTGTCGTGATATATTCATTCATACAATGTCTATGAGTGGGAAGATTCTTTTGTGCTTTGTACGTGATACATTCATTCATACAATGTCTAGGAGTGGGAAGATTCTGATGTGCTTTGTCGTGATACATTCATTCATACAATGTCTAGGAGTGGGAAGATTCTGATGTGCTTTGTCGTGATATATTCATTCATACAATGTCTAGGAGTGGGAAGATTCTGATGTGCTTTGTCGTGATATATTCATTCATACAATGTCTAGGAGTGTGAAGATTCTGATGTGCTTTGTCGTGATATATTCATTCATACAATGTCTATGAGTGGGAAGATTCTGATGTGCTTTGTCGTGATATATTCATTCATACAATGTCTAGGAGTGGGAAGATTCTGATGTGCTTTGTCGTGATACATTCATTCATACAATGTCTAGGAGTGGGAAGATTCTGATGTGCTTTGTCGTGATATATTCATTCATACAATGTCTATGAGTGGGAAGATTCTGATGTGCTTTGTACGTGATACATTCATTCATACAATGTCTAGGAGTGGGAAGATTCTGATGTGCTTTGTACGTGATACATTCATTCATACAATGTCTAGGAGTGGGAAGATTCTGATGTGCTTTGTACGTGATACATTCATTCATACAATGTCTATGAGTGGGAAGATTCTGATGTGCTTTGTACGTGATATATTCATTCATACAATGTCTATGAGTGGGAAGATTCTGATGTGCTTTGTCGTGATACATTCATTCATACAATGTCTAGGAGTGGGAAGATTCTGATGTGCTTTGTCGTGATACATTCATTCATACAATGTCTAGGAGTGGGAAGATTCTTTTGTGCTTTGTACGTGATATATTCATTCATACAATGTCTAGGAGTGGGAAGATTCTGATGTGCTTTGTCGTGATATATTCATTCATACAATGTCTAGGAGTGGGAAGATTCTGATGTGCTTTGTCGTGATACATTCATTCATACAATGTCTAGGAGTGGGAAGATTCTGATGTGCTTTGTCGTGATATATTCATTCATACAATGTCTAGGAGTGGGAAGATTCTGATGTGCTTTGTCGTGATACATTCATTCATACAATGTCTAGGAGTGGGAAGATTCTTTTGTGCTTTGTACGTGATACATTCATTCATACAATGTCTAGGAGTGGGAAGATTCTGATGTGCTTTGTCGTGATACATTCATTCATACAATGTCTAGGAGTGTGAAGATTCTGATGTGCTTTGTCGTGATACCCTCATTCATACAATGTCTATGAGTGGGAAGATTCTGATGTGCTTTGTCGTGATACCCTCATTCATACAATGTCTAGGAGTGGGAAGATTCTGATGTGCTTTGTCGTGATACCCTCATTCATACAGAGCTCAACAAACACGTAACTCTGGTATCCTACATCGAGTTTTTCCTTTTCATGAATGACGTCAAAGTGAAGAATATCAGCGACACTCACCTCTGAACAGAATCTTTAAACGGAAATCTCCGCTGCCTCTCTCGTTGGTGACTGTCACGGTGTAGTAACCTGCCGCTGTCTCATTTGTGACACTGTCCACTGTCACCGTACAGGACGACTGGTAGATGACGCCTGCTTTCGCTTTACACTCTCCCGTCAGTTGGATCTTGCCCACATCGACATCAGAGGACTGTGTTTCGTTTCCCAGTGGTTCCAGGTACTTAAAGGTGACCTTGTCTGGCACAGGGAAGGCGGTGACATCAAAGGTTGTGGACACAGACTTCTTGTTGAAGTTCACTTCTCCCACGTCCTCTCGTCCTCTTGGGGAACCTGTGTCATGCATTTAAATGCACAAACATTCAAACAGCGGTCAGGAATCAAAACGATTTTTGCTATCTTTAAAAAATGTCTACAATTTCTTTTTAAGAACCGCTAAAGATGATATGTCTAGATATTTATAAACAACCTAAAGGAAATACCATGATCTGATTGCATTGCCATGGCCATATTGGGTGGGTTGTATAGTGTTTGGTCTTCTCCTGTGCTTGTCACTCTGCAGGAGGTCTGCCTGCTTGCCTCAGCCGACACGTTCTGACTGCAGGGCAGCTCATCAGAGAAAAACCTATCAGATTTGCGTGACTAAAGAGAGGAGCAGGCCAGCTATGACTGATGGTATGGACGACATGAAGACACTCAGCCACCAATCCACAGCCTGTGGCAGGGATGCGGGCTGTCAGGTTCAACATGCCTGTAGCACACTGCCTGAACATTCCATGGGGTGCTCTGGTCACTTCTCAAAGAATGAAAGAAAAAGATGATGGCACACTTTCAGCGAGGCAAGATGACGTCCCATTGGCTCTGTTCATAGCTTAAAACAGTGGATTACACATAAAACTCATACGAAAACTAGGGTTTTCAGATTTACTTACCTATGCAACATATTTTTTTCTGCGCACTAACACAGTTTGCAAAAGTGAATAGTGACAAGTGCGCTCTTCAAAGCATCTCTTTATTTGCTCTTGCAATAGTTACTTTATGCATAACATACTTTGAGAAAATCATCAGCCTACAACGAAGTGACAGGTTAAGGTCTTCAGCAATCAATATTTCTACAAAAACCAACAACCAGAAAACCAAAACACACCAAAAAAAAACAACCAACAAAATACAAAACAAATACCAAACAAACAAACGAAAAAGGAAAACCCCAAACAGCGCAACCAACTCAACAACCACCACCACCAAACCAAACCAAACCAAACCAAGCCACATGTGATGAATCATCTCAGATCCCCTTGCTTTCTCTACTCACATCGTACAAAGAGGGATCTTGGTGTAGCAGTGACCTTGGGCCCCATACCGTTGTCTGCTGTACACTGATACTGCCCACTGTCCTCACACCTGCTGACCACCACATGTCTCAGATAGTTTGTCCTGCTGGCCAGTTCAGTGTTGTTGTCTGTCTTCTGCAGACTTAGGGTGGGATCAGGCCGTCCATCATTGCTGTGCCGACAGCGAAAATACACGGATCGATGTTCGTTCACGGTAAGGCCACCCTGAACCTGGTTGATTCCCAAAACTACATGTGTGGGAGGATCTGAGGGAAGAAAAAAAAAAAGAAAGTGACACCACTATGATGAAGATTCTCTTCCTCCATCACGTTCCTTCCTCCTTTCCCTTACTCCATTTATGAATCCTCCTTGGAAAAATTCTCTCTCTCTCTCTCTCTCTCTCTCTCTCTCTCTCTCTCTCTCTCTCTCTCTCTCTCTCTCTCTCTATATATATATATATATATATATATATATATATATATATATATATATATATATATATAAGTGTGTGTATGTATGTATATGTGTGCGTATAATTACATACATACATACATACATACATACATACATACATACATACATACATACATACATACATACATACATACATACATACATACATACATTTCATATCATATCACACCATATCATATATCATATCATATCATATTATATCATATCATATATCATATCATATCATATCATATCATATCATATCATATCATATCATATCATATTATAAAGGTAAAGGTGTCCCGTAACCTGTGTGGTCGTAGGGGAGCGAGGCGTCAGAGACCTCAGCTTCTCTAGGGACTAGCATGTTGAGGGCGGCGCCCATCTCTTCTCCCTTGCTGCTTTACCTTCCCTGACCCTAAAGAGGGCAGTTCCCATTTTAGCTGGGTGAACTGGGGGACTGTACTGAAGCTAAGGCGCGCAAACGATCACCCATCCAACTGGTAACCACGCTCGACGCTGCTTAACTTGGGGAAAGCGAGCGCTCTGACCACTTAGCTATCCTGCCCCCTATATCATGTCATATCATATCATATCATATCATATCATATCATATCATATCATATCATATCATATCATATCATATCATATCATTTCATATCATATCGTATTATATCATATGATGCGTAACTACATACAAACATACATACCCTACATACATACATACATACATACATACATACATACATACATACATACATACATACATACATACATACATACATACATACATACATACATACATACATTTCATACATACATACATACATACATACATACATACATACATACATACATACATACATACATACATACATACACACATACACGCATGCATGCATACATGCATACATGCATACATGCATATATACATACAAACACACACATACATGCATACATGCATATATACATACAAACACACACACACACATACATACATGCATGCATGCATGCATACATACATACATACATACATACATACATACATACATACATACATACATACATACATACATACAACATGCACACATGCACACATGCACACATACATACATACATACATACATACATACATACATACATACATACATACATACATACATACATACATACATACATACATACATACACACACACATACATGCATACATGCATACATGCATACATGCATATATACATACAAACACATACACACACACATACATACATACATGCATGCATACATACATACATACATACATACATACATACATACATACATACATACATACATACATACATACATACATACATACATACATACATACATACATACATACATACATACATACATACATACATACATACATACATGTACACACTCTAACAACAGACAACAACACTTACATCCCACACTCTAACAACAACACTTACATCCCACACTCTAACAACAGAAGACACTTACATCCCACACTCTAACAACAGACAACAACACTTACATCCCACACTCTAACAACAGACAACAACACTTACATCCCACACTCTAACAACAGACAACAACACTTACATCCCACACTCTAACAACAACACTTACATCCCACACTCTAAGAACAACACTTACATCCCACACTCTTAACAACAGATGACACTTACATCCCACACTCTAACAACAGACAACAACACTTACATCCCACACTCTAACAACAGACAACAACACTTACATCCCACACTCTAACAACAGACAACAACACTTACATCCCACACTCTAACAACAGACAACAACACTTACATCCCACACTCTAACAACAACACTTACATCCCACACTCTAAGAACAACACTTACATCCCACACTCTAACAACAGAAGACACTTACATCCCACACTCTAACAACAGATGACACTTACATCCCACACTCTAACAACAGACAACAACACTTACATCCCACACTCTAACAACAGACAACAACACTTACATCCCACACTCTAACAACACTTACATCCCATACTCTAACAACAGAAGACACTCAAACAACAACACTTACATCCCACACTCTAACAACAGACAACAACACTTACATCCCACACTCTAACAACACTTACATCCCACACTCTAACAACAACACTTACATCCCACACTCTAACAACACTGACATCCCACACTCTAACAACACTGACATCCCACACTCTAACAACACTGACATCCCACACTCTAACAACAACACTTACATCCCACACTCTAACAACAACACTTATATCCCATATTCTAACAACAACACTTACATCCCACACTCTAACAACATACAACAACACTTACATCCCACACTCTAACAACAACACTTACATCCCACACTCTTAACAACAGACGACACTTACATCCCACACTCTAACAACAGACGACACTTACATCCCACACTCTAACAACAGACAACAACACTTACATCCCACACTCTAACAACAGACGACACTTACATCCCACACTCTAACAACAGACAACAACACTTACATCCCACACTCTAACAACACTAACATTCCACACTCTAACAACAGACAACAACACTTACATCCCACTTTCTAACAACACTTACATTCCCACACTCCAACAACACTTACATCCCACACTCTAACAACAACACTTACATCCCACTTTCTAACAACAACACTTACATCCCACACTGTAACAACAACACTTACACCCCACACTCTATCAACACACTTACATCCCACACTCTAACAACAACACTTACATCCCACACTCTAACAACAACACTTACATCCCACATTGAACTTGACTGCATCCCCAGTCACGTCTGTTGTCCACTGCACGTAACATCTGAACTGTGTGGACTGATGATCTGAACGAACCAATTTCTGTGACACTGTCAGGCTGCTGGCACCGTAGTTCCCCTCTTTCAGGACACTGTTGCCGCTGCTGCCGCCAGTCTTCATCCACAGCAGACGACCTGCTGGTGCACCGATGTTGTTGGTGTTGCACGTGCAGGTGACGTTGGTGTTTTCCGCGATGTAGTCCTCTCCTCCACAGCCTGATACGGTAGGGGTCCCTGGTTTGGCTGGGGGACATCGATTCAGCAAAGGGAGACTTAAAGACTCTACAATCTGAGTGACACTACTTTGTAGACATTTTACTTTTTTTTTAATTCTTTGTTTGTCATTTGAACATAACTTTATTCGATTCTTGTGTTGTTTTATTTTGTTTTGTTTTTCCCCCACTGTTGACATTATTTTAGTCAACAGCTTGATGGACATAGTGAACATAGTTTTAACTCAACTGTCTCCATCGCCGTTGTTGTCGGTAGGAGCTCCATGCAATGCCACCAGGGTTAATTCACCATCTCCTCTATCTCTGCTGAGTTCTACCATTTCCTGTAGCCCTCCCAGACCACTGACCTCAGTGAAAATGGCAATGTAAGATATTGGTGTTCTGCCTCTTTCCCTTCCGCCCTCAACCTTACCTCAGAGAAGTGTCGTCATCAGATTTGTTTGTGTGTTTCTGTTTGCATGACCACCGTATCTTTGTCAGTGCTTATCAGTTTCAGCCAATATTTGTCTTTGTATTGAGAGTTCATCAAGAATGCTTTGATTTATTCTTCTGTCTGACCATTTGACTCTTAGCAGTCCCCTGCAGAGCCACATTTCAGCTGTATTTATTTTGTCACTTTCTAATGTTCGTACTGTCCAGGCTTCTGACCCATACAACAAAACAGGCCTGATCATTGTTTTGACAATTGTAGTGTTGAGATATATAGGTATGCTTCTGTCTTCCCCAATAATTTTTACCTGAATCCTTTACCTCATGTACGCAGAAGCCATCATTCTCTTTAACAGAGCCTAAGAATTAGACATTTTAAAGAATTCCAAATCTATTCCACTGCTTTTGATACTCTGAAGGGTGACTGTACCACAAATGATCATCACTCTGGTCTTTTTTGTCATTTAGCTGAAGGCCAGCAGTGTCATCCTCTGCATCAACTCAGTAGATAATTCTTCCCATCCTTGTGCTATCATTGGTTATATTTGCTGCTCATCAGTGTGCCTGAGGTTGATGATGCTTCTGTTTCCCATATCAAAGCCCATGTCATCAATGTCAGCCTTTCTGGTGATAATTTCTTTATTATGTATTTCTGGGTGCATTAGGAAAAAGATGCAGGGATAGTATACATCCCTGGCATACTCCCTTTTATATATCAAAGAACTCTGTGTTTGCCACTCCATATAACGGTTACCTGCCCTGAATACAAATTTGCTATGAGCGATACCAGACGCCTTGGAAAGCCCATTTCTAACATTATGATAAATCATGTTTAATACAGTCAAAAGCCTTACTGTAGTCTATGAAAGTAATATAAAACATTAACTTCTGTTTTTCTCAGTTTATTTAACTGTATCTGAAGCACAAAAAAATCATGCCTGTTGTTGTTGTTTTTTCTCTTGCACGTCTATATCCTTCCTGACAATCAGATATCTCTCTTTCTCCTTTATCTTTATTTCTGTTGAGGAGGAGAATGACCAGGGGAATTTTGCTTGTGTGGCTCATCAAGGCGGTTGTTCTACAATTGGCAGTCTTTAGTATCCCCGCCCTTGTGGAGCATGACGAATTCTTGTTGCATGTAGAAAGCAGAGGCTATCGGCATCCTCATGCATAGAGGGCAGGTGCTACACTGGGACACTGAACTCAGTCTTTGTGGCTGCCTTGCCCTGGATTTGGCTTATAACTCTGCAAGTCTGCGGGCAGTAAGCGTTTGCTTTTATTCGACAGTACAGCAGCCATACTAGTCCTTCAAAATGATCTATCATTTAAAAGATGGAGCTGTTTCTGTGATTTCTAAAGTCTCTCTAGTCCTTTGTTGGCTTCAAGGGCTAGGATTTGTTCAATGATGGTACCATAACTATTGCTGTAAGTGTAAGTGATTGCCACCACTTGTTTTCTTGTAAACACCGTTACCGCTATACACTCACACCACCACAATCCAACCTTTGCAATCATCTCCAATATTACCACCACCATCACCACCACCACCACCACCACCACCACCATCAGCAGCAGCATCCTCAGCAAGCAATCATCATCACCCACTGAATTCCTACTGCCACCACCACAGGCACATCATCACCACGACCAGTTAACAACTTACATCATAATCTCCACCATCACTTTGACTCCTCATATCACCACCGCTATCAGCATCATCCTCAGCAAGCAATCCGTATCAACCTCATCCCCTGTCACTGTAACTCACCAATCCGTATCAACCTCATCCCCTCTAACTCACCAATACGTATCAACCTCATCCCCTGTCACTCTAACTCACCAATACGTATCAACCTCATCCCCTGTCACTCTAACTCACCAATCCGTATCAACCTCATCCCCTGTCACTCTAACTCACCAATACGTATCAACCTCATCCCCTGTCACTCTAACTCACCAATACGCACGGTGCCAGCAGAAACATTGGTACGTCCAGGGGTCAGCTGGACAGTATAGGAGTAGTCTCCAGTCACCGTGGGCAGTGCTTCCCTCAGCACACAGCCTGACTGGTAGCTGCTTTGTGAAAGGTTCACTTTGTGCTGCCATGAAGGCTGAAACAAGACAGGAGCTGGGGGCTGATCCGTCACCTGCCTTCCTATCTGATATGGTCTTGCTAACACAACACTCCATAATGGATTTGGTGGAAAGTAAGTGTTGTCAAATCAGTCTGTATACATCAAAAAAGTCTTCTGGCTTAAAACTGACAGACATAGCAGTTTCCCTTTTGGTCTCTTGTGTTCTTCTTTACCTGCCCGGTGAATGGAAAGTCACTGTAGGCAACACTGGTTTGAGGTTGTGCATGTCCGTGTCTGCTTACCACAAGAGTCCACTTCCATGTCTATCATCTCATAGAATTATGGGAGTGGAAACAATCGTTTTGTTTCTGATTTTCTGATAACACATATGTCATAGCTTTTAAAGGATGCTGCATTGTGAAATGAAATGTAAGGAATTGGTTGGGTTTTTTTCATTTTTGCTGCCTTATCTTCTTTGACGTGTTTATCCTGCTGTTCCCCATACTACTCATTTCAACCTCTCCACTCCAGCCATACCCAGATTCGTTATGTCGCACTCTCATGCTCAGAAGTCCGCGGGGAGCTAATCAATGTCCTCCCAACGTAAGGCCACCAGCCAGAAGGGCCCTGGGCTGCTGTTGGATCACTTTGATGGTATTCTGTGATGCCTGTTCTGAGTTCACATACGCAGGACACCACCTACTAAGCCCCCTTCTAACGACAGTATTAGCTCAGTTGTGGAACCAGACTGAGTGAGCCGCACACCCGAGGTGGCGACCACCTCCTTCCAATGACCGCCCTCCTCGAACCTCCAACCCCAAAGGCTTTGACACAAACTTACCACAGGCACAGAAGTGTATGGGAAAACCGAATCTGAGGTCACCATGAGACCAAAGCAATGGGACCACCAAATCAGAGGCTTTTTTTTGTTGCATAATGATCAATGATGTTGAGGATGTTTTAATGATGCTACTACGAAAGTCTTTGAGACCTCGTGAAAGGGTTGTACTGTACGCTTTCTGTCATAATATATATCCTGATGTCCGCCAGGCCCTAGAGATACAGACACCTGCAGTGTTGGTCATGTAATTTGAGCAACACTTTCAAACTCGCATCCCTAAAGTGGATGAAGCTCGATAGTGTGGTCCCAGTCTCCCCACTGAGCCCACAGCACACTCACTCTGGATAGGAGCCAGCCAGAGTCTGATAAAATCCCTATGACAATAATGGGATTCGAACTCCTGACCGTTCATTCCATAATCTAAGGCACTAACCACTGTTCCAAGGTGGCTGGTAATGTAAAGAATGCTGCTTCTATCACAGATCAAAGCCTGTAGATTGTCCGTTCTTGAGTGTCGTTAAGTGGCATTTGGTCAGTGAGACGACAGTTTGTGCATCTGGTACTTTATTTAAACTGTACTGTACTGTACTGTACTGTACTGTACTGTACTGTACTGTACTGTACTGTACTGTACTGTACTGTACTGTACTGTACTGTACTTTATTTAAACTTTACTGTACTGACTGTACTGTACTGTACTTTACTGTACTGTACAGTACTGTACTGTACTTTACTGTACTGTACTGTACTGTATTGTACTGTAATGTACTGTACTGTACTGCACTGTACTGTACTGTACTGTACTTTATTGTACTGTACTGTACTGTACTGTACTGTACTGTACTGT
>CM060339.1:9929097-9946597 GCA_030674155.1 Stramonita haemastoma | reverse complement strand
CCATTCATAAGAGGACAAAGATTACCACAGAAATGATGTGAAGTGGGTGACATTTTTGTATGTGGCACTTCTTTTAGGACTCATTATGCATTACGATGCTAAACTAGCCTTTTCATGTGCATGAGCATGGACAAATAAATGAACTTGACTTGATTTCAGTCTGTGCATTTGGTCCAGCTTGATTGCTTATGTGGAAGTGCTCAGCATAGTGCCTATACATTGTGTTTGCTATTAATAGTTTTGCTTGAATAGTGTTCCTTTTCTCCATATACTTTATGGTTTGTTGTTTAATCTGCCTTTCTGTTTTCAGGACAACACTGAAAAATGCTGCGTCTGCAGGGAAGAGTTTGATTCTGGTAAAGACAAAGTGAGGCTGGGCAAGAAAGGCTGTGCAGGGATATAAAAGGCCAGCAATCTACTTGGCGATAACATCATGCCAAAACCTGGAGATTTTGTGCACCAGAAGTGCCATGCAGACTACACACATGCCAAGAACATCAGCTCTTACTGTAAGAAGAAGAGGGCCAAAATTTCTTTTTTAAAAAAAATGCCTGAAGAAAAGATTAAGATCTGAGGGAAAGGCGTTTGACCCTACGAGGCAGTGCCTTTTCTGTTGCAAAGAGGAGAAACGAACCCCAAAACCAAAGGCTCGGTTAGGAAATTAATCGCAGTCAGCACTAAAACTCAGTTCCAGGTGACCATTGAGGAATGATGCAGCATTCGATCAGATTCATGGTCACTTGAAGTACAAGGAAGACTCCAATACCTTCAAGACTGTAGGGGCATGGATGTGAAGTATCACAATGTGTGTAGGACAAACTTCTGTACAGGCAAGAAAATCCCTGCAAAATTTTCATCTGATAAGCCAGCACAAAAGAAACACTGCCAAACTCCAGGGAGGCCAGAAGACAAGCAATGCATGGTAGCATTTCTAGCAGTTGCATCTTACCTAGAAAATAATTATGGACTATGATCAGGTCACAATCCCAGACCTGGTCAAATGCAACAGAATCTGTTAGGGCCTGAAAATACTGCATACTCTAAGCCCTACATGAAGCAAAAACTGACCGAACACTTTGGTGACACTCTAGTAATAACATCTGTGAGTCTGTATATTACAAGT
The DNA here is from genome assembly GCA_030674155.1 of Stramonita haemastoma. Taxonomy (NCBI): domain Eukaryota; kingdom Metazoa; phylum Mollusca; class Gastropoda; order Neogastropoda; family Muricidae; genus Stramonita; species Stramonita haemastoma. The sequence goes on along the minus strand of CM060339.1, from coordinate 9,945,474 downwards.
TGTTCTTCATGTCCTCCTGGACTACCTTAGTCTCCTGCTGTGGGACATTGACTGACTGAGAGATGTGACTGCTGGAACTGGATCTTTTTAGTGTACAGTTATTACCATTACCCCCCGGAGGCTTGTGGGGTATACTTGCTTAGCGAGCATTGTAAGAATAAAGCCTCTGCCCTCCATCCAGCCATGTCGTAAGATGCGACAAAGGTGGAAACCTCACCTAGAGGTAAAATAGGTTATGATGGGGCTAACAACCCCATCATGGAAAAAAAACTTGTTACAGAAACCTACACTAGAGCATCCGACATTGGTGGCGACCGTAATGAGGCACACCAGGCGACTGGACTAATGACGGATGACAGCCAAACCCAAGAGGGAGCTGGCACCCCGATAATGGATTTACTGAAGCCAAAACAGAAGATGAGGGTGGGGTGCTGGAACGTCCAGACCTTGTACCAGAACCCCCTCAGCTAGTAGACATCCAGCTGGCAGATATAGACCTTGACATCTGCACTGATCCATCGAGCCTGGAAGAAGTGACAGCAGCAATCAAGGCAATGAAGAGCGGCAAGGCACCAGGGGCAGATGGTGTGACGGCAGAGATGTTAAAGGCATATATGGATGTGATGGCTACCATTCTGACTGAGATCTTCAGGCAGATTTGGGTAGAAGGTCAGATCCCTGAAGCATGGAAAAATGGTCTCATCTTCAAGTTGCCCAAAAAGGGAGATCTTGGAGACTGCAACAACTGGAGGGGCATAACACTTCTTTCCCTCACCAGTAAGGCCTTCAGCAGGATTGTGCTGTCCAGATTGACGGCAGCCCTTGAGAAGGACCTCCGACCACAGCAAGCAGGTTTCCGCCCTGGGCAATCCTGCTCAGATCACTTCTTCACTCTGCGCCAGATTCTGGAGCAGAGCAATGAGTGGAATACACCACTGTACGTCAATTTCATTGACCTGGAGAAGGTGTTTGACAGCATCCACTGAGAGTCCTTATGGAAGATCCTAAGGCACTATGGAGTCCCTGCAAAACTTGTCCGGGTCATTGCAATGTTGTACAGCGACTTCAAATCCCAGGTGATCTGCGACACAGAGCTCACGGAAGCCTTCAGCGTCAGCACAGGAGTGAAGCAGGGCTGCATCCTATCACCGTTCCACTTAATCTTGGTCATGGACTGGATTATGAAGAATTCCAAGGACGGAGAGAGGAGAGGGATCAGATGGACCTTGACAATGACAGCAACAAAAACGCTGGAAAATCTGGACTTTGCCGATGATATCGCCCTGTTGTCACACCGCCACCAAGACATGCAGAAAAAGACAGATGTCATGGCAACAACTGCTGGAAGCCTTGGCTTGAAAATCAGCACCAAGAAGACAAAGAACATGAGAATGAACGCCAGAGTCCAAGAAAACATCAGACTGAATGGGGATCAGATCAAGGAAGTAAATGACTTCACCTATCTTGGATCCACAATGTCAAACACAGGAGATGGGGAGGTGGAGATCCAGGCTCGACTTGTAAAAGCCACCCAGGCCTTCGCCTCACTCAGGAGCACATAGAAGGCAGGGAACATATGCCTGAAGACCAAATTAAGAATTTTCAAATCAAATGTGATTAGCACCCTCCTTTATGGATCAGAGTCATGAAAGATGACCAAAACCATCAGCAACAAACTTGATGTCTTCCAAAACAGATGCCCCAGACGCATTCTACGAATCTTTTGGCCGAATACCATCACCAATGAAGAACTCCACCGAAGAACAAAAACTGAACCCATCTCCATGCAAGTCAAACAGAGGCGTTGGCAATGGATAGGACATGTGCTCCGCCAGCGGACTACAGCCATATCCAGAATCGCCCTACGATAGACTCCAGACGGTCGAAGAAAGAGAGGCCGCCCCAAGGAAACTTGGAGGAGAACAGTAGAGAGGGAGATGAAGGGAAAAGGTTGGACATGGGGCCGTCTGGAGCATATTTCAGCTGACCGACATCAGTGGCGGGCTCTAGTTGAGGCCTTATGTGCTCACTCACTCACTCACTCAGTCCCATGTCCCAAAGGACGTAGGGGGGACATGAGAGAAGACGCAACAGAGATCTTTTTCCATGCTTCACGATCCTGTGTGACTAGTAGGAGGTGTTGCAGGGTTGGGCGGTCCAGTCTTTGATGCTATCAACCCATGATTTCTTTTGGCAGCCTCTTCTTCTCTTGCCCTCGACTGTTCCTTGCAGGATGGTTTTTGCTAGGGTGTTGTGTCTTGTGGTGTGACCAAACCACATCAGCTTTCTCCTCTTTATGGTGGAGAGCAAAGGCTCTTGGGGGGCCCCCACGCTTTTTGATTTCTTCTCTTACATATTTATTGGTCTTGTGTTCTTTGTATGGTATTTTGAGGAGTCTTCTGTGGCACTTGTTCTCGAATGCTTGGATTCTCCTCTCTAACTCTGCTGTCAGAGTCCATGATTCACAGCCATATAGGAGGATAGATATCACGAGGGATTTGTAAAGGTGGTATTTGGTGCAGAAGCTGATGTTGTTGCTTCTGATGATCCTCTCGAGTCTGACTAGAGCACATGTGCTACCTGAGCACAAAGAGGACTAGATAGATAGATATTACCATTAATGACATTAACATCAGAGTCTGTAGGCCTACATGATACACAGCATCTACTTCATGTTCTTTAGAGCCATTCCTTAGTTTTCAGCTTACTGAGAGATGTGACTGCAAGCGCAGATATTAGACATCAGAGTTTTATCTGTAACACAGCTTCTACTCCATGTCCTTCAGAACCACTCCTTAGACTCCTGCTTGGAGGGATTAGACTGCAGATTTTAGATCTTTATCATTATCAGAGACTGTACACAACAGTACAACTATAATTTGTACAAGTACTACTTCCTGCTTTTGACAGCCACTTTGTTTTCGAGAATGAATACCCTGTTAGGTGTATAATGTAAGAACACTACTTAAGTTTTGATTTTATATAAATTATTTCCTAGTCACTGGTTACTAGTACCTATCCTGCTCTTGAGAGCCACTTTGTTTTGGAGAATGAATATTCTGTTGGGTGTATAATGTAATAAAACTACTTTTTTTTTTATTGTATATGAAATATTTCCTAGTCACCGGTTATGTGCCAAATTTATTTGACCACCAGTTCAATTTCTTATGTAGCAGGAAGTCAGTCTTTCTGTTTTCTACACAGCGATGAAACAGAACTTTAGAGATCAGTTATTTTAAATAAATGAATTGCTTTATTTGACAAGCTGTGCGTGTTCCAAAAAAAGTGTGTGTGTGTGTGTGTGTGTGTGTGTGTGTGTGTGTGTGTGTGTGTGTGTATGTGTGTGTGTGTGTGTGTGTGTGTGTGTGTGTGTGTGTGTGTGTGAGAGAGAGAGAGAGAGAGAGAGTTTGAGTGACTGTGTGTGTGACAAACCTTCCCCCTTTAATTATAGGGATCAAAAAAGAAGTGCAAAGCTGGTTTGAGGCTTGTCACTTACAATATTTCATTGCATTATGAAGACATCAAAAACGTCTGTTTATCCTGATACTTGTGTTTGTATGTAGGCCTAACATTTGGACACACCAATGTTTGTCAAAAGTCGATTTTCAAAGTTGTTGTTTTAGTTCGCTGCAAGCCACCATTGCCTATACTTTTCTTTGTGCTAAATACTATTTATGACAATGGGGGTAGGGTAAGAAAGCAGGTCATCATAGACTGAAAACTAAACATCATGTACAGTATCAGGGTCTTTGAAATACAAGGGTTGCCCAGCTGCCCTCAAACCCATATTTGTCTTTGGTTTCAAGATAAGAGTTACCAAAACTACTAATGACGAGCACAGTGTGCTCAAAATGACAGGCCGCAGCCCCTTCAAGCTTGTCATAAGAGGTTAACTATAACAGCTTGTGAGTCTGCTAGCACATGCATATCTTGCCTTTCTATATGTGTACTTCCATGCAGAATATAATTTGATTCTGTACAAAAACGCTCTCTCTTTATCACATTTTGTTTCGGAAAGACTCTGCTTTCGAAAAAGGGGGTAGGGTTGGAATACAGGTCATCAGAGGCATACAACTTACTACAGTAATAGAAGTATCAGGATTTTCTGAAAAGTAGGGTTGCCCAGCACCCCAAAAACATATAAAGATTTAGAATTTCATGGTTTAAGTAACCCCAACTGCTCATGACAAAGCATGATATGCTCAAAATAACCTGCCACAGTCGCTTTCACTTTGCCAAATGGCTCACATATAACAGCCTATACGCCCACTTCCACATTTATGTGTTGCCTTTCCATACATGTTTACCATCTTTTACAAATTTATTGAATTTTGTCCAGAAATTTCTCTGTGTGAAGAAATGGTAAATTTGCATTTTTGTAATAATGCGTTCGCACACGGGCCTCGGTTTATAGTCTCAGCCCAAGGACTTTTGGGGGGCGTGGAGTCAGCACTGACGTTAACTCCAGAGGAAAAATCCTCTCGAAGGGGACTCGAACCCGGGTTGTCAAATCGAGAGCACAATCTTCTGACCACTAGGCTCCCGTCCCCCCCCCCCCCCCCCCCACATCATGTACTAAGGCATCCACATAAATAAATATTTTTTAACTAACCTTTTTGGGAAATACTAGCCTCTGACTCAAAACTCGTGTGGTTTTGCACAACATTTGGTAGGTTTGGGGGGGGGGGGTTCCTATCATTCAGCAAACACTGTAGCCTACCTCAGTGCTTTGCTGTCTGCTAGCTTCCTAACCACAATATTCATGCCCAGGTCAACACTGTAGGAACATAAGCAATCCTCATATGATGATCATTTCCAACTTTCTGGTGACTACTTGTGTTGCTCTACATCCTCAATCCCAAAAAACAAGTACACTGTGCATTTTTTGATACTTTAAAAAATCTCCGAAAATCACCAGAAATTTTTCAGACTAGCACTTTATAAAAAAAAAAAAAAAAAACATGTACACAGTGCATTTTTTCATACTCTAAAAAATCTCTGAAAATCACCAGAAACTTTTTAAACTAGCACTTTATAAAAAAACATGTACACAGTGCATTTTTTTCATACTTTAAAAAACCTCTGAAAATCACCAGAATTTTTTTTTCGGACTAGCACTCTTTAAAAGATACTACATGACCTGCAAGCTAATACAGGAGTGTAGCCACGGATATACCCTACCCACCCAGTTTTAACTCACTCCATACTGGGCCCTTTGTATTTATGTGTTCCTCTGAGTACTGGCCATTTGTATAGGGATTTTTTTAATCGCCAAAAATAAATAACATGACACAATGACTTGAAATTTTGAGAAACATTTATTTATAAATGGAATAAGCATGGTACTAAGTTTCATAGCCCTTACTTTTATGGTTCCTTTTTTGTAGCTGTAGTGAAAAAACATGGGTTTTTTTTACAACTACAAAATTTTGGGTAGTTGCAAATGCATAGAAGGAAACTTTTCAGCATTGTTGATATAAACGTTATTTTCCTCATAAATCACATTGAGAAACCCTGTAAAATGCAAAAAAAGGCTATTTGAGTGTGTATGCATTATACAACTTAGCATATATTAGTAAACTGTAATTGACAAATTCACACTTTGAACAGGAGGGAGAGATCTATGCTAAGAAAAATCCTTCAGCTCAGCAAACGGACACTAACCAGTGACTCCACTGGTCTAAAATTGAAGTCTGCTAATCAGACTGTACCATGGAGGGTTCTGTCTGTGATGCTGGGTGATCACGTCACTTTGGGAAGTTTTTGACAGTTGGAAGGGCTGTAAGGCCTGTTGGTATACAAGGGGATGGAAATGGACGGCGAGTTAAGTGGAAAAAACCCACTGTGTCATTATGACACAGACCAAATGCCTAGGAGTCGATGAGGGTGCTAAAATACTTGGAGCTGAAGACAGTTCTTTTGACAGAAACTGGTGAGGGGGGGGGGGGAGGGGAGCCGAGCTTTCTTCGTTATTTGGCTACAGCTCCAAGGCTCACCAATGGTGAGATTTTGTGTATGCAACTGTTTTTGCCCATTAGTAAAGTCAGGGTAGTTTTAGGAGTTTCAGATTCATCAGTGGGTTAAGTACACTGCACTTTGGAAGTAAAGGGCCGGTGTAAGAATTCTTTTCAGTGTTTTAAACAAAACAAAAAAAACGAAACAAGAAAGAAAATTTAAATCCAGTCACCATGAATTTTCAAACTCACCTCAGAGTAATTTGAAAGTCTATTTCTAAAGTCAAATGAGTAAGAAGGGTGCATGCCCACACACACACACACACACACACACACACACACACACACACACACACACACACATGCACACACAGGCAGGCGCACTGGCGCATATATACACACATATGCACACCACACCGACACACACCACATCACACACACACACAACATGCACACACACACACACACACACACACACACACACACACACACACACACACACACACACACAACACACACACACAAACATGCAAGGGGACGGATAGCCTAGTGGTCAGAACATTGCGCTGGCAATTTGACGACCCCAGTTCGATTCCCCGTTGGAGGGATTTTTTCCCCTAGAGTTAACATCAGTGCTGACTCTACTCTCCCCAAAAGTCTTTGGATGAGGCTGTAAACCGAGGCCCCGTGTGCGAACGCGCGCAGAACATCTTGCACACACGTTAAATCCTGTTCCGCTTTTTGTAAGAGTAGGCCACTGTGTGCCCTGGGAACAGTTGACAATATTTACACAACTGCATACACACGGGGACTGGATGAAAAAAGCACATGAGTGCTTATCCCATTATCCTCGATATAAAAGAATTTTTTTTTTAAAGAAAGTACCACTTACCACACAACAACAACACAATCACACACACACACACACACACACACACACACACACACACAAAACACACACAACACACACACACACACACACACCACAGGCAAGACACCTCCACATCGAAAACACCACTCAACCCGCACATTCTGTACAACACTACAGAGAAGAAGTACAGCCAAACTTGACCAAAGCACCGCCATTGTCCTTTTCACTGTGATTTGACTCAAACAGCCACAAAGGTTGTAAATAAAACCTTCCTCTTGCGACAACTGCAACTGATGAGAAGGAAGCGATATAAATATGGCAATATATGCATAAACACGTTTCATAAGCCCCAATCCAATGTCAAAGGCACTTGTGCACTACCGGACGACAAACACATCACACACCACTCAAGTCACTTTTCATCAGGAAAAGCTCCCCACACACACACACACCCAAACACACATCACAACACACACACATTTTTAAGAGCAAGAGTTCTGTTACCCTGCGTGTCCCCAGCATGTTCGTGCACGCATGTGTTATGTGTGTACATGCGTGTGCACTGTTGTGTGTGTGTGTGTGAGTGAGAGAGAGAGAGTGAATGTGGGGGGGGAGGGGGGGGGCGCACGCGTGCGCGAGTGTAACGTGCCTGCCTGTAAGTGTACGCCTGCCTGTCTGCATGCAAACATGCATGTACAATATTCCCCAAAAAATATGAGAGTGTGTGTGTGTGTGCAGTTATCTGGGGGGGAGGGGGGTATGCCTGCCTGCATGCATGCATACTATTCACAATAATGATAAATAAAGCAAAAGGATCTACCCATTTATTGACACCATGCATTAATTTATTGCAGATCCAGAGCTGCCATGATATATTATAGCTTTGAATTTGTATTTTTGACATTGTTCCAGTCTCATTTGCTTTTATTTTTAAACTATATCACTTGTTACTTATTTATTTGAAAGCTGCTTATTAGTCATTTTTTTTTTATATTAAAGGCACAGATCAAGATTAAATATAAGCAACATTTACCTTTATATAAAGATGCCTGTAACTTCAGACAAGAGGCCAACAAAACAATATCTCCTTGTAGGCTATCTGAATATTAACAACGTATTTACTAGCCCCTCGAGCCATCCAACCCATTACATTGTGCATAGGAAAAAAAACTACTTTCTTTTCCTGTTTCAAAGGGCAAATGTCATACCAGTCCACAAATCAGGTGAATCTTCTTGTCCTTCAATTTACAGATCAATTTAAATTCTGTCTGTTGACCTTAACCCATCAAAAAAACACATCCAAAAATCTGTACATTCCTTCTTTGTAAACAACACTCCAATAAATAAAGATCAGTGATGTTTTCGTAAAAAAAAAACTGTTCCTGTCACCGATTCTTACTCAAATAATAATAATAATAATAATGATAATATATAATAATAATAATAATAATAATAATAATAATAATAATAATAATAATAATAATAATAATAAATGGAATTTATGTAGCCCTATATCTTGCAAAAACAAATCAAAGCCCTTGCATTCAACCAATTCTTGCACATGCAGCCAACAACAATTTAGATTTTTAACGAAGTCAATGTAACACACACACACACACACACACACACACACACACACACACACACACACACACACACACACACACACACATATATATATATATATATAGAGGTTAAACACTTTGGCAGGGTGGTGGATATTTCGGCTGTTGAGAGCAGGGGCAGAAGATGAAACAGGATAGGAAAGTCTTAGCTTTGAAGTAAGTGTGTCTTGAGGCTGGCTTTAAATGTGTCATAGGTAGGCTTTTTACGAAGGGAGATAGGGACATCGTTCCAGATCACTGGACCAGAAACAGAGAAAGAGCAAGGGCCAGGCCACGGTGGATTGATTGAATCTAGGTATTTGTACTCGCAGGGTATCTGCAGCAGAGCAGAGGGAACGGAAGGAGTGTACGGGTAAAGACATTCACAGAGGTAGGAGGGTGCTGTTTTGTGAAGACATTTATAACAGAGTACTGATCTTATAGTTTCTCTCTGTGGCACAGGCAGCCAGTGGAAAGATTGCAAGAGAGGAGTAATGTGCTCAGATTTTTTTCTTTCTGAGGACCAGTCGAGCTGCGGAGTTTTGTATACGTTGAAGGGAGTGGATAGATGATGCTGGCAGACCAGCCAAAAGAGAATTGCAATAGTCTAGATGAGACGTGAGTAGTTTAGATGTTGCATCAGTGGACAGGTACTTTCGAATTGCACTAATATGTCTTAATTGATAGTATCATGACTGGCAGGTCTGGGTGATGAATTTTTGCATGGATAGTATGTTGTCAATAACAACCCCTAGATACTTTACAGCAGTGGAAAGAGTGACTGAAGTATTGCCGAATTCTACTGAAGCTGTAGTAATGGAAGAAAGTTTGTTTGGTGCCTACCAGCATGGCTTCAGATTTTATCTGCATTTAGCTGTAACTTATTCTGTATCATCCAGTTGGCTAGGCAGTGACACATTTATCAAGAGAGAAGGCAGATTTTCAGGAGTATCACAGCTTAGAATCTGCAGAGTCATTGGCATAGAAATGATAGTTGATTTGATGACGGTTTATTATATGTGACAATGAAGCAGTGTATAGAGTGAAAAGAACACGGCCCAGAACTGATCCCTGCGGGACTCCACATTCCAGTTTGACAGGTTGGATTGAATCTGGTTTACTGCAACTGTTTGGAATCTATGGTAAGGTATGAATTAAACCAAGTGAGAGCTGTGCCTGTGATGCCGAACGTTTTTTGAAGACGGGAGAGAAGAATTGATGATTTTGAAGATGGATCTATAGTGTCGAAAGCTGCAGATAGATCGAGAAGAGTGAGAAGGAATATTTTTCCTGTGTCAGAAGGTGCAGAAGGTATTTAAGGTGTGCACTAGGGTGGTTTCGTGCTGTGGTTGGCGCGATAGGCAGACTGGAAAGGCGGAAGGAGGCTATTGGAATGAAGATGGCTGTTGAGTTGTCTCAGAACGACTTTTTCAAGGACTTTTATGGGCTTATGGGCAGTCTTCTACACAACATAAATGAAAATGAATTAAAAAAAAAAAAAAAAAAGGTCTTATTTCTGTTGAATTGAACAAGCATTTATATAGTTAATAGCTCCTGGCTATTGCAAAAACTTCACTTGTATAAACCAATGCCAGAAATTATTAACCTTTTAAAAAGTTTTTTGTCAGATAGGAAGCTGTTAGCACCTACAAAAAAACAAACATCAGAACTAGTATCTATTTAACATTGAGTACCACAAGGATCAGTATTGTTTCTCCTTTTATTTTCAATCTATGTAAAAGACTTGCCTTCATTTTTAGAATGTAGCTGTGAAATGTTTTTAACAACAATCACCTCTATTGTAGTGATTTTGACCCCCATAGACTAACACTCCAACTTCAAAACTGTATTGACAGATTATTTGGACTCAATTAAACCATGTCCTTAAATGCACAAAAAAACTAAGTGTATTATTATTTATTTATTTATTTTTATTTTTTGTTTTATTCTTTTTATCGAGGATAATGGAATAAGCACTCATGTGCTTTTTCATCCAGTCCCCGTTGTATGCAGTTGTGTAAGTATTGTCATATGTTCCCACCGCACACAGTGGCCTACTCTTACGAAAAGCGGAACAGGATTTAACGTGTGTGCAAGATGTTCTGCGTGCGTTCGCACACGGGGCCTCGTTTACAGTTCATCCGAAAAACTTTTGGGGAGAGTGGAGTCAGCACTGCTGTGAACTCCAGGGGAAAAATCCCCTCCAATGGGAATCGAACTCGGGAATCGAACTCGGGTCGTCAAATTGCCTGCGCAATGTTCTGACCAATAGTGTATATACGCTAGCAAGACAAAGTGGACCAAAAACTTTTTTTTTTAATGAATTTTAATATATGTTGATAGAGTAATTGAAGAAGTTGACTCACACGAAATTCTGGGTGCCATTATCGACAACAATCTTACTTAGAATGACTACGTGATGCCACTAGGAAAATGTCGTCAGATATCAAAATTTAAACAATTTCTGATTAACCATTCACACAAACTCTTTTTTGTGGCTGTATTTTGCCTATCCTAACTATGCCTCATCTCTTTGGGAAAGCTGCAGTGAAACAAATTTGAAATTCATAGTGGATAAATAAAAGAGCACTAAAACTTGTTCTATTAAAATCAAGCTCCGAAACCATCAACAGTTAAAAGCAAGCATATATTCTAACCTTCAGAAATAGACTTATCTAGATAAACTCTATATATGCAGAAAGTTCTCAATTGATATGTCCCTCGAAGATCACTTAAAGCTTCAAAATCAATTAGCACAAGCACAATCCTCTACAAACACTTTCGAGACCCAGAAATAATTTTTGCAAAACAAGCTTCTTATGTTCAGTTAGTGATTTATGTAACCAGGTCCCAAGAAGTTTAAAATGTACCAAAAACGAAAATCAGATCAAGACACAACTGGAAAATATACATAAATGTTGAGGAACTGACTTATACGTCAAAGAGCCATGCTTAAATCAAGTGTACCAGCACTTTGTGCATCCCCATAAATGCGTTTTAGGTGTGATTGATTTACCAGGACTGGAAATATATTTCAATGTTGATGAAAAAAGCAAATGTATTGCTTATTCAATGCACCATCTGGAAATAAACATTTGACTTTAACTTTGACGTTGACGTTGACTTTGACATTGACTTTGACTTTCCCCCACACACACACACCACACACACAAGAACCGACCTCTGACAACTTCCTGAATTTTCGGGTTTTCTTTGTTTAGTCTACCAGCTAACACACGATTACAAATGAGAGTGACAGCAGATCTTTTGGTTTACACATATTGGCATTGGAAACACCATGTTGGCCATCTGTTTCTCGCTTGATTTGATGATTAAAGTTACATGACCCACTTATCACAGATCATGATAAATGTAAGTATATCTATTCTTTCTTTTTTTTTTCGTTTCTGCAGCAACTCCCAGCTAATTGTGCAGTTTCTTTGTGGTATCAAAAGCTGTCATGTGGGGTTTTTTGTCTATCATTTTTTGTTTTTTCGTTGTTGCTTCTTTTTGCTGCCTCATCTTCTGTAACATCCCGTCATGCTGTTCCCACGCCACTCATTTCAATCTCCCCGCCACAGCCATACCCAAATTTGTTATTATTTACTTATTCTTTTATATCGAGAATAATGGAATAAGCACTCATGTGCTTTTTTACATCCAGCCCCCGTGTGTATGCACTTTTGTAAATATCATCTGTTCCCACCGGCACCCAATGGCCTACTCTTACGAAAAGCGGAACAGGATTTAACGTGTGGGCAAGACGTTCTGCGTGCGTTTGCACACAGGGCCTCGGTTTAACGCCTCATCCGAAGGACTTTTAGCTAGGGGGAGTGGAGTCAGCATTGGTGTTAACTCCAGTAGGAAAATCCTCTCGAACGAGAATCGAACCCGGGTCGTCAAATTGCGAACGCAATGTTCTGACCACTAGCTATACCGTCCCCCATATGTCTCATCCTAGAGTTGGAGTCCACAGGGAGCCTATCAATATTAGGCCGCCATAAGGCCACCAGCCAGAGGGGCCCTGCACTTCTGCTGGGTCATGATGGCGTTTCAGTGGTGCCTGTTCTAGTTAACATACGCAGGACATCACCTACTAAGCCCCCTTTTAACAACAGTATTAGTTCAGTCGCGGACTGAACTAATACTGTCGTTAAAGGGGGCTTAGTAGGTGGAGAGAGACAGACAAATACATTTACAGAAACGTAGGGGAGAGAAAGAGATTTTGAAAAATGATATATATTATTTTCTTTCGAGGATAATGGAATAAGACTTCAAGTGCTTTTTTACATCAGTTCCTATGTGTATGCAGCTTTTGTAAATTTTGTCATTTGCACACAATGGCCTACTCTTCTGAAAAGCAGAACAGGTTTTTAGTGTGCTAAAGATGTTCTGCATTCTTCGCACATGGGACCTTAGTTTAAAGTCTCATGACTTTTTTTTTTTTTTTGGGGGGGGGGGGGAGGGGAGGCGAAGGAGTGGAGTGGGCAGGGTGTTAACTGCATGGGAAACGAAAGTATCCCCTTTAACAGGATTTGAACCCGGGTCTGCATATCATGAGCGCAATCAGGCTGTCCTGTCCCTCCACAGAGAAGAGAGAGAGAGAGAGAGAGAGAGAGAGAGAGAGAGAGAGAGAGAGAGAGAGGAGAGAAGAGAGAGAGAGAGAGAGAGAGAGAGAGAAGACGAGAGACAGAGAAGACAGACAGAACAGAGAGAGAGAGAGAGAGAGACAGAAGAGAAGACAGAAGACAGAAGAGACAGAGCAGGACAGAGAGAGATACAGAGAGAATAGAAGGCTAGGCAAGAGTAAAAGAAACAGAGAGAGTGATGGAAATGGGGAAATTTGGATCTCAGAATTTCCACAAGGTGAGGATACTATTCACAGTATGAGAGCATCCCCACACCTCTGCCCTGGGCTTTCTCACGAGGGGAGACAACCATTTCATCAGCAGTCTGATCACACACACACACCACACACACACACACACACACACACACACACACACCACACACACACACACACACACACACACACCCCACACATCCTTCGATGAGACTATAAACCAAGGCCCTGTGTGCGAATGCAGCAGAACATCTTGCCACACTTTAAATCCTGTTCCGCTTTTTGTAAGAGTAGGCCATTGCGTGCCGGTGGGAACAGATGACAAGACTTACAAAACTGCATACACATGGGGACTGGGTGTAAAAAAGCACATGAGGGCTTATTCCATTATCCTTGATATAAAAGAATAAATAAATAAAATAAATAAAACATCACACACAGATGGGATAGCCTAGTGGTTAGAACATTGTGCTCCAATCTGACGACCCGGTTCAAATCTTGTTGGAAGGTGATTTTTCCCTGGAGTTGACAGCAGTGCAGACTCCACTCTCCCCATAAGTCCTTCGTGGATGAGACTTTAAACCGAGGCCCTGTGTGCAAATGCTTGTTCTGCTTACCCTAAATGGGGACTGTATGTTAAAAAAAAAAAAAAAAAAAAAAAGACATGAGTGCTTATTCCCTTATGCTCAATATAAAAGAATAAATAAATAAAATGAATAAATATATAGATGAATAAATAATCACCACACACACACACACACACACACACACCACATACACATGCACACACAAACACAAATTTACAACATCTCACACCACGTGTTATACCACAGTTTAATACATCAACACCCTAACAACCAAAAAAAAAAAAAAAAAACCCACCAAAAAAAAAAATGGCACAGGTAACAGTGACCACAACTGGGGCCGGTTCTATGAAAGGCAATGACACGATTGTGTGACTGCAAGTTGTCCCAAGTTGACAACTGTTATCCCATGAAACCACCACGTTCAATGAATGAATTAATCCCACTACAAATCATCCACACACCCCACAGTAGTGAAATCCAAATGACGTCCTGTGTCCTCGACTGATTGACGATTCATTTCACACACAATAGCAAGAGGTAAATGACCACAAAAAAACCCACTCCCCCCCAAAAAAACCAACCCCCCCCCCCCCCCCAAAAAAAAAACAAAAACGCAGAGACCATGACTGATCCAAGTCTGAATTATGAACAAGTTACCATTTACACAGGCAGTCCTTTGCAGCATGATGTTGTTTCAAGTGAAAAACGTTCCAAATGAAGAGGACAATTTTCAGCAAGAGCAGCCTCTTGATAGATAGACCAGTACAGACAGACAGATTCATATCACTATTTAAAAAAAAAAAAAAAAAAAAAAAAAAGGTAAAGGTGTCCCATAACCTATGTGGTCGTAGGGGAGCAAGGTGTCAGAGACCTCAGCTTCTTTAGGGGCCAGCATGTTGAGTGCGGCACTCATCTCCTCTCCCTCGATGCTTTGCCTTCCCTGAGCCTAAGGAGGGCAGGTATCCATTTACAGCTGGGTGAACTGGGGAAGTGTACTGTAGCCAGGGTGCGCAAACTGTCACCCATCCAACTGGCAACCACCCTTGAGGCTGCTTAACTTGACTGGGGGAAAGCGAGCCCTCTGACCACTGAGCTATCCCGCCCCCTTTTTATATCACTGCTTGCTGCATGTTTAAACCAAGACTACCTCCCTCGCTGTTCTCTAACACAGCAAAAAGCAGGTTCACTTTGCAACAAGAGGTCATCCAAAGTGATAAACAATGCGATGGTTTAACCTGAAAACTACACTTGCATAGACAAGTAAGTATGCTCACTACGATCAACGGTCTCCCACACATCAAACACACAAAAAAATGTGACGCTCCACCACATAAGGAGTCCCATTGCACCAGAGGTCAATTTTTAGTTATTAATATTGACAGGTTATTAATCTGCAATAAAAAGGCTATTCAATAGAAAAAACAGATTGAAAATCGGACAATTCTGTGTAAAGTAATTACAAATTGAAATGATACACTGCAGGATGTGACAAAATGAGAAAGGGGCAAGTTTATTTTAGTAACAGGTTGTCAGAAAGAGGGCTTGGGAATTCTCAAAACACGTTTAAAAGCGAAAGGAATAAAAATTACGCCTTGATATTTCATTACAAGGTAGAATAAAACGTTAAATAATCAATCAAAATCTCTAAATTTACAACTTGACCCCCACCTGCTTTTAATGGCTCCTAGCGCAAAATTGGGTAATGTGCTAAGCGACTCATTTCATGGTGGAGTGTCACAAATGACAGTTGTTTGGGTAGGACAGGTTACAACTGTCAATCAATTGACAACGGTGCAACAGCACTTTCACCAAAACCAGCTCCCTGATTATGACAGCAATCATCGTAATCCTTCATGATGAACACTATAGCCCAGTGGTTAAGACCGGTCGACTTCTATCCCATGAGTCCATGAAGTCATGGGTTCCAATCTTGGCGGTGTCTGATAAACTAAGGGTGGGGAATTTTTTCCTGATCTCCCAAGTCAAATTCAAGTACAGACCTGCCAGTGCCTTGATTTCGTTAGCGTGGGCCTACCCTATATACACATGCAGAAGTTGGAATACGCATGTAAAACCCCTTCGTTCATGTCGGCGATCAGTGGGTTACGGAAACACGAACATATCCAGCATACCTCCTCGAAGTCAAAATGCAGCTACCTAAATGGTAGGCAAAAAACAGTTGCATACGCAAAATCTCACCATTGGTGAACCTTGAAGCTGTAAGTGAGAAATGAAAAAAACATGAATATAAATGAAATTAGATTCCTTAAAAAAAATAAAAAGGAGAGAATCTTTCACAGTTCACTGACTGTCAAGGCACATTTACAATGAGGCACAAAAGTAACTGCATCCAGTAATAGGCATGAAAAAAACTTCAATCAAGAAAGGAATGGGTTTATTCAAATCTAAACATATAAAACTGAAGAAACACACAAAAGCATAAAAAGAAGATACAATAGTTACAAGCAAAGAAGACTTCCATATACTCACAAAAAATGAACAAAACATTTTTAAGGCA
>CM060339.1:9846597-9924097 GCA_030674155.1 Stramonita haemastoma | reverse complement strand
GGATCGGCCTGGCAGCTCAGGCCTTCAAGAAACTAAAGAACGTCTGCATCCCTCAGCACTAGGACAAAACTAAACATATACCGTTCAACCGTCCGCTCGACTCTTCTCTACGGTGCAGAAACGTGGAGAGTGAACAAGAAGTTGGAGAGCAGGTTCAGAGGCTTTGAGGGGAGGTGCCTGAGGAGGATTCTTAAGATTAGGTGGGAGCAGAGAGCGACGAATGAGGAAATCTGGAGGAGGACAGGCTTCAACAACATTGTGCTGCAGGTGAAGCAACGGCGCTGGACCTGGCTTGGCCATGTCTTACGCATGAAGAAAGGCAGACACCCTCTTGAGGCCTTGTCCTGGGCACCTCCTAGGAAGCGAAACAGAGGCCGACCCCTTGGGACCTGGAGAAGGACTGTGGAGGAGGAAATGAAGATAATGGGAAAGACCTGGACTGAGTTGCATGGCTTGCCCAAGATAGGACTGCCTGGAGGTCCCTTGTCTGTGCCTTATGCCCCCCCCCCCCCCCCCCCCCCCCCCCCCCCCCAGCGGGCCACGAGGATTGAGTGAGTGAGTGATAACCACATGTGAAAGATTTTTAGGGTGAGCAGAGGGTACAATTATCTTTAATCTAATCGAAATATGGTTGATTGGATTCATGATTAGATCTTAAACATTTTTGCATAAGTGCAGTAAGTGATTTTTCAACTGATTTTTTAACTGATTTTTATTTTTGATACATTTTAAATGGTTTGGGAGCTTGTTCCATAAATCACTACCAGAATATAAGAAGCTGGTTTTGTAAAGATTGTTTCTGGGTCTGGGAAATGTTAGTAGATGGTTATGCCTGTGTTAATTAATTTTGAATCTGTTCGTGATCTTGGGAGGGACATTTCCATTGACAACTTTTTTGTACAAATAGAGCTTTATTGAAATAAAGCCTGTTTTTGAATGTAAGAATATTTGTTTGCTTATAATCATTGATGGTTAGGGAGCTTGATTTTAATAAAAACAAGTTTTTAGTGCTCTTTTATATAATCCATGAATGAATTTTAAATTAGTTTCACTGCAGTTGTCCCAAAGAGATGAGGCATAGTCAACTATAGGCAAGATATGTCCACAAAAAAAGAGTTTCCTGAATGAACATCCAGAAAGTGTTTTTATTTTTGATAACTGACTACCTTGTTTGTAAGACGTTTTCCTAGTGCCATCACATGGTCAGTCCAAGTAAGATTTTTCTCAATGATTACACCCAGAATTTTGTGAGTCAACTTCTTCAATAATTTTTTGATCTACCAACAGAGGTTGAAATTTACTTTTCATTTTTTGCCTCTTTTGTCTTGCTAGTACGTACATACTCTTTGTTTTTGGGGCATTTAAGGACACATGGTTTAATTGAGTCCAAGTAATCAATCTGTTGGTGTTGTTTTGAAGTTTGACTGTCAGTCTGTTGGGGTCAATATCACAACAATAAAGGGATGTGTCATCAGCAAACATTTTACAGCTACAATCCAGAAATAAGGGCAAGTCATTTACATATATTGAGAACAAAAGAGGACCCAATATTGATCCTTGTGGTACTCCATGTTTAATAGATATTAGTTCTGATGTTTGATTATTTGCAGTTACCAGTTGCTGTCTGTCTGACAAAAAACTTTTTAAAAGATTGATTATTTCAGGTGTTAGTTTATATAGGTGAAGTTTACGCACTAGCAAGGAGTGATTAATTACACCAAATGCTTTTTCAAAATCAACAAAAATTAGACCTGTATACTTATTTTCATTTATGTTGTGTAAGAGACTGTCTGTAAGTTGAGTTAGTGCTGTGTGACAAGAATAGTTCTTACGAAGCCTGACTGATCTTCATTTATTAGATTGTTGTTAACAAAGTAGGAATATAAAGATTTTTGGATGTGTTTTTCGATGGGTTTAGATAAGACAGATAAGATTGAAATTGGTCTGTAATTTGAAGGACAAGAAGAATCTCCAGATGTGTGGACTGGTATGACTTTAGCCTTTTTAAATATGAGAGGAAAGTCGTTTTTCTTTTATGCACAAGTTATATTGATACATCAGTGTTTCAACTATAAAAGGACCAGAGAGTTTCAATATTTTTCCATCCAGATTGTCAAGATCACGTGTTCTGGATTTTTTTTTTTTGAGAGATAGGCTTTCTAACACATCTTTGATTGTCATTGGCAGTAATTCAAACGGGAATTTAATTTCTTTTGATTCAAATATTATTCTAAGTAATGGAGATCATTTTCATTTGACTTATCACATGATATGACTTTAGGAGGATGTTTGAGGAATGGGTGTTCAATTCGTCAGCTGTTATGTCTTTAATGTCTTTTGACTTTTTGATATTGGTCTATTACATAAAATATTGATGGCTTTCCATACCTGACCAGAGTCGAGTGGGTAGTTGTGATTAACAGTTTTTGAAAGTAATCACGTTTTGATCTGCGTTTTAGTGAAGTTACTTTGTTTCTTTGCATTTTAAATTCCTCTTTTGAACCATGGGTTTTCAAATAGTCTCTTAAGCCCATTTCAGACTCTATGTCTTTTGTTATCCAAGGAGGTTTAATTTTTTCTTTAACTCTTTTTTTGATGAAGGGAGCATGCCTATCATACACTGAAACAATGTGGTAATCCAGAATTCTGCAGCTTTGTTGGGGTCTCTGATTTGGTATATGTCTTGGAAGGGCAAGCTTATCAAGTCTGAAAGAAAGTCTTGTTCTTAAAGTTATTAAATTTTCTGTAAAAGATAGTTTTATGTCCTACTTTAAGAATTTTGATACGATTTTTAAACCAAGTAAAACACACAGAATTATGATCACTGCATCCACAGGAGGGGGCACATACTTCTGTTATGTTTTGTTTTGTAGTCGTGATAGATATGATCTATCAAAGTTCTAGAGTTATCTGTTATCCGAGTTGGTTTGTCTATTAGTTGTTCCAGGCCAAGCATTGCAATGTTGTGACTCCATTTAGGCTTGGGTTTTATTAAGTCTATGTTAAAATCCCCAAGAATAACTGTTTCATAGTTTAAAAGTGCCACTTCATCCATAAGAGAGTTAAATTTTTCAAACCAGTCTGTGGTTTCCAAAGGATTTCTGTATTGAATCCTATTGATATTGGACTATTGTGTTTCAATTTTATTTCAACCCAAATCGATTCAATGTCATAAACATCAAAGTTGTAGAGTCTTTTACAACTCAGTAAAGAAGCGAAATGTGTGTGTGTGTGTGTGTGTGTGTGTGTGTGTGTGTGTGTGTGTGTGTGTGTGTGTGTGTGTGTGTGTGTGTGTGTGTGTGTGTGTGTGTGTGTTTTATTCTTTTATAATTTTATTCTTTTATATCGAGGATAACAGAATAAGCAATCATGTGCTTTTTTTCATCCGGTCCCCGTGTGTATGCAGTTTTGTAAATATTGTCATCTGTTCCCACCGGCACACGATGGCCTACTCTTACGAAAAGCGGAAACAGGATTTAACGTGTGCGCAAGATGTTCTGCGTGCGTTCGCACACGGGGCCTCGGTTTAAAGTCTCATCCGAAGGACTTGTGGGGAGAGTGGAGTCAGCACTGATGTTAACTCCAGGAGAAAAATCTCCTCTACCGGACTCGAACCCAGGTCGTCAAATTGCCAGCGCAATGTTCTGACCACTAGGCTATCCGTCCCCCGTTTGTGACCACTAGGCTATCCGTTGTGTGTGTGTGTGTGTGTGTGTGTGTGTGTGTGTGTGTGTGTGTGTGTGTGTGTGTGTTTGTGTGCGTGCGTGCGTGCGTGCGTGCGTGCGTGTGTGGTGTGTGTGTGTGTGTGTGTGTGTGTGTGTGTGTGTGTGTGTGTGTGTGTGTGAAATTCAAAGTCAAAGTCAAAGTCAAAGTCAAAATTTTATTTTCAGATGGTATATTGAGTAAGCATCGATTTGCTTTTTTTTTCATCAAGCCATCTATCTAAAGAAAAAACAAATAAACAATAAACAATCAACAACAAAAAACAAAAAAAAAGGCAGAGAAAAACGTTTCACCAACATTAATTAACCATCATGATTTCAACACCTTCAAAAATACAATGTGCCAATAGAAAATACAAGCAACAACACTAACAACAAAACAACCAACAACAAAAAACAAAAACAAATCACTCAAAAGTCACACACACACACACACACACACACACACAACACACACACACACACACACACACACACACACACACACACACACACACACACACACACACTTATACACACAGTTCGCGCGCTCCTCCAAACAGCACGTATGCACGTACGCCATGCACACATTTTTTTTTTTTAATTATATAGTGTCACACAAACAGATTATATCAGTTACAATGTCACTAATACCATTATTTGATACTTAAAGAAAAGAATCCATGAAAGTCAATAAGCAATTTATGTCAGATTACAATATCTCCACACTTCAGTTAATACATTATATATTAGAAGGAAGAAAAAGAAAGAAAAAAAAAACGCAACAGTATGATATGATACTAACCTCTGTTGTGTGTGTGTGTGTGTGTGTGTGTGTGTGTGTGTGTGTGTGTGTGTGTGTGTGTGTGTGTGTGTGTGTGTGTGTGTGTGTGTGTGTGTGTGTGTGTGTGTTGTTTGTCCTTGATATTTCTGTCAGTTGCTCTGTTAGTCACTTCTTGCTGCACATAAGGATCGTAGATATTGTGAAGACTACATCTTTGAGACTGATATTCTGCAGACTTGAAAATGTGTCAGTTGTTCCAATGAATTGGTAGTTGGGGCGGCTTGGGGGTGGGGGGTGGGGATTTCATACTTTGCATTTACTTCCAAACTATCAGTGTATTAATGTCTACGACTCATTCTTTCAAGATGGTTGATATTGACTCTAATACCGAGTTTGGCATAATTATTATTGTCAGAAGAGAATCCTTGTAACTTCATTGTTTCATGCAAATGTTATGTGATCATGACTGAGCATTTGATAAATGTGACATTAACCTGGAACTTAAAAAAAAACCAGTCCTCCTGGTTAAAAAGAAACATTGATATTCAGGATTGGTTATGAGTTTTACCTTTATCAAAATTTTGTTAATTAATTTTCGTTTAGTCATGAGAAATGACTTCATAAGAGGGAGAGAATCTGTTAATCGCCGTCGACAATTCACGATTATGTCCCGTGGTATAGCAAAGCTCGAGCACGTCCGAGAAATAGCGGAATGTTTAGAGATAAATTTTATACAGCGAGAAGTTATCTGTTGCGATTTTTTTCAGATTTGATATTGGTTATTCATATGTAACATATAATTTGATTAAGGGAAAAAGTTTGCAGCCGATTGTGGCAAGATATGCAAATGACGTCATAGCAGATTTCAAATTCAACATGGCGTCTAGCGACCCTGGCGATGATTCTCTTTATCCTATTGCTGTATTGATAGACGAGCTGCGAAATGAGGATGTTCAGGTACTGTCACATCGGATAACTAAAGCTATACTTCCGATTAATAAGCTCATGTTAAGGCACATTCTGTACTTTACAAGCTGGGGTGATTTCTAACGTTGAACAATCGGTGTCCTGTTTGAACGTGTGTTTTGGCAACCATTTTTGTTCATTTTCAGTGCGAATGCCTCTTCAGGTTTCTTTCTAAATCTGATGCTTTCTGGCACCGGAAAACCTTTGATGAAAAAGTGAAGGTCATCAAACAAGAATGTTTGCTTGGTGTTGCTTAGTGGGAAGGATTGTTTATGTAGTGCATGCAGTTAGAAAAGAGTCGTCGTGAACGCCTGCTGCATACTCTGGCAGCAGAGAACGAGACCGCCACTTCCGGAGTTTCAAAGACGAAATAATTTCCCCATGCATTATATATTATGAAAGCTAGAGAACCGATCAGTGTCAAATATATGAAATCTGTTTTTATAACTTAATGAATTCTTCAAGAGAGGTATAGAATCTGTTCAAGTCCATCTTAAAAACTGGCACATGTAAATTATTGTCGCGTAGTCAACGTTCCCTCTAGCCTACAGACAGTGCACAGCGACGTAGGCCTATCGAGACTGATGCTATGACTGTATGAGTGTGATCACTTAGTTCAGCTTTTATTTTCTCAGATTCACTGTTATTTGTAGTAGCTATCGTATCAAAGATTACAATGAATACTATGAATAAGCATGGTAAAGCATTTGTTTTGAGTCCAGCCATGCAGAAGCAACACTTGGTGATGCACCCTTGAGCAGTAGCCTAAGGCTACGGCCATAGTAAACCGCCTCGTTTGAGGGCCGTCTCTTTATCGGTAGAAGGGTTCCGTCAAAGCAGCCTATAGTCAACCAGACTTTCAGGAGTTTGACGGCCCCATCTCTTTCTCACAATGTGGTCACTGCGAGTGACATGAAAACGAGGGGCGTCTGAAACTCTGCCCCACCCCCATGTGAAATCGACAGAAAATAGTTCGACATAAAAAGTGTTTTTACGTAAAATTCCCTCACAAAAGTTTTATCAAAACCATGGAATGTAATCGGGAAGGGTCAATTTACTAGTTTGTCTCGTCAGAATTTCTGAAGCACCATAAATAAATAAGTTTTTCTTGATTATTTTCCTTTCCGTCAACCCGGCAAACAGACGTGTGGCTTGAACGTCAAAACGACAGGTTAAAAATACCGGGCCAGGCTGGCTCTACAAAGGCCACGCACAGTCGTTATCAGTGACGCCACAGAGTAATTCAGCTGGGCAGCATTTTTCACCCTGCCCGGCAAAATTGACGGCATCAAAATGCCAGGTTTACAATGGCCGCAGCCTAAGGCAGCAGAAGTATAGGTCTACTGTGTATGGGTGGCCAGTGAAATTTGAAGACCTACACTACACACTGAATAACTAACACTAGACAACTACACATCTTCAGTAGTTTCCAACAAATGTTGCAGTAAACAGAGTACACATATCTTCAGATTTTTCCCAGATTTTCCAAGAAATCTAACCAGCAGACAGTTGCACAGCTAACTCAGTAACTGCTTTGTTTTACTTCCTGCACTAGGCCTAGTATAGGCTAACTTCATGTGTTTGCAAGATATTTTTGTATACCAGCCACTGTCCAACTACTGCTGGTCTACACTGGCTGAAAAGGTTGGTCAGCCCAGGGTTCGCGATAACCGGTAATTGTCGGTATTTTACCGATTGTTAACAGGGAATACCGAAAATTTTCGAAGCAGCCGGTACCGCGTACCGATTCTGTTTGCCTGAGACCAATTAGATTTCCGTCTCCAAAAAAAAAGTCTGAAGTGACATTTTCTGACAGTCTGTCATGGGCCTGTACTGTGCTTACCGCACCTACCCCTTCCCACCCCTTCCCACCCCTTCCTACGAACATCTTTAGCGCCAGCCTCATTAGCCTAGCACGCAGAACAGCAAGCTTTACTGTGAAAGAATAGAGCTTCGCGCTCTTCTCGGCATGACAGCGGCTTCCATTCACAATGAGTAAATGTGTCCTAGATTTATTTATTCTGTATTCTTTTAATCTTTTATATCAAGGATAATGGAATAAGCACTCCTGTGCTTTTTCACATCCAGTCCCCGTGTGTATGCAGTTTTGTAAATGTAATCTGTTCCCACCGGCACACAATGGCCTGCTCTTACGAAAAGCGAAAGCGGAGGGTCTATGACTATGAATTTGCGCGTTGCTTTGAGAGAGAAGAGTCGAAAACTAAATCTAAGCTGAACAAAGATCTAGATGAGCGCTAAGCATAGAAACAAGAAAGAAGAATATAAGTCACACGAATGATGCCATGCAAAACAACAGACTGACAGACAGTGACACAGGCACTAGAAAAAAAAATCCTATTTCCTTCGTGGCTTCGTGCCCAAGAAGCGAGTGGCAGCAAGCAGCACGGCAGTCAAAGTCTGAGAGATTCGCGTTCAATTTAGATTTTGTTTTGCTGCCCAACAATCCCCCCCTCCCCCACCCCCTCACTGATCAGTTTCGTTTTGTTCACAGTATGTACCGGATTTTATTTTCTGGGGACCGATTTTGGGGGAGTTGGTCAAGATGTCTCTGAAATGGCAACTAGCAGTACCGGTTTTAAAAAATCCTAGCGCGAACCCTGCCAGCCTTTAACATGATTACGTACATGTACACATACATGTAAACAGATTCACAGCAAAAGACTTTAGGATGGACCTCAGCAAAAGACCATTGATTACTAGTATCTAGTTCAATGCAGTCACTAAAACTGGTGATGAGGGATTGGGTCTAAGAAATTGCCTAAGCTTCAAACAAATCAGCTTAGATCAACCAAGCACCAGTCTCATTGTAAACTCGGTCTTCAGCCATAATAACATGTATGCAAAACAGAAAGCATAAAAAAAAAATTTTTTAAAACCTCCCTGAAACTTTTTGTAATTCAGTCAATGGTTTTGTTTTGTTTTTATAAAAAATTATAAGAGTCCCATACAACTCCGTTTGATCCACATCTTGGTATTCACTCTGTACCAACAACTCATGATACAAGGTTTCAGGGATGAGTAATTGGAGATATTTTGGGGGGGGGGGGGCGGTAGGGGTTTTACTCATGTATCAACTTAATGCAAAACTGCTTTTTAAAACATCTGACAAACTGTTGGCTGAAGCTTCATCACTTATTCAGGGTTATGGTTAGTTAAGTTTGAGTTTTCTCAGAACTTGATTTACAAATATCATATATTCTTATTTTCAATCTGAACCTCAGCAGAGTTAAAGGAAACAGCAGTTGAATTTCAGACTGTATGTGTAACAAGAAAAATAACTAAAAGCATAATATCATATGAAACTAATCCTGTCTAACCCCACCCCTGAAAACATCCTGCCAACAACTGAACAAGTGATTAAGTTGGGTAGTATATAATTTCTTCACTAATTAGTATACACAGTAACACACTGACATGTTTCTTCATTCAGACACACTAACAGACACACACACACACACACACACACACACACACACACACACACACACACACACACACACACACACACACACACACACACTCTCACTCACTCACACACACACACACACACACACACACACACACACACACACACACACACACACACACACACACACACCACACAATGGAAACAAATA
Organism: Stramonita haemastoma; assembly: GCA_030674155.1. NCBI lineage: Eukaryota > Metazoa > Mollusca > Gastropoda > Neogastropoda > Muricidae > Stramonita > Stramonita haemastoma. The sequence goes on along the minus strand of CM060339.1, from coordinate 9,915,008 downwards.
CAGTTGCATGCAGGAAAAAGAAGTTAAAAAATGGCGACACGCTCTACCCGGGGAGAGCAACCTGAATTTCACGCAGAGAAATCTGCTGTGACATAAAGTGGTACAAAATACAAATACAAAAACACATACACACATAGATAAATTACATCAGTTGATAATGATATGATTAACTATGCTAATTTAGTTCAGGAAAAAAATCAATGGGATATAAGTTATCTATATTATACAAGACCTCCCACTAGTCCCTGTTCAATGTTCTCTCAATTTGATTGGTAATTAGCAGGCCATCAGATGACCTCTTGTCACATTATACTTATAGCTTGAGTGATTAACTGATTGGCAAGTAGACAGACTAGGTTGACCTGACAGGAGTGTCAGTATATCGCTAACTGATAGCAACTTATCAAAGTGTCATCATTCATATATTTAGGAGACCTGTATATGTCTGTGGCTTTTTTTTTTCTTTTTCTTTTTTTTACTGACTCATCTTTACTCTGTCAGGTTATGTCCATCTCCCTGACCTTTTCTCTTTCTTTTACTTCCCCTTTACTGGCTTTAGCCTTGCGTGTTGTGTGTGTGTGCACGAGTGTGTGTGTGTGTGTTAACCAGAAATGCAATGATAACTTAGATTATGTAAATTTTATAACATCACATTTAATCTTTTTTCCTTAATGTTAAACTGATAATCAAAATGTCTTTCATTGTTGGGATTTTTTTTGTTAAACAAGTTTGTTTGTTCAGTTTGGTTTGGGGATTTTTTTGTTTGGGGATGGGTTTGGGTGTTTTTGTGTTGTTTTTTTGGGGGGTGCTTTTTTGGGTTGGGTTGGGTTTTTTGTACTTTAGGAGTTGTGATTATTTTTTGTTTTTGGGTTGTTAAAGGTTGGTGAGGGGAGGTTGTTGGGAGGAGGGGTAGGCTGGTTCTTCTTTGGGGTTGCTAAAGGGGTGGGGTGGGGGGCTTTTTTTCTGTTTTTTGGGGGGAGGGGAAGTTATTTTACTTTTGTATCATTCCTTCAGATTTTGACATAATTGGTCACGTCATTCTGTCCACCAGCTTCGCCTCAACAGCATCAAGAAACTGTCCACCATCGCTTTGGCGCTGGGTGTGGAGAGAACGAGAACCGAGCTGATCCCCTTTCTGACTGGTAGGTCTGCCTGTGGTCAACATAGCAGCTCTCCCATAGATCGATCTATAGATTAATCTATATCATGAACATATTGATCATTTCTAGTTGTGTTAGTCATAGGCATGGGGTACAATTTTTTAAAACAAATTTGTGGTATGTGCATGAATGTGAGAGAGCATGGCTATGAATACTTGTAAATTACAGCACTAAGTCTTCATACTGTTTAGTGTTATACATCCTTACCTGCCAGTGCATGCGTGCACGTGTGAACAGCACACACACACATGTACACACGTGCATGAGCTCACACGCACATGCATGCACACTCACACTCTCTCTCTCTCTCACACACACACACACACACACACACACACACACACACACACACACACACACACACACACACACAGATGAAGGATTTGTTGTAGTGTGAGCAGTTGAATGTGATTAACTATGAATGGTGTATACAGATGTCTGCGCGTGCGTACACACACACACACACACACACACACACACACACACACACACACACACACACACACACACAACACACACACACACACCACACACACCACACACACACACACACACACACACACACATGCGCGAGAGAAGAATGAGTTAGAAGTAGTGTGAACAGCAGTAGATTTTACTGTTTATTTTTTTATTTTTTTTATATTCTTTTATATCAAGGATAATGGAATAAGCACTCGTCTGCTTTCTTACATCCAGTCCCCGTGTGTATGCAGTTTTGTAAATCTTGTCATCTGTTCCCACTAGCACAAGATGGCCTACTCTTACCAAAAGCAGAACAGGATTTAACGTGTGCGCAAGATGATCTGCGTGCGTTTGCACACGGGGCCTAGATTCATAGTCTCATCTGAAGGACTATTGGGGAGGGTGGAGTCAGCACTGATTTTAACTCCAGAGGAAAAATCCCCTCGACCAGGAATCAAACCGGGTCGTCAAATTGTGTGCGCAATGTTCCGACCACTAGGCTACCACCCCATCCCGTCCTGTAAACATTTGAGATGAATGATGTATACATCATTGACACAACACTTGGTTTAAAGAAAATTTTGTTCAAAGATAATCTTATGTATTGTATACACAACACTAAAAGGGCAGCCAGCTAAAAGTTTGTGTGTAATGTGCTTCACCACAGACACCATCTACGATGAGGACGAGGTATTGCTGGCACTGGCTGAACAGCTGGGTAACTTCACCCCTCTGGTGGGAGGTCCTGAGCACGTCCACTGCCTCTTGGTGAGTACCCTCTACACGTAAACGTGGATCATTGTTGTTGTTGTTGTTGTCGTGTGTTTGCTGCAGAAAGTCTGTTGCGTAGAAGATGATGGTCTTCACACAGTGATTCTGTGTTTGTGTTTGCTGGGGGGGGGTTTGGGGGGGGGGGGGGGTTCCTAGGATAATGAATTAAGCACTCATGTACTTTCTTACACCCAGTCCCCATGTACATGCATGCGCCTTTGTAAATTTTGTCATCTTCCACCAGCTCACAGTGGCCTACTTCTCTGAAAAGCAGATCAGATTTCAATGTGCGCACAAGATGTTCTGCACACATTCTCCCAGGGACCTCAGTTTATAGTCTCGTTTGAAGGACATCTGAATGTGTGTGTGTGTTTGTGTAGGAAGCCAGGTTTTTTGTGTGTGTTTTTCTGCCCCAAACAAATCCACTTTTGAAGCGAAACAGTTGAATTCAAGGATCATGTGACTGCTGAGGAGGGGGGGGTTGAGAATCTGAACAAGATAAGGTTCCATTTTTTGGCAAAAAAGTCTTCTTTATATAAATATTTGATGTTCCCTGTGGTGATGCTTGGGGCCTGTCAGTATATTAGCATCCCCACCTTCTGGAAATTCTGTGCCAGGAATTCCCTCTTTTCTGTCTCTCTCTTTGTTTCTGCCTTGTTCCTTTTTTTCTTCCTGCCAACTCTTTCTCGTCTCTTTTCTGTCTTTTTTTCCCCAGAAAGACTTAAAAGATTAAAATTCTCTTTCATACCAAAGTTGGATGTGCTGGTTTGACTTGTCAAGTGCTTAACGGCAACACAGAGCACAATAATTGCTGTCACAGTGTTCGACCACGAAGAAGAACAAGAATATTTTATCGGCAATCTTCTCTGCTCTGTCATTCATGCACCTCTGAGGAAGAGGACCGAAGATGCATCTTAATAACGGTAGTTAGCTGTTCAGAGTGTTAAGAAGCATGTGACATTCAGTGTTCACTTTTGTATTCCATCCAGCAAAACAGATTTCAAGAGCTGATAGAGAAAGCCTCAAAACTGATTGGACTTTTTCTTATATCCCTCTGTATATATCAGAATAGTTAAAGCTGTTGACTGTTTAGAATCAACAAAGTCATTCATTCACTCTCTGATTCTGTCTTGCTCTATAGGCTTTTTAGTGTTTGGAGAGAATGTCACAAGACTGCTAATATTTTTGTGGTATGCCTCTGAATCCCTCTTTTCCTATTGCTTGCAACATGATATTTCCAAATTGTAAGCACAATTTCATAGTAGAGATAGTTTCCGCTCCAGCTTTGGGGGGGGGGGGGGGGGGGGGGGGAGATTCTGATAAATGTTTACAAAGACCATGTACATGAGAATATTTGGCCAATTAGACTCTGCACATGAGAATATTGGGCTGATTGTACAGGCTACTTTTGTTCTAAATTGTTACCATTAAACAACAAATCTAGCGCTCAAATGTAGGCCTGTGAAAAAAGATGTGAACATGGACTAAGATAGTGAAATTGAGAACAGACTCGTTTCCAATCATGGCCAGAGAAAAGAAACATGTATTTTGCGGGGGGGGGGGGGGGGGGGGGGGGGGGGGGGGGGGGGGGGGGGGGGGGGGGGGGTTTGGGGTTGTTTGTTTTTTTAATCTTCTTGTAGAATGAGACCAGTAGTTATTGATGGCTACAGAAAAAAGAGACCAAAAGATCTAACACTGAGTTTTTTCCCTTTCCGAAGTTTCTATGGAACTTGTTTGAGCTTGTTTGAGCATATTTCATCCATCTGGTTTACTTTTTTTTTTTTTTTTTAAATGATGTGCTGCTGCAGTGGTTACAAAATGAGAGGAGGAGGTGGGGGCAGTGAAGCCAAGTTTGTTTGTAGGAGTCATAAAGAATCATGTGAAACATGAAATCTAAGAATGTTGCACTTGTTATAGATTTTTACATGTCTTGATCATGCAATTCTGTGGATAGTGTCAACAGTTTGATTGTGCTATGGTAATAATAATAATAATAATGATAAAAATAGCAATAATGTATTCATGCATTGCTGAATCTTCAAGAATTATGAATTTAAACAAAGGCTTTCTTTCAATAAAGAACTCTGAATATCTAAACAAAAATGAAACATGCTTGTTTTAAATATCGTCCACATCTTAAACTTTCAAGTAGGCAGCTATGACACAAGGTTAAAAAAAAATGAACTAAAAGAAAAACTTAACCAAAAATCAAATGCTTGTCAAGAGTGCAACAATGGACAGTCAGCTTTCTTTTTTCTTTTTTTTATCTCGAGTTGGATATGTATAGGGGACGGCATAGCTCAGTGGTCACAGTACTCGCTTTCTCCCAGCCAGCTTTTTTTAAAGGGGGGGGGGGGGGGGGGGGTCATTCTTCAGCTAGCGCTTTGAGGTTTTCCCAATAGTGAATTTAAAAAAAAAAAATTTTAACTATACAATGCAGACAATGTCTGAACAGGGGATTGGTGTGCATGCAATTTTTGTGATTAATTTAATCATCCTTTCCCACCATCATGCAGTGTCCTACTCTTCTGAAAGGTGAAACTGGTTTTAAATGTGTGTGCAAGATGTTCAGCAAATGTTCGCTTATGGGAGCTCAGTTTCTAGTCTCATCCAAAAGATGTGGGGGGGGGGGGGGGGGGGTTGGAACTGTTGCAAAACTGATCAGGCGTCTCAAGTCAAGTCAAAAACGCTTAATCATCCCTGAAGGGCAATTACAGTGGTGACTTGAACCCTCAAACCTAAATTATCTCAGACAGAGGAATTTATTTAGGTTACAAGCAAAAGATGACACGTCTTAGGATAAAAGAGTGAATTGCTGTCAGACTGCGAGCTCATCATTCTGACCACTGAGCAGGCTGTATCCCCTTGCTGATGCTATGGATGGCATGAACATGGCTCTGCATGCAGTCTGCTGCATGCTGGAAAGGGATCTATAGGTTTCTGCCTGGTGCCAAACTTTTAGTGAGGTGCTCCAAACTCCTTCAGGTGCTGAAGAAAGAAAGAAAATAAGTGAACTGTACGTGAAGTGTTTGTCTCAACTTCAATCAAACTCAAAGGACTGCCAGTGCAAATACTAAGTAGTTGCGCTATGCACATAATACTGAATTGAAAACATCTAGTTATATGAGCTATAATGAAAAAAAGATTAACTGGAAATCTTGCAAGCATTTGGTAAAAAAAAACTGAACCTAAACAGGGCCTGGCACCCAGATTTAAAGTAAAAGAAATCATTGAACAGTTAATTTGCTTTCTGGATAATTGACTAAGAAGATCTTAAACAAGTCGATAATTATGAAAAAAATAAAAAAATAAAATCAGTGATTGAGGTTTCAAGGTTTTGTTGTTGTTTTTTTTAAGTCTATTCACAGATGACCTTGTTGTTGACAGGTTTCACTGGCTGGTTATTTTTAGCCATTAGCCAGCAATAACTATTGATCCTTGACATTTTCATGTTGTGCTAAAGGATGGGTACCTGTTGACAGTTTTAGCTCACACCCTGCCGAGCAGGCATGCGGTGACATCACTTCGCGGGCTGAGACGATGTGTACTCATTACTGGAAAGATTTTTTTAAACTGAAAGATCACTGTGTCATTTTCTGTGTGTTACAAGCAGACTTTTTGTCAAAACAGTCAGCATGGTAAAGTCAAAACTCCTTGTTTTGGTCCCGCATAGGGCATTGACAGAATGTGACAGGCAGACAAGAAAGGAAAGACTATACCAGATTAGAACAGTAGCGCTCGACTGGGCTGGATCAATGCCTGAAGTCAGAATGCAGCTACCTTCATGGTGGGCAAAAACGGTCGCACACTCAAAATCTCACTATTGGTAAATGTGTGAGCTCTAGCCAAGAAATAAACATAAAAAGTCATTTTCAAAATAGAATTAAAAATATTCCTTTCCAAAAAAACCCAAAACCTGATGAACTTTATGCACATGTAATAGATGTATCGCTTACAAGTTTGTATCAGCACTAAAGTCAACTGTGAAAAGCGCTTATCTCAAAACATTTATAGTTGACGTTTTCATTCTCAGAAGTTATGGTGTGATTTTACAGCTAATTGTAGACCTGTGTGTCGATGATGTTGAAAACTTGTGCCATAGACAGCTGAGTAACTAACAAAGCAAGAAATAATGTGTTGTCTGTCTGTAAAAACTGCCGTCTTCCTTATGAAGATCTATATCAAAAGACTTTTTCAGTATGAATACGATCTTCATGCTCTGTAGATTGTCTGCAAGCACTTTCACCCTCTCCCCCCCACCTCTTCTCTCTCTCTCTCTCTCTCTCTCTCTCTCTCTCTCTCTCTCTCTCTCTCTCTCTCTCTCTCTCTCCTCTCCTCTCCTCTCTCTCTCTCTCTCTCTCCTCTCCCTCTCTCCCTCTCCTCTCTCTCTCTCTCTCTCTCTTCTCTCTCTCTTTCGCTGACTTGTACCCCCCCCCCCCATCCCCCCTACCTTTTGAGGGCTGGATTGAAAAAGTTATTGTTCTTTAATTCATCGATATTACCCTCAGAAAATAAAAATGTTGTCATGTTATCACCATTTCTTATCATCACAGCTTTTGCCTTGCATTTCATTTCATTTCCTGGCAAGTCCATTCATCTGCCATTCACGTGTCTGGCAGTTATTATTAACAACAACAAAAACAGAGAAATAACGACGGGGGGGGGGGGGGAGAATGCTAAACGTGATGACAATGTCACGTGCGAGCCAAGCCTGGCCTCTCAAGTTCAATACATACACCGGTCACATGACCTCATCTCTGCTCCGGAAATAACTGACAAGTCATCAAACGGCTGGAAAGGGGGATCGGGGGAAGCTGATTAGGAGAGAAGAGACGAGCACGCATGTTCGCACAGGCAGTCCACGAGCAAATCATACACGTGGAGACAACCTCCGGCCTGGAGGATTTAATCCTCTTTGTCTCTGCCCCTTCTCCGCAGCCAGGGTTGATATTGATATTGCGGGAACTCGTTTGATTGACTGACGGGCGGGGCGTGATCGGGAAAGGGAGTGACAGAAGATTGGTGGTGGTTTTGACATGGATGTTGAAGGTTATCTAGTGTCAAGTCACACAGGAAGGATGGGTTGATGGGAGGGGGGGGGGGAGGATATTGATGATTTAGCTGATTGATTTATTAAAAGTTTGTTGCATGTACAGCTTTTGATGGATTGAAGTGTGAGCATACATTTGCTGACACTTGTATATGATGGGTTTGGTTTTTAGGGTTGGGTTGGTTGGTTGGTTGATTAGGGTTTTTTGCCCTTCCCTCTTTTTATGTTGTGTGTGACCATTTTTGTTTTATCGTTTGTGAGACAAAGCATACACAAGAGAGTGAGAACTGGCACCAAGAAAAATCCATCAAAAACAAACAGAAGGCAGTCAAATGTACACATGATGGAAAGTGTCATGTTGGATAGTAGACACGTAAATCATTTACTTTTTCAGAAGCCTGTGTTTCATCTAAAAAGAAAAAAATGCCTGTTGTCCTTGTCTTTTTGCTCCCCACCCCACCCTTCCTCCTTCTCCCCAATCACAGATGTTCATCTTTGAAATTAACAAATGCAACACCATTTGGGGTTGGGGTTAAAATATAACAACTCATAATGGCTGTATGTAGATCAGGATGTTTATTGTGTAGCTAGACTTGTTTTACAGGGAAAGTGAAACAATATTGATAAGAAAAACTTTTGAGAAGAGAGAGAGGAACATGTATGTGAGTCTGTGTTGGTAGATAAGCCAAAAAGTAGGTTCCTATGAAATAATGAAGAAAATTGAGAGAGAGAGAGAGAGAGAGAGAGAGAGAGAGAGAGAGAGAGAGAGAGAGGTGTTTGGATATATTAGCATCAAAAGCCAAAAAGTAAGTTCCAATGAAATTTTGAAAACAAATCCCCCCCCCCCCCCCTAAAAAAATCTAGCGTTTTTGAGAGAGAGAGAGAGAGATTTGTGTTGGTAGATCAGCAACAAAAGCCCCTGAAACTAAAAGTAGGTTTCCATGAAAATACTTTTTCACACAAGAGAGAAGGAAAAAACCCAATAGATGTCGTCTAGCAGCTCGAGCCAAAAAAGTATGTTCTCAGAGAATCGACCGTTAAACTTCTACAGTACTCAACACACCCAAAGGCAGAGCCGAGCGGATATATATGTGTGCAGACAGCAAACAAAACCTGAACAACAGCTCAAGTCTATTTTGGGGGGGGAGGTTCCTCCTACTGCAATCCCGATTTTTATCATCCCCACCATATTGTCTACAACCTCATTGTCACTGCCATCATTCCAATCTGCTTCTGCCACCTCCGCCCTTGTTAGCATCGATTCTGCTGCTGCTGCTGGCCTGTTGTTGTGCAGTGCAGACAGGCAGGCAATGTTGTGAGCAGGGGTTATTGATCGGGGCTCACGTGTGGAGTGTCGGGGACTATGTTAGTGCGTATGACGTTCGCTCGTCGACTCTCTCGTCTGGCATTCTGCGCTGATCTGCTGTGCTGTTGTGTTGTGTGGGGTGAATTGAAGAGTTGCTGTGAAGTTGTTGTTATGAGTTTTGCTGCCTCTGAATTGTTGTCGAGATGAGAAGTGATGGCGGGATGAAGATGTGTTTTATTTTCTGACTTTGTCAAATGTGGGATTTCAACAGGGTTTTTTGTTTTGGTTAAGTTTGTCATAAAGTTACTTTTTCTAACTCAAACCAAAGGAAAAATATGTTGTAAAGGTCCTTCAGTTCCTAACTTCAGAAAGGGAGAATTTTTTTGAACAGTTTTTTTTTTTTTCAAGATGAATTCAGTGTAACATTAACAGCTGTATACCTAACTTATCTTGTTATCAACCACCTGTATCTTAGAATAAGAAAACAACAAACAATTTTTTTTAAATGGCTTACATGTACCAAGCACTCCACAAAGTTCTCTTTGAGAAATCAAAGAACCTTCCACTGTGAAAAGCCAGCCAACACCACCCCCACCCCCCACCAAACGCTGTGACAGGCTGGTGAACACAAAACCAAACCCCCCATCAGCAATCTTCGGAACAAAAAAAACAAAACAAAAACAGTACTGGCCATGGAAAGCCTAGCAGCCAACAGCAGCGTAGAGATGCTGGCCCAGAGCGCAGTCCCGCAGTTCTACCTGCCTGGGTGTGTGGTGAATGTAGACATTGCCATGCTCTCCTCCCTCTGTGCCCAAGAACACAACTGGTTCGACTGGAACAGACCAGTGACCACAGAATCTGAGGCGTGTTTCTCTTCCCCTGCGAACAATGTTGCCAAAATCTCCTCCTCCTCATCCTCATCCTCGTCCTCGTCTAGAACACAGAGTCGAAGGTCGAGCGCGTCCAGAAGCGGTGGTTGTTCAGATGCTAAATTTGGGATTGAGTGTGACCTTGATGACCTGTTGTCGGCCTTGACTTTCCAGCAGTATAGCCTGCCGTCCATGATTGAACTGTTTGTGAGTGTCGTGGCTTGGAGTTTTTTGTTGTTGTTGTTGCCGTATGTTTAAAAGTCTGTTCACATTTTGTGATGCAGGACTTACTTGGATTTGTGTGTGTGTGTTTGTTTTGGGTTTTGTGGGATTTTGTTTGTTTCTTTCTTTCTTTTTTAAAGTCTACCCACCCACCCCCCTCAAACACAAACACACAGAACAAACATACACACACTAAACAAAACATCCCATTATCAACAAAATCTTAAGTACACAACCTCTGATTATCTGTCTCTGTCTCTGTCTCTGTCTCTCTCTCTCTCTCTCTCTCTCTCTCTCTCTCTCTCTCTCTCTCTCTCTCTCTCTCTCTCTCTCTCTCTCCCCCAACACACACACACACATAGAGCAAACACACACACACTAAACAAATCATCTCATCAACAAAATATTAAGTACACAACCTCTGTATTCTCTCTCTCTCTCTCTCTCTCTCTCTCTCTCTCTCTCTCTCTCTCTCTCTCTCTCTCTCTCTCTCTCTCTCTCTCTCTCTCTCTCTCTCTCTCTCTCTCTGCCCCCCTCTTTAACCCCCCCCCCCCAAAACGCACACACTCACACTAAGCAGAACATCTTGCGCACACTTTAAATCCTGTTCCGCTCATCATAAGAGTAGGCCATTGTGTGCCGGCAGGAATCGATGACAAGATTGACAAAACTGCATACACTCGGGGACTGGATGTAAAAAAGTATATGAGTGCTTACTCCATTATCCTCAATATAAAAGGATAGAGAAAAAAGACGAATCATCTTCATCTCTCTGTGCCTACAGCCCCCGTTGGAGAGCCTGGCCACTGTGGAGGAGACAGTGGTGCGGGACAAGGCGGTGGACTCTCTGCGCAACATCGCCACCCAGCACAGCCAGTCCGACCTGGAGAACCACTTCGTCCCCTGGTCAAACGCCTCTCCTCGGGTCAGTCCTCTGTCTGTGTAGTATACATGTCTGGTTTCTGTCTGGCAAGCTGGTCATTTGGAGCTTACTGCCAATTGTTTCACCCATCTGTGCGTTATGCGGGGGAAAAAAACACTCTCTCTCTCTCTTTCTTCTGGAGAGCTCTCTCTCTCACTCTCACTCTTCTCTCTCTCTCTCTCTCTCTGGAGAGTGCTCTCTCTCTCTCTCTCTCTCTCTCTCTCTCTCTCTCTCTCTCTCTCTCTCTCTCTCTTCTCTCTCTCTCTCTCTCTCTCTCTCTCTCTCTTCTCCCCCCCCCCCCCCTTTACCCCCTTCCCCCCAGTCCTTTAGTGAATCCTTCATTCGCTCTCTCTCTTTCAGCACTACTTTCCACTTAGCTCAGACGACTTTAGTCCCAAAACACTAGACCAATTATTAAACACACACAACACACAACAAACAAACACAACACAACACAACACAACACAACACAACACAACACAACACAACACAACACACACACACACACAACACCTACACACACACACACACACACACACGCACACACACGCACACACACAACACACGGGTAACAAAAGGAAACCTGTGTTCAGGTGACTGGTTCACATCCCGGACGTCTGCCTGTGGTCTGTTCGCCTGCTGCTACGCTCGCGTGTCTACCAACGTCAAGGCAGAGCTCCGACAGTGAGTTTCCTCATGGGTTTTTTTTTTTTGTTGGTGGTGTTTTGGGGATTTTTGCTTTGGGGGGGGTTGTTTTTTGGTTATTGGTTTTTTGTTTTGTTTTGTTTGTTGTTGGGTTTTTTTGGTTTTGGTTGGGTTTTTTTTTTGGGGGGGGGTGTCATTGTTGGGTTTTTCAACGTATTTATGGATATATAATGTAAGTTACTTTGTTTCTTGATGTTCTCTCTCTCTCTCGACAGAGAGAGAGGGGCGGGGGGGATCGGAAGTCCTGCCTTTGAATCTCTACCAGTTTTGTGGGGGAGGGGGGGGGGGGAGGGGGGGGGGCTTTTTGGAAGTACTTTGATGGTGTTTTTGGTGATTGTTTTTTGTTGCTGTTAGTTTTGGTTGGTTAGGTTTGTGGTTGTTTTTGTTTCGGGGGGGGGGGGGGGGTGGCTTAGTCGGTAGTGTATTTGGGAGGGTGATTTTGGTCGGGTTTGGGGGGATGAGGGGGATTGATTGAGGTTGTTTTGGTTTTGTTTGTTTTTTTCAGGGAACATATTTTGTTGGTTGGGATCTTTTTTTTTTAGGGGTAGTATTGGGGGGGGGGGAGATTTTTTTCTTCACTAGCGTTGCTGTCTTGTCCCATAGGGGGGAGATATATTTTTTTACACTGTCTATTAAATACACATTCATTCATTCACGTTCTGACACTTCGCGTGTGGGGGTAGAGATTGGGGGGGGGGGGACACCGTCTATAAACCACACATTCATTCATTCACGTTGTGACACTTTGTGTCTGTGCAGGCATTTCTACATATGGGGGTAGAGATATTTTTTGACAATGTCTATAAACCACCCATCTATTCATTCATTCACTGACATTATGACACTTCATGTCTGTGCAGGCATTTCTTCATATGGGGGTAGAGATATATTTGGCACTGTCAATAAACTACCCATTCATTCATTGACATTGTGACACTTGATGGCTTGCAGGCATTTCTACATACGGGGGTATAGACATTTTTTGACACCATCTATAAACCACACATTCATTCATTCATTGACATTGTGACACTTGATGGCTTGCAGGCATTTCTACATACGGGGGTATAGACATTTTTTGACACCATCTATAAACCACACATTCATTCATTCATTGACATTATGACACATGATGGCTTGCAGGCATTTCTATATATGGGGTAGAGATATATTTGACACCGTCTATAAATCATTCAGTCATTGACACTATGACACTTAAATGGTGTGTAGGCATTTCTGCATATGGGGGTAGAGATATTTCTTTTGACACCATCTATAAACCATACATTCATTCATTCGTGGCTGTGCAGGCATTTCTACATATGGGGGTAGATGGGGGTTTTTAACACTGTCTATAAGCCACACATTCATTCATTGATTCACTGACACTATGACACCTGATGGCCTGCAGGCATTTCTGTGTATGGGGGTAGAGCTATATTTAACACCGTCTATAAACCACACATTCATTCATTCACTGACACTGTGACACCTGATGGCCTGCAGGCATTTCTGCGTATGGGGGTAGAGCTATATTTAACACCGTCTATAAACCACACATTCATTCACTGACATTATGACACTTGATGGCTTGCAGGCATTTCTACATGTTGGGGTAGATATTTTTTTAACACCGTCTATAAACTATACATTCATTCATTCATTCATTTATTCGTGGCTGTGCAGGCATTTCTACATATGGGGGTAGATGGGGTTTTTTAACACTGTCTATAAACCACACATTCATTCATTCATTCGCTGACACTATGACACCTGATGGCCTGCAGGCATTTCCGCAACCTGTGTGGGGACGACACTCCCATGGTGCGGCGAGCGGCGGCGGGGAAGCTGGGGGAGTTTGCCAAGGTGGTGGAGTCAGACTACCTGAAGTCAGACCTCATCCCCCTCTTCAACGTCCTCGCCCTCGACGAACAGGTAAGTGGTCTAGATGAACAGGTACCTACCTGCCTGCTCTCTTTTGGGTAATGCAGGGGGGGGGGTTAGATCTATGTGATGCTAGTGTGTTTGTGTTATTTTAGGACGAGTGATTGAATTGAATTTAGGACCACCTAGTCGAAGGCTTCACTTCTTTGACTTATTCCCTGTGGGGATGGCAAGGGCCTGTCAGTATAATAAATAGCATCCCCACCTTCTGGAAATTCTGTGCTTCTTATTTCCTCTTTTGTATCCGTCTCTTCGTTTCTGCCTTGTTCCTTTTCTTGTCCGTTCTCCTGCCTTTCTTTCCACGAAGACTTGAAACAATTCTCTCCCACACTGAAGTTGGATGCGCTGGGTCTGACTTGTCAGGCGTTTAACTGCTGCACAGTGCAGTGTATTTTCTCTCCTTTGACATACAACATTAGTTGTTGTCTGAGCATTCGGCAAAGAAGAAATTCTTTGACTTGTCCTTTCCACATGAGCTTTGGTGAAATGCGCAAGCAAAATTGAATTGGGGGGGGGGGGGGGTAATTCATTTATTTATTCTGTTATTTTTAAGATAACGGAATAAACACTTATATCCTTTTTTTTTTTTTCATCCGTTCCCACCAACTCACAATCGCCGTTAAGGGGGACCGCGGCATAGGTTTTCACCAAAAAAAAATTAAAAATGACTTTTGGGATTATGGTTGCATTTGGTCAAGTAATGTGTCAACTTTACATTTCTGTCACTCATTTTGTTTGTTTTGACCGATTTCATTGCAAATAAAATCATTTTCTGAGGTAGGGGTGGGTGAATTTAGAGCAATTGGGGCCCAAAAACGCGAAATTTGCTTCAGTTTGGAGATCGTCGCGCTTGCCGACCAGTTTCACTACCCCCCCTTCTTTGGTATCAATGTGAAGGTCATTCACTGACCTACTTTCTGACATCACCTCTCAATGGATAATTTCACTCACGGAAACACACGAAGAGTAAATCCGAAGGAACCCGAGAGGCATTTTCTACAGGCATACTGTTGAGTCGAAGTCTCTGATTGGCTTGTGGCCGTAAAAAAATAGCTGATTGGTTCTAAGAGTCATGTGACTTTTATCCAAGATGGCGGATGTTTACATCTCGAGTCTGTTCGATGCACGTATTTGACAGGTTTTCAGCCAAAGTTTTTTACTGAAAGTCTCAAAAATGCCAAAATATGCCGAAAACAAGTGTTGGACTACCAATGCCTTTGGTAGAAGAAAGAATGAAAAACAGAAGAAACGGAAAATAGACTGACGATCGCTGGCTGGAGTGGTGACCTAGTTTTGCTGTGCCATGCACATCAACTCGCGATGTTGCCGATAACCACTCGCTTACTTCATTGATGCGAAAATTGAAGTTTTTCTCCGAAAAAACGTGTGTCAGTGGCTGACAGCGACACTAGTTTTGATAAAGACTCGATGCGCAAGAAAAATAAACCGATCCGCGGGCCCCGCAACTTCAAAAACGACAGAACATCATCAGTGATGTGTCACTTTTGGAAAGTTGGATGACAACATAAAGGTGCACTCCGTGAAATTACAAACTGCAAGCGAAGTTTGAAATAGCTACATTTTCCATCGATTTATTACTGTTTTGGGAACATAGTGGGGCACTTTTTTTTCCCAATAAGTTATGTGTTGTTGGGACTTAGCAGGAATGCAGTAGTTCCTGAATTTCTGGTTTGCAGTCTACTCTTTGACAAGGGCTATTCAGTATACACTTTTTTCCCATATTCTCAGTTTTATTTTTTTATTCAGTTGTTTGTGTTTTCAGAGGCAGTTTTAAGTTTAATGATAATTCACAAAAGAATTGTTTTTACTGAGTTTGACACAGTGAATGGTGTTAGAAAAGAAAAACCTTCACCCATAATTTTTCTTCTCCCCCCCCCCCCCCCCCTTTTTAAATTTTTTTTTTTTTTTTAAACTTTCTCCTGTATTTTCCACAATCACACAGTTGTTTTGCATTCTGTTTTGCATCCTCACACATCTTAGTTATCACATTATCAACAATGTATTCAAAGCTGAGATGAAGAAGACAGTCAGCCTGCAGTCTGGAGGCGAGATACTTTTCCAGCAATATTGTGCTTGCTGGACTGGATTTTGTGGCAGTGAGCAATGCAGAAGTGTTTGTAGATAAATCAGACATTCTCAGAGTGAAAACAGCCACTAGAAAATCATCTGATAGGGCCAAAGAGAAGAGGAAAAAAAAAAAAGAAAGTGTAATGCATGCGAACATGAACATAGCCAAGCAGGCAAAGGGGGGGTGTATGCCCCAGGAGCCTCCTGAAAAATTTATTCTATGAGAAAAGCTGTTTCTAATCACTCAGTAGTGTTGGCCTATTGTTATTTTACCATGCATAATTTTTTGGTAATGTTTAAACATGATTTTCATTGATTAAATTGTTAACTAAATCTTTACGGGCATTTTTCTCAAAACATGGTTTTTTCGGCCGCATCTGTTATTTGGCCCACCTGTAACTTCTAACCCTTTGCTGGGCACAACGCCCCAAAGCGCCCGACCCTGTCCTTGGGCAAAACGCCCCAAAGCGCCCGGCGACATGACCGTCACTTTAGAGCGATCATACATTCGTAATTCCCGCCAATCTCGCTTCAAATCTCGTGAATATAGAAGCCACGAGACTGCCCGCGAGACTTCCGCATGTTTATTACAAATGGCGGCGATTGGAGTGAGTTTGTTGCAAGTTTTGGAGGAAAAAAATCGCAAATTTTTCCAAGATGGATGCTATCTTCGAACCCGACATGTACGATCGTTTTTACAGCTTCCATGCCGAAAATATGACGCTGTGAGATGTGTATCTAGGCTCAAATATCGATGTAATCGATCCTAGTAGTGTGTGCACTTCTGAGTTTGTTGACTGAAGTGAGAGAGACGACTTTGACTACGGCGAAGTTCGAGACGAAAATCGATCGTCAAATCTAACACGGCCGATACGCGTTTTGAATTCTACTCTTAGATTTGGGGAAATTATCGCGGATTTCAAGTTCGGCAATGGTTCAGAACTTGATATATTTTGTTATTTGGTTGCTATTCGGGATTTTGATACGGCAGCGGCTCAAACTTAAACGTTAAGCTGATCGCGATCATCGGTAAACAAAAATGGCGGTCGTCGGAATGTTCGATGTGTTCGTGCACCATTTATCAAAAAAACTATAAAACCAACAGTAGGTTGAAAATATCTTTTCTATAATTGTTTCTTAATGTTTTAGTTTTTATTTAATCAAAATCCATGCACGCATTCTAAAGTTATTGCAACGCTAACTGTAACACACGCAAACCAATCAATGACTTTGTGTGTTTATGCATTATAATTCTAAAAGAAAATAAAAATAATGACAAAAATTGGGTATTAGCAATTTCTTTATTCATTTCTGCATCTTGCTGTTTTTATTTCATCAAAATCCACCTGACCATTGTAGAGTTATTGCATGTTAAATACATACACCCACTCACAAGCCATCCACCTCCATTTTCTCTGCCCAGCAGGAAGGTGACAAATGATTTTGCTGTGCCCAGCAAAGGGTTAACCTAATGAAAATAATCCAATGAAATTTGGTATGCTGGTGTAGAAATGTGTGCTGAGTGCAATGAGACAGTTTGAACACTGTAGCTATTATAGTTTTTCAATACCATGAGATAAAAATTAAAAACCTGGAGCAAAATTTTTTGGGCATTTTTGAAAAAAAAAAGAAAAATATATTTTATGAACTAAACTATATTTTTTTGTGATCATTGCACACAGTGATGTCAAATCAAACAGGAAAAATGATAAACTTCATTGTGTATAGCATATTTTGAAAGCAGCAGATGGGCCAAACACTGACCCGTATTTTTTTGGAAAAATTATCACATTATCATATCTGTTGGACTTACATACTTCAAACTTTGCACAGATAGCTTTATTAATGCACTTAGTATGTGTACCAAATTTCATGAAGATATCTTTAGTAGTTTCTGAGAAACAAAAATTTGTAAAAGTGACGCAGTGGTCCACCTTAACCCTCGTAGTCCCGACCCGGGGTTAAATATTCCCTCCCCTGAATCCCAAACCAGGATTTGCCGGGATTTACACACAGATTTCCATCATGCAGTGACCATCACTGATCACTAGCATATGCCAAAGCTCTATCACGTCAGAGGCACAGAGCCTGTTGTCAGTCTGGAAGTAATTGTAGCGGCTGGTATGTACTTGGAAGGAGGAAAAGACCAGCCAGCATGTGTGCCTGACCCGATTTCGTGACGGAATGCGAAATCTAGGGGCAGTTTGTGTTGAGAGAATCCGAATGCAAGAGGGTCAAGATAGAGATTGTGACATGTCATGTCATGGGTGTGTAGCAGGGCTCTGTGCAACAGTAATTATAGCTGCTGGTGTGTACTTAAAAGGGGAGAAAAGGCGAGCAAGCATGTGTGCCTGACCTGATTTCGTGACGGAAAAACCTAGGGGCAATTTGTGTTGAGAATCGGAATACAAGAGGGTTAAGGTGGACATTGTGACGTGTCATGTCATGTCATGTGGTGTGTGTTGTGTTGGCAGGACTCTGTGCGTCTCCTGGCGGTGGAGGCATGTGTCAGCATCGCGTCGCTGCTGCCGTCAGAAGACACGGAGCAGCTGGTGATGCCCACCCTGAGACTGGCCGCCGAGGACAAGTCCTGGAGGGTGCGCTACATGGTGGCTGACAAGTTCACAGAGGTCAGGGGTCACAGTTCATTAATGTGTGTGTGTTTTCGTTGCATGGTCGCTGACAAGTGCACTGAGTGATGAGATTGTGTGTGTGTGTGTTCGCTACATGGTGGCTGACAAGTTCACAGAGGTCAGGGGTCACAGTTCATTAAAGTGAGTGTGTGTGTGTTTTCGCTGCATGGTTGCTGACAAGTTCACAGAGGTGAGAGGTCGCAGTGTTTGTTGGGGGGGGGGGGGGGGGGGGTTTGCTACATGGTGGCTGACAAGTTCACAGAGGTCAGGGGTCACAGTTACAGTGTGCGTGTGTTTGTGTGTGTGTGTGTGCTACATGGTGGCTGACAAGTTCATAGAGGTCGGGGGTCACAGTTACAGTGTTTGTGTGTGTGTGTGCTACATGGTGGCTGACAAGTTCACAGAGGTCAGGGGTCACAGTTCATTAAAGTGTGTGAGTGTGTGTGTGTTTTCGCTGCATGGTTGCTGACAAGTTCACAGAGGTGAGAGGTCGCAGTGTTTGTTGGGGGGGGGGGGGGGGGGGTTGCTACATGGTGGCTGACAAGTTCACAGGGGTCACAGTTACAGTGTGTGTGTGCGTGTGTTTGTGTGTGTGTGTGCTACATAGTGGCTGACAAGTTCATAGAGGTCAGGGGTCACAGTTACAGTGTGTGTGTGTGTGTGTTTTCACTGCATGGTCGCTGACAAGTTCACAGAGTGACGAGAGCGTGAGTGTGCAAGCTCATGTTTGCGTGCAAGTGCAATGATCGCTGACAAGTTTATAGATGTGAGGAGTGTGTGTGCGTATGTGTGTGTGTATGCGTGTATATGCATGCACGCATGTTTTCACTACATGATCTCTGATTAGACAACAGAGGTAAGGAGAGAGAGAGAGAGAAAGTGTGTGTGTGTATGCATGCGTGTTTTCGCTACATGGTCACATAGATGTGATGTTACATAGATAGCGATGTTGTGTGTTGTTACAGCTGCAGAAAGCGGTAGGCCCGGAGATCACCAAGAACGACCTGGTGCCGGCCTTCCAGAGTCTGCTGAAGGACTGCGAGGCTGAAGTCAGGGCTGCCTCCGCCAACAAAGTCAAAGGTCGGTGTGTGGGTGTGTGTTTTGGAGGGAGGGCAAGTCAAGTCCAATCAAAAACACTTCAACCCTCTTGCATTTGGACTCTCTGAACACAAACTGCCCCTAGATTTCGCATTCCATCACGAAATCAGGTCAGGCACACATGCTCGCTCGCGTTTTCTAAGTGCATACCAGCAGCTATAATTACTTCCAGACTCAGCAGGATTTGTACCTCAAGCCTAATACAGTGATAGAGCTTTGGCATGTGGTAGCAATTAGTGATGGTCACAGCATGATAGAAATCTACTGTGTAAATCCTGGCAGATCCCGTTTTTGGGGGGGTGATAATTATCGGGGGTTAGTCAAGTCCAATCAAAAACACTTTTAATCGTCCCTAGAGTTGCAACACTGATGGGCATATTGACGCGAATCATGATTTCGAAAGACACGAGAAAGCTATGTTACATACTGGTTGAAACATTCAAAGATAAACTTCAAATACAGATATTTCTCAGGTGCTGTTGCATTTAGCCTAGTTTATTTTTAAAGTTTGTCCAAAATTACAGCGAGGTCTTGACTTTTTTTTTTTTTTTACATCTTCTGTTCCTATGATAAGACTTTGAAACAAACAAGTCTTCTATTGGCTTTATCATATAGAATAATCATTTTATATTTTCTTTGTGGACAGATTCCTGTCTGACCTTTTCACTTTAATCACTGGTGAAAACTCTTTAAAGCACAGTTTCTGACTGATTCTGACATCATCCATTCATGATAGTAAGACATAAAGCACGCATGTCTTCTTGTGTCTTTTCTAGAAAAATTGCAGTTTCTTTGAGAGTTTTACATCACAGATTAGATTTGCACCTGTGCTTTTTGCAAGATGACGTTATAATGATATCATACATTCTGTATGAACAGATTTCTGTCAGATGTTATGATAATAATACCATACATTCTGTATGAACAGATTTCTGTCAGATGTTATGATAATAATACCATACATTCTGTATCAACAGATTTCTGTCATATGTTATGATAATAATACCATACATTATCTGTATCAACAGATTTTTGTCAGACGTTATGATAACACCATACATTATATATCAACAGATTTCTGTCAGACGTTATAAAAACACCATACATTATATGTCAACAGATTTCTGTCAGACGTTATGATAATAACACCATACATTATATATCAACAGATTTCTGACAGACGTTATGATAATAACTCCATACGTTATGTATCAACAGATTTCTGTGAGATGTTATGACGATGACACCATATATTATATATCACCAGATTTTTGTCAGACGTTAAAACAACACCATACATGTATGTATCAACAGATTTCTGTCAGACATAACAATACCATACATTATGTATCAACAGATTTTGTCAACTACAATACTAATTGTACAAGATTCTGTCAGACATAACAATACCATACATTATGTATCAACAGATTTCTGTCAGACATAACAATACCATACATTCTGTGTGTCACCAGATTTCTGTCAGACGTTATCGCCAGAAGTGCGGGAGGCCACCATCATGACCAACATCCTGCCCTGTGTGAAGGACCTGGTTGCCGATGCCAACCAACACGTCAAATCCGCTCTGGCCTCCGTCATCATGGGGCTGTCCCCCATTCTGGGCAAAGACAAGTACGTCAGCAGTTGGTTATGTCTGACCTTCTGTCTTGTTTTGTTTGTCAGTTCTCGCTCTTTTTTTGCTTCCCCCCTCCCCCCCCCCCCCACCACTGTCTTGTTGTGTTCTGCTCTGATCACTTGTTGTTTTCTCTGTAGGTGTGTGTGGTTTTTTTTGTGGTTTTTTTTATTTTTTTATATCAACAATAATAGAATCAACACTCAAAACCATCCCCTCTCTCTCTCGCTCTGTCTCTCTGTCTCTGTCTCTGTCTCTCACTCTCTCACTCTCTCTCTCTCTCTCTCTCTCTCTCTCTCTCTCTCTCTCTCTCTCTCTCTCTCTCTCTCCCCTCTCCCCCTCCCTCCCTCCCTCTCTTCCTCCTTCTCCCTCTCTTCCCTCTTCCTCCTTCTCTCTCTCTTTTTCCATCTTTCAACACAGCAAAACAAATCGCCCTAAACACTCAAAAACCTCTCTCCTTTCCAATCACCAGCACCATGAGCACCTGCTGCCGCTGTTCCTGAGCCAGCTGAAGGACGAGTGCCCGGACGTGCGGCTGAACATCATCTCCAACCTGGACTGCTGTGAACGAGGTGATTGGCATCAAGCAGCTCTCCCAGTCCCTGCTGCCCGCCATCGTGGAGCTGGCCGAGGACACCAAGTGGAGGGTCCGCCTCGCCATCATCGAGTACATGCCCCTCCTGGCCGGGCAGCTGGTGAGGGGTTTTTTTTTTGGTGTGTGTGTGTTGGGAGAGGGGGGGGGGGGGGGGGGTGAGTTTGGGAGGGGGGGGGGGGGAGAGAGGAGGAAGAGTTTGGGGGGGGGGGGGGGGTGGAGGGAGGAAAGGAAAGATGGAGGGGGAGGAAGACATGGGGGTAGAGGGGGAGGGAGGGAGGAAGAGGGAGAGAGAGACAGAGTGTGTGTGTGTGTGCGCGCGCTCCTCTCTCTCTTCTCTCTCTCTCTCTCTCTCTCTCTCTCTCTCTCTCTCTCTCTCTCTCTCTCTCTCTCTCTCTCTCTCTCTTAACATTATTGAATGTACAAAAATAGGAATTAGAGTGTCCTGCTATCTCTCGCCTTACCCCCTGCTCACAGTCACAGTGTGTGAAGGGCATAACAAGAGAGAAACAGCAACTTTGGTTTTGTGCTTCGAGAGATGGAAACCTCTCCTTTCTCTCTTCGATAAACCAAAACACCACTGATCTCTTTGGTCCCATATAATTCTTCATATTGTGCTGCGTGCGTTAGAAGAGAAGAAATATGATCTTTCTCTTAAGGTTATTTGTGTATCTTGGTGATATTTACAGCAGAGTGCATACTTTATAATCTGGAACCTGAAAAATTCGTGCTTTTTGTGTTCTGTGAGACTTTTCCTTCCTTACTTTTGTCAACCAAAATGCAACTAACCCTCATTAAATATTTTAATGATGTAGAACAGTTAGATTGTGTTCGAATATTTGATGAATAGTTCACTGTTTTTCTCATCATGCTGAAATGAAAACATGCAATTGTTCTCGTAAACGCCAAGATACTTTTTAGTAATATTTTATGGGAATTGTGCTATCTCTCGCCTTTCCCCCTGCTCACAGTCACGTTGTGTGAAGGGCATAACAAGAGAGAGACAGCAACTTTGGTTTTGTGCTTCGAGAGATGGAAACCTCTCTTGCCTTTCTCTCTTCGATAAACCAAAACACCACTGATTTTCACACAGTTCTAGTTCATTTGATAGTGTGGTGCAGTTGAGCTTTGTTAAGATTTTTTTTTTAAAATTCTGGCTCAGTTACACACAATTTACCCTTGATGTAATGAAGCATCATTGTGTTAAAAAAGAGACTTGCTTTATTGCTGAAAGAGAGAGAGGGAGGGGGTGGGAAGGTTATCATTCATGCCTTCAATAAACCCAAAACATGACGACAGTGATAAATAAGGATGATTTTTGTTGTTATATTTAGATTATCATTTGATAATTCTTGTTACTATATATTTATATAGGTTATCATTTGACGATTCTTTGCTGTTGTATAGATTACCTGTGATGTAATGAATCTCTCCCTTTACCCCCTCCATATAGTCAAAAGTTATTTGGTGGGCATTACAAAGAGAGAGACAGCAATTTTGGTTTTGCGCTTTGGAGTGAGAGTGTCTGTCTCTCCCTCTTTTGATGAACCAAAACAATTTTTGTTCCGTTGAACAGAATTATGCTGTTCAGTTCAGAGTTTTTTGCTTAGTGTTTGGTTAGTGTGTACTTAGTGGGTAGGACTGAGGCCTTAAAAGTGTTAAAAGGTATTTATTTTATTCTTTTGTATCAAGAATAATGGAATAAGCACTTATGTGTGCCTTTTTCTTTTTTTTTTTTTACATCAATTCCCCATGTGCGTGTGGCTTTTTGTAAATGTTATCTGTTGCAACCAGCACACAATAACCTACTCTTTCAAAAGGCAGAACAGGTTTTAACATGTGCGCAAGGTTTATAGTCCCATCTGAAGGACTTGGAAATAGGAGTCAAAACTGATGTAAATTCCATAGGGAAAACTCCTCTTGAACAGATGTCTCTATGGAGGCTCACACAGGGGCGTGAATCCAGGCTGTCAGATCATGAGCTCAAAAATGTTCTTACTGCGAAGCTGTCCTGCCCCCGATGTTATCATTTGTAAATGATATAGAAAGCAAGTCGATAGAAGCAAGTGTGTGTATGGTCAGGAGACTTGTTTAACCTCTTTACTGCACTGTTGACAAACGGCGTTCATCATAGAAACCATCGCCAGCAATGCTCAGTCGACGATCGCTGTTCGTCATGATTCAATGCTCTCACTCTGTTTCATCCAGCATGTGCCTGAGCAAAATATGATAGCAGCTAAAGGGTTAAGTAAGTTCTGTATTCTGTAACTTTGCAAGTGTGGATTGTGACCGTTGTGTTGTGTTGTGTGTGTGTTTTTCAGGGTGTAGAGTTCTTTGATGAGAAACTCAACTCGCTGTGTATGACCTGGTTGGTAGATCATGGTGAGTAGTCCTTTCTTTCTTTGTTCTCCTTTTTGGTTTATTTTGGTTGGGCTTGTTTGTTTGTTTTTTTTACATTTGGAGGGTGGGGGTTCTCGTAGTATTTATTGTTTTTCGTCATTTTCAGTGTTTTTCATGATTTTCAGTGATGTTTTTCGTGATTATCAGTAATGTTTTTTCGTGATTTTCTGTTACATTTTTCATTGTTTTCAGTGCTGTAGTCTGTGGATGTTTTCGGTGATGGGTTGGGTTTTTTGTGATTTTCTGGTGACGTTTTTCGTGGTGTTGAGTGTTGTTTTGTTTTTTTTGTTTGTTTTTTTGTTAGTTTGGTTTTTTTTTTTTTATTCTTTTATATTGAGGTTAATAGTTGTCTGATAATTGTTACTATCTGTGGGTGTGTGTGGTTGCAGTGTTTGCGATCCGTGAAGCGGCGACACTGAACCTGAAGAAGCTGGCGGAGAAGTTTGGCATGGACTGGGCGCAGCAGACAGTCATCCCCAAAGTGCTGCACATGGCCAAGGACTCCAACTACCTCCACCGCCTCACCTGCCTCTTCTGCATCAACGTGAGCTTCATTGTCACTGATCATATATATTTATATAACTATATATGTTAAGTTAAGTCTGTCCCGAGCCTAAGGCTCATCAGGCCGGTGCTTATCCTGGTTTCTGTGGTGTTAAGCAACTGAGAGTCATAGACTCCCCCTGGATAGGACGCCAGTCTATCGCAGGCTTAACCCCCAACACAAGGTTGGGACCCCTTTTACACCTGGGTGGGGTGAGAAAATAGCCGTAACGTGCCTTTTCCAAGGGCACAATGCCATAGCCGAAAGCTGGGATTGAACCCGCAACCTTTAGATTACGAGTCCAACGCCCTAACCACTAGACTACAGCGGCGGCTATATAACTATATATAACTATATGTAACTTTGTCATCTGCTCCTACCGGCACACAATGGCCTGGTCTTCCGAAAGGCGGAATGGGGTTTTAATGTGTGCGCAAGATTTTCTGCGTGCATGCGTAGTGCAGTATATATTATATAAAAAGCCTCTGTGTTTATGCCATTATCCTGGAAATAAAAGAATAGAATAGATAGATAAATAAACCTATTCAGTACTTCCCAGGCTACATATGCGATTCTGTCGAATCGTAGCTGATGACAGGAAATTCTGAAAATCTGATAAATAAATGTAAACTGTTAAAAAAAAAATAATGTAAAAAATAAAATAAAAATAAAATAATATAAAGTGAACTGTGTCCAGCTACTGGCAGAGACTCTAAAAAGGCTTTGTGTTTATTCCATTATCCTGGAAATAAAAAATAAATAAATAGATAAATAAATGTAAATTGTAAAAAAAATAATGTAGAAAATAAAAATAAATTATACAGATAAAGTAAAATGTGAACTGTGTTCAGCTGCTGGCAGAGACTCTAAAAAGCCTGTGTGTTTATTCCATTATCCTGGAAATAAAAGAATAAAATAGATAAATAAATGTAAACTGTAAATAATTTTTAAAATGTAAAAAATTAAATTAAATTAAATAAATAAATAAAGTAAAATAAATAAATGTAAACTGTAAAAAATGAAATAATAAATAATAAAGTAAAGATAAAAATTAAAAAATTGAGGAAAAGTAGTGAGGAAAGACAATTGCAGGTACCAACTTCTCCATCATCTTGAAATGACTTATCAATGATTCAAATATTAAAAAAAAATTGAAATGAAATAAATTCTAGAAATAATGTCTTTCAGTGGCAGCATTGTAGGCATTTTTGAGTAAGAACCATGCCTTTGGCCTGACCTGACTCGAGTTTCGGCTCCTGGATGAGCCTCATCAGAGGTCCCGGCGGTGATAAAAAATAATATAATGAAATTAAAATTAAAATAACTGTGCCTGTATGCAGCTGCTGGCAGAGAGCTGGGTCAGAGCGACAGCCAACTGCTGCTGTTTATTCCATTATCCAGGAAATAAAAGAATAAAACAGATAAATAACTGTGGCCTGTGTTGCAGCTGCTGGCAGAGACGCTGGGTCCAGAGCCGACGGCCAAACTGCTGCTGCCCACGGTGGTCAACATGGGCACCGACACCGTCGCCAACGTCCGCTTCAACGTCGCCAAGACCCTGCAGAAAATATCCCCCCTCCTGGATCAGGCGTGAGTAGAGGGGGGGCTGTGTGTGGGGGGGGGGGGGGTGAGTGTGTGTGTGTGCCTAGTCCAGTCATCAAGTCAAATTTTTATTTCCAGATGGTACATTGAATAAGCATTGATTTTGTGATGGGGTGGTAATTAGATTACCTCCCATGCAATCAGAGCCCTGTCGCAGCATTGTGTTACTAGACACACCTGCGAATTGTGCAATGCTCTGTTTCCTTGGGTGGTGGTCGAAAGCCCTCCATTGCATACTCTTTGCCTTCATGGTGAACGGTAGAATTTATGCAACCTCTTTTTAGAGGTCATGTCCTAACTGGCTAGCTGTACCCACCCGAGAAGCTGTGCAGAGATGGGACATATGGGCCAATGTCCGCTCTGTTACAATTTGCTTTTTTTTTTTCATCAAGCCAAAAAAACTAACAAAAAAACAAAAGTATAAAAACCCCTATCAAACAAACATACAAACAAAAGCCCCAAACCATTTCACCAACATTAATTGGGGGGGGGGGGGGAGGTGTCATGTGTTATGTCCATTTGTTATGAGTGGGAGGGATTCTTTCTCTGTGTGTGTGTGTGTGTTGGAGGGTCTGTGAGTAAGCTGTCCATGTGTGTGTTTGATAGAGAGAGATCTGTGTGTGTATATGTGGGTGAGAGAGAAAGGATTTTTGCGGGAGAGAGTGTGTGTGTATTTGTGTGTGTGTGTGAGTCAGTCAAAAGTCAAATTTTTATTACCAGATGGTACTTTGAATAAGCAATACATTTTATTTTGTTCAAAGAGTGTGTGTGTCTGAGTCACTCTGTGTATTTGTGTCATTTTGTGTTGAGGGGAGTCAGATTATTATGCGAGGATTTTTTTTGTTTTTTGTGATGATTTGTTTGGTTGTCGGAAAGTAAAATTTGCAGATATTAGTGCTGTGTGCTTCAAATATGTGATTTGAATAGAGCGTCAGATTTAAAAGAATATATGTAATTTGATGATTGTGGAGTTTTGATATATGTCCGTGTTTCAGTACTATACAGAATACTGTGTTTTCATCTGTCATGTGTTTCAGGACTGTAGAATGTACAAGTATTTTCAATTGTCATGTGTTTCAGAACTGTACAATGTACAAGCATTTTCATCTGTGTTTCAGAACTGTACAAAATACAGTGTTTTCATCTGCCTGTGTTTCAGAACTCTACAAAGCAGTGTGAAGCCCTTGCTAGACAAGCTGAAGACTGACCCTGATGTGGATGTACAGTTCTTTGCTCTAGAAGCTTTAGATGGTAAGGAGCCCTGTGTTCACGCTGCTTTTGATGAAACGCAGATGCCAGTCACAAAATCATACATTATACACACACTCTTACCATTCAGCGCCATGGCTGTAGTCTGCTCAATACAAGGTTCAGTATTTACAGTTGAGAGCTCTGTACACGATGTCATTGTTATTGTTAACATTGCATGGGGGTAACGTGTGCATGGTTTAATGTCTTCATCCCCCCATTCTTTCTCACCCTTCCCTATTTTTATTTCCTCAGCTTTTTGGGGGGGTTTTTGCTTCTTTTTTTATCCCAACAGATTCTTTGCTCTTTTTTTATACACCACCATTTGTACAGGGTTTGGGGGGGGGTTGTTTGTTTGGTACTTTTTGTTAACTCGTTTATGGTGAAGAGCAGATCAGTAGTTTGTTGTGCAGGTTGTTTTGAAAATTATCCTAGGACAAGGAATGTGTTGTAAAGTTGTCTTGTTTGTCTTGTCTAGAAACTCTTTAAGGGGAGGTCTGGAGGCGAGATACTTTCCAGCAATATTGTGCTTGCTGACTGGATTTTGTGTGCAGTGAGCAATGCAGAAGTGTTTGTAGATAAATCAGACATTCTCAGAGTGAAACAGCACTAGAAAATCATCTGATAGGGCCAAAAAGAAGAGGAAAAAAAAAGAAAGTGTAATGCATGCGGAACATGAACATAGCAGCAGGCAAAGAGGGGGGTGTATGCCCAGGAGCCTCCTGAAAATTTATTCTATGAGAAAAGCTGTTTCTAATCACTCAGTAGTGTTGGCCTATTGTTATTTACCATGCATAATTTTTTGTAATGTTTAAACATGATTTCATTGTTAAATTGTTAACTAAATCTTTACAGCATTTTCTCAAAACGTGGTTTTTTGGCCGCAACTGTTATTTGGCCACCTGTAACTCTAACCTAATGAAAATAATCCACTGAAATTTGGTATGCTGGTGTAGAAATGTGTGCTGAGTGCAATGAGACAGTTGAACTCTGTAGCTATTACAGTTTTTCAATACCATGAAATAAAAATTGAAAACTGGAGCAAAATTTTTTGGCATTTTGAAAAAAAAAGAAAATATATTTTATGAACTAAACTATATTTTTTTGTGATCATTGCACACAGTGATGTCAATCAAACAGGAAAATGATAACTTCATCATGCATTGCATATTTTGAAAGCAGCAGATGGGCCAAACACTGACCCCTATTTTTTTGAAAATTATCACATTATCATATCTGTTGGACTTACATACTTCAACTTTGCACAGATAGCTTTATTAATGCACTTAGTATGTGTACCAATTCATGAAGATATCTTTAGTAGTTTCTGAGAAACAAAATTTGTAAAGTGACGCAGTGGTCCACCTTAAGATGAGGGTTGTGGTGTTTTTGTTGTGGAAGAAACCTGTTTGTGTTCTGTCTGTGGAGACAGTTGCTGGTGTAGGGAAGTGACATTAATCGAACGAAAATAGGATTGTTAATGTGTCATTTAGTGTAAATGAATAATAGAAGGAAAATTGCTCTTGCTTTTTATGTGAGAAACATCTGATTTTGGGAGGCTTTGTTAATTACATTCCAGTATGCACAGCCTTGTATTTTGACTCAAAATTGTAGCCATCAGCAGTTTTGATAATTGTGTACTGTTGTTTGGAGAGACAGTATGTGGACAACTGGTATGCCATATTTTATGCATATTTGGGGGGGGGGGGGGGGGGGGGGGGGGGTCATGTCTAGGTTAGGGGGTGTTTGTTTGGGGGTATTTTGGGGTGGGGGGGGTGGTAATTACAAAAGGGGGGGTGGGGGGCTGGGGTATGCATGCTGAAAGTTGTTGCATGGTGGTTGGTTGTTGCTTTTCAGATCCCTGCGTTCTGACCGCCAATTCCCTGATGTGATGCGCTAGTGTTTAGTCGCTCGCTGCCCCTGTCTTTGTCTTTGTTCCTTGTGGTAAATGTTTGCCATCCCTCCTCCTCCTCCTCCTCCTCCTCCTCTTCCTCCTCCTCTTCCTCCTCTACTACTTCACCTTCACTTCTCATGGGCAGGATTCCCAGCTCCCTCCCTGTCTGTCAAGTGAATTTCAAGTTCTTCCCCATGAAAAAAATTGTCCAGGATAAATGTGTACCTCTTTTTTGTTGTTGTTGTTGTTGTCGAAGAGTATGGCAGTTGAGGCCAGTGGTATGAGTGACATTGACATGCCCAGCATGCAGTCTGGGGAGATGAGCTCCCAGGTTCAGCTTGTTCACCCACTGAAAGTTGTCAGTGCAGCAGCACCCAAGGACTCCTCAGGAAGTGTGGTCAATGTTTGAGCTTTGTAGTCAGTAGAAGAAATGCGCTTGGGCTGAAATCATCAGAAATCCCATAGGTTTTTTTTTACTGTCTCTTTGAGCTGAAAGAAATCATCAGAAATCCTATAATAGTTTTCCTGTCTTTTTAGCTAAAATCAGAAATCCTATAATAGTTTTCCTGTCTTTTTAGCTAAATCATCAGAAATCCTGTAATAGTTTTCCTGTCTTTTTAGCTAAAATCAGAAATCCTATAATAGTTTTCCTGTCTTTTTAGCTAAAATCAGAAATCCTATAATTGTTTTCCTGTCCTTTTAGCTGAAATCATCAGAAATCCTGTAGTAGTTTTCCTGTCTTTTAGCTGAAATCATCAGAAATCCTGTAGTAGTTTTCCTGTCCTTTTAGCTGAAATCATCAAAAATCCTGTGTAGTTTTCCTGTCTTTTTAGCTGAAATCATCAGAAATCCTGTAGTAGTTTTCCTGTCTTTTTAGCTGAATATCATCAGAAATCCTGTAGTAGTTTTCCTGTCTTTTTAGCTGAAATCATCAGAAATCCTGTAGTAGTTTTTCTGTCCTTTTAGCTGAAATCATCAAAAATCCCATAGTTTTCCTGTTTTAATTGAAAAATCAAATGTAAAAGATGTCTGCTGGCTCCTATACGGAATGAATTAGCAAGGCTTAGGAGGAACGGCATTGCATTTGGTTTTAAATCCTGGTTTGATCTGTACATATTTATGTAGTTGCATAGATTTGATCAAGGTTTTAAAAACATTTTACAAGATAACAGCCCATATATGTCCTTTGTAATCAACAGGGCTGTAAACAACATGTCTGGATTGGAATGAATTGGTGAGGGTCTGTCTGAACACAAGTTAAAATTGTTAACTGGGTGAGAATAGAGACACTAATGTTTTTAGATTGCTGGCTGAGTAAAATAAAAGAAACGCCACTTCCAATTCTTCACTAACCTAGTGTGCTGGTGTACCTCAGGGGCCAGCTAGGTAGTTTTTCAAGCTTTAAGAATCCACAGCGCTCTGACATGAACTTAAATGCACTTAATATTTTAAACTGAGTGTGTGTGTGTGTGCACAATGGGGGTGAATCAAAACAGCAGGTCTGCACATGCACTTGACTCTGGGAGACCCTGGTTTAAAAATAATAATTTAACAAAATAATGATAAGCTCCTCGCTTAATCCTCCAACCAAGATATGAACCCACAACTGCAAGACCATTAGAATTTATACATATATATATATATAGCCTGTCTCTGTATCTTCCCAGAGGGTCATGAAGAATTTGGAAAATGCGTTAACTTTTCCCATAACCCTGTGAAGAGTCTCTAGGGCAGTAGGCTGAACTTTCCAGACTGTGTGTGATAGGGGCAAGTTTTTTTAACCTGGCAGAGCTCATCCCCCTGAAGTTTATAGAATGCATGCTGGGCTTGTTTGTCACATCCATGTCCCCTGTTATAACTGGCCTACTCTTTGCAAAAGATGGATGGATCTTGTATACATGTGTAAAGCAAGAATTCACGCTTGCATTCACACATGGTATCTTAATGGGAAATAGAGTAGGGATTCATAGTTTCAGGGGGGGGGTTAAAGAAATTAATTAACAAAGCATTTCTTTGGCCAATCCTTGGGAATCCTGCCGTGCTGTGTGTTGTCAGCCTGTGTCTTGATGTGATGGATTGGGAGTGGAGTTTTTGTTGTTGTTGTCATTTTGACCCCTGTGTTTTGTGCTTCACCAAGGGTGTGTGTGGTCTTTTCAAGCGGGTGTGGAGTGTGACAGCCTAACACCAGCAGTCTCTCTGTCGTCTGGTCTGTCAGACTGTTGTAGAGTGTCCTGTCTCCACTGTCTAGAGAGATCTTGTCATGGTTATGTTTGTGGTTAGATGTCTGTTGGAGTAGAAGTAGAGTGGGTCAGTGGTCTAGAGGTCATGCATCTGCCTAGAAAGCGAAAAGTCTGGGTTGGAAGTGTGTGGGGGTTTGATCCCCATTTGTGCCCCAAACTTTTTTCCCAGTACTACTAGACTGTGTGTGGTGGTCTGGGTGCTTGTCTTTCGGATGAGACGATAAATTGATATCCCTTATGTGACACACATTTAGAAAACAAAAACAAAAAGCCGCGACAACAAGAGAGTTTTTAACAAAGTATTGCCCCCACCACCACCCCACCCACCACAGTACCAAAGCCTCATGACACTTCTTAGCTTTTTGGGAGGGTGGTAAAAAAAAGTTTTCTCCTGTGAGTGTGTATAATGATTTCACTGTCATTCATAGACCTGTCAGGTAACTGGTTGTGGTTTAGGATTTATCTGGTGAAGGAAATCATGTTGGTAGCTCTGTTTTAATTGGTCAAGGCCTTTGTGTTATCTTTCTTCTCATCTGTCGGTTGGTTTGGGGTCCAAGATAATGTCTGTTTTTGTATGATTTGAGAAATGAATCTTTTTTAAAGAAAATACCAATTGTGCATTCCGTGAGGTCTTCAAAGTTTGTATCCTTTGTAAGCTTCTCACTTGAGGGCATCTGGAAATTAATGTAGATGTCTGATTTTCTGGTTTCAATAGTGTTTTGATTGGAAATAGGCAGAGAAAATTTATAAATGTAAAGTTACAAATGCATCAAGAAATTGGATCAGAAGTGAACTCTTTTGTTGTTGTTTTTGCTTTGGCTATAAACTGAATACTTCAGATGTGCTATGGAATAAGTACTGGAAATGGGATATATATATGTATTGGAAGCTTTTTGCCTAGTTATATATTAGCTCTTATTTACAACAACAACAACAAAAATATCCACATAGACATTTTGATGTTTATTATCTGCTTTGGCATTATTTTACTTTTTTTTTTTGGTTTGGCATTGATTGCTTGATAATGATTTCACTGAGTGCATAACTGCATTGAGTGGTGGTTGGGAAAGGAAATGACAGGGGGGGAGGGGCCATTGCCTTAAAGGGAAAAAAAGGAAATCAAAACAGCAAAGAAAATAAACAAGCATAGAATGTTGGAGTTGGTGTGTGTGTGTGAAAGAGTTTTTATATAAGTTACTGATAAAAACACAGGTACAGATGGAGAGAGGACACAGGTTTATTCCTCAAGCAAAGTTATTGTTCAAAGAACCTTAGAAGGAAGAAAGACACAAAAACAAAAACAAATGTAAAGAATGAAACCAAAAGGTAGAAGAAGGGAGAGAGAGGAGAGGAAGAGAGAGAGGGAGGAAGTGGGGTAAGAGAAAAATAGGGTTCAATGTAATCAATAATGTAATACCTTAGAGGCTGTTGATTGATGTGTTGATATTGTCTGGTCTGTGTTGTGGCAGTGTGCAGCTACTGATCTTTGTTATATCTCATTGTGTGTGGCGGAGGGGGAGAAAAAAACGGAATGAAATCTTGTCTGCCTCGTAGTTATGTGTTCTGTGAATTTGACTGCAGTTTTATTTTGTTTTGGATTAGTTTCGGGGGGTTTCTGTTGTTTGTGTTCAGTATTCCGCAAAGGCATTCAGTATATTTGTGTTCATTATAATAGGTGTGCATTTGCGGTTTTGGTGGAGGTGTTTTTGGATTTTCTTGTTGTTTGGGTTTTTGGTGGTTTTTGTTTGGGGATGGTTTTAGGGGGGGGGGCTGTTTTGAGTCATTGAGGTTATTTTTTTATATTATTAATGTTTAGAGTGTGTATTTTTTAGAATACTTTATATCCAAAAATCTCACCTGTGTGTAGCATTCGTGGTTGGTTTGGTTTGGTTTTTTTAATTTTCACCATCATGTAGTCATGAAACTGATATTTAGTTCTCTGTCTCTCTCTCTGTCTCTCTCTCTGTCTCTGTCTCTCTCTCTCTCTCTCTCTCTTCTCTCTCTCTCTCTCTCTCTCTCTCTCTCTCTCTCTCTCTCTCTCTCTCTCTCTCTGCTGTCAAAATGGTGGTTGTGCAAGCGTTGTTTAATTAAAGAGACCAAGCAAGTTGCTTCTGTCAGTATACTTGTGCATTGATGGTGAGACATGTACAATCTTCATCAACAGTAATCTTAGCTCAGCATTTTTAGTTGGGTTTTTTTTGTTTGTTTGGGGTGTGTTGTTGTTATTGTCATTGTTGTTTATTCTGCTGTCTTCTGATGCTGAATTTAAAAGAAAGAGATATTGTGTGTGCTTGTTCTCTCTTCGCTGCGTTCCTTTATGGGGTAGGGTGATTGTGTGTATATATATATATATATAAAAATATATTTTGATATGTTTCTTGTTTGTTGTATTTTGTTAAATTTTCTACTGTGGAGACTTTGTGTGAACCTCAGAGCTCTTACCAAGGCACGGGGGAAAACAATTTGCACTGTGCAAGACTGGTTCTTTTTTTTTTTTCCCTGTTGTTCCTCAACTGGAACTCAGGGGTTGTTCACCAGTAGTGAGATTTTTTGCACATGCGACCGTTTTTATCCCCCACCGTTAAGGGAGCCACATTCTGACTTCAGGGGGTACAGTTGGAAATTGTATATGATCTAGATCTGCCAATTTTGCCAGGACAGTTGGGAGGTATCTGCTGGCTCTTTGATTTTCAACTGTCGTGGGTTCTTTTGACGTGCACAAGTCCATAAGCACACAGGTCCAACTGGTTTAGAGTCCCCTCCAACTCCAAAAGATTTGAGTTTCAGTTTGATTTTTTTATTTTTTATTATCAAACTGGGAAGAAAGAGCGAGGCTGAGAATCGACCCCAGAACTGTTTCAGTTTGATTTTTTTTTGTGTGTGTCAAACTGGGAAGAAAGAGCGAGGCTGGGAATCGACCCAGAACTTGACAGTTTACTTGTTAGCAGTCAGATGTGCAAATCATCCCGCCACCTTCCTTCTTACACAAGACTGATCTGGTTTTGTTCAAAATAGTTTATAATCATACCATGAAGGGCAACTACAGTGGCTTTCTTTTTTTTCCTCAAATTTTTGATGAAATAGATTGATACACTCAAAGTGTTGTGTATTGCGTACATATGTTAAAGGTGTACGACACATCTCTAACGACTCTGTGTTTGGCCTGTCTGTTTCAGCATTGTATTGTATGTTAAAGGTGTACGACACATCGTCCCCCCCCCATCTCTAACGACTGTGTTTTCCTTTTCTGTTTCAGCATTGCCAAGTGGAGCCAAGTAGTAGGATTCCGTTTGTCATATCACCACAACACAGGAAACACATCGTGGTCACCTCTGCCTCCTCCTCCTCCTTACCCCCCCCCCCCCCCCCCCCCAACCTCTACACCTTGTCCTTTGACCCCTCGTCTGTCTCCCGAGGATTAATTCTGCCGTCACTGAAAATGGTGGTATCTCGTCAGAGATTTCTGCGCTTCGAAGCTCTGTTTGAAAAATATAAATCAAGAAAGGTTTGTTTGTGCTAAGAGACTCATTCTGCAGGAGGATAGATTTTTTTTTTTTTTTTTTTTTTTGGTGGTAGTTCTGTTGTCAATTTTTTTTTTTTTATGTTGCTTTGTATTTGCTGTTACCCCATATTTAATTGTATTATCCCCTCCCCTCCCTGTTTTTTCATTATTTTTATAAAATTATTTTTCAGGTCATACTCTTTTTTTTTTTTTTTTATCTTTAATATTATTTATTCCTTGTGAGTTTCAAGAGATAATGGTTACTTTTAAAGAAAAGCATTAAAACTTGAGCCCTGTTTCAGATTTGTAAAGATTGGAGGGAAGGGGTGGGGGTGGGTTGTTATAGTATTTTGATATCGCTGTGACGGATTTGTATTGCGTAGTTCCTTTTATGTCGTCTTGTTCCTAGTCCTGTTTGTGTCCCCTTTTGCTTTTCTTTTTTTCTCTCTTTCTTTTTCTTCAGTCACCCAGAGTCTTGTTAACTCATATTCAGTTTTTGCACAGTTCAATTCAGGTTTATAATGTTTTCTTTGTCATTTTTTTCGGGTTTTTTTTGTTTCGTTTTTGTTTTTGTTTTTGTTTTAGTTTGTTTGTCATCCTCACAGCGTGAGGTGTGGTTTTTTTAAACTGTTCAGTTTCTTTTTCCATCGAAATTGTAGTCAGTGTTTTCACTTGGATAGAATGTCACCCTATTATTATCTGGAGGTTTTTGCCTTTCTTCTTTGACAAGACTGGCAGAAAGAGAGAGACAGAGAGAGGGGGTAAAAAATGTTTGATTAAAGGAAAACTCATGTGCGTTCTTGCTCTTTGAAGTTTCTGTGGCATAATGGAAAAATGTCTTGATATTCTTCAGTTTAAACACTTTTGCCTATACCTGTCTTTTTCACATACGAAGACACACTTTTTTTTTTCTTTTTTCCACAAAATATATTCAGCTGGGTTTAACGACTGCATGTGGAAGTTTTTGTGTACATTTGATCAGTGTGTGTGCGAAGTCCTGCCCTTTTTGCCAGTCGAATGAAATGGAAATGAGATAAAGTCAAGATAGATTGCTTTCAGTAGCGACTGTATGTGTCACCTTCTCACTGTTTTTTTTTGTTTTTTTTGTTTTTTTTTAAAGTTTCGTTTTACGCCGGTTTTACTCTATAGTTGGTTGTTCTTTGTTGTCAGTACTGACATGACAGAGCAGTCAGTCAGCTGTTTTGTCTGTGACATACTGGTCAGTCAGGTATCTGTTTCCTTCATGTGCGATTGGTTGACCAGATTGTGAACACGTTTGTGGCTGCTGCTTTTTCTTGTCTCTCTGTCGGCTGTCTTTAACAACAACAACAACAAATGGAAAGATGAAAACCTACATGCTTGAATGATAAGCCGTTGTGTGGAGCAGGGTGGGGTTTTCTTTATGTCAAAAAAGACTGGATAATAAGCAGTTATTTCTTAGTAGGGTTTTTTTTTTTTTATTACTCTCCTGAAATAAAACAAGAAAAAAATTATTGGTCAGAATTTTGGAAATACTCATGTCAGATGTGTGTTGTATTTTGATACTTGCTGATGCCCTTCCTTCAAAATTGTGCAAAGCAGACACGTTTCAAGAAAGTTGTAGGGATTTGTTTGGCCAGGGGAAACGATGCTGTTAACACAGGCGCGAGATTTACATACGAGTTATCTGAAGCAGGTAGGTGAATTTATGACTGGTGTCGGATTCAGACTGTCAAGATTGTTGCTTCGATTAATTGTAGTGGCATGCATGGTGGCGTTATATATCGCGATTTGAGTTTGTTTTGTAATATCAATTCTACAATTATTCTTTCTTTTTTTTTTTTGAATCTGAAGTAAAATATTTTCAGTAATCTACATTGTTTTGCTGTGCACATGATTTTGCTGTGCAGTGACAAAAAAAAATTGAAAAAACTTTCCTGTAACTTTTTGTACAGGAGCTAAAAGTTAGGAAAAGGCAGTTGTATGGATTTTTGTCTTCAAATATAACGCTTTGCTTTTGTATAGGTAACATTTCAGTTTGCTACTACTGTTTGTGTGCGTGTGGAAAAATCAAAAAGTCCAAAATGGAAGCAGTATCTGACAACCAGTTGTCAGTATACGACAACTAAAAACTACTGTTGCAGTGCAAGAACAACCAAGAAAGAATAACGCGTTTTTAATTTAATACAGATATAAGACAATGGTGTTCAACTACATGTTCGCTGAGTCTCACGTATATATAAAGCAAAGGTGACATTGATTTCTTTTTTTGTTCTTGTTTTTTTTTTTGGTAGTGGAGATGTGTTGTAGCAAGTCATTACGTTTATGTTGTTTGGTGCATTTTGTGTTTCAGTGATCGTGTCTGTCTGTCTGTAAGTTTGGCCAAAGCCGCAGGTCTTGTGACGTAGCTAATCAATAATAATGTTGCAACAGTTTTTAAGCGAATGTGATTATCATTAAAATGGTTCAGAACAAGACGAAACAGCAAGGAGTGAGTGGGAGGTTTATTTGGTTTGATTGTGAGAGAAGTTTGTGGGTTTTTTTATAGTTTTTACTGTTTGCTTTCTGTCTGTATCTCTACTAGTCTCTCCTCTCTCTCTCTCTCTCTCTCTCTCTCTCTCTCTCTCTCTCTCTTCTCTCTCTCTCTCTCTCTCTCTCTCTCTGACCAATGCTTATGTACCTACAATGTATGGGAAAGTGATGGTCAATTGATAAATCAATCGCTAAACAAAATGAATTCACATGCACTGTAAGGAATTCTTGTATATTTTATTTTCCCAGTATACTTTGTACCCAGGTGTCAAACAATCATGACAGAATTTGAAAGTACATATTTAAATCGCTGCCCACATTTTGGCTGGTTTTTCTTTGGGGGGAGGGGGGGGATGTAACACTGAGAAAGTGACTCAAATCTAAAAAAACAAAAAATTTCAGTACTTGACATGTATGTAGCAGCAAGTATTTTGTGTGTGTGTGTTGTTTGCAATCGCAATTTCACTTTTTTTTTTTTTTTTTTTTTTTTTTCAATTTTGTCAAAAGTTCAGCCGCTGCCGTTTGTATACTGGTGGTGGTGGTGTGGCTAATGATGTTGTGACAGTTTTCAGAGAATGTGATTAAAACTGGTTCATAACAGAACAAAATAGCAAAAGGATCAGAGTGAAAGGAATTGGTGTGTGTCGTGTGTTTGTGATGTATTGTTGTTGATGTGTGATGTTCGTATCCTCTTGTGAGGCTGTCACTTTCCGTGTGTGTGTGTGTGTGTGTCCCTTCCTCTCTCTCTCTCTCTCTCTCTCTCTCCTCTCTCTCACACACGTGCGTGCACACACATGTGCCCTCCACATGTATACATTTGCTGTGCAAAAATGCCCAGAAACTGTCGGGCCTAGACTGAAAAACCTGACATGCTAAAAAATAAATTTGTATTTAAAGGCTTATCATCTGCAGGTGGGAAGTTAAAAGAGGATAAGTTATCTATTCTTTTTTTCATTTTTAATCCTTGTCTGAGAAGGAAGGTTGTAGGATAGTTTAGACATTCACCTACCTAACAAGTAAATTATGAGGTTCTGGGTTTGATTCCCCCCAGCCTTGCCCTTTCTTCCCAGTTTGAGGGGAAAATTGAACAGAATGTCAAGTCTTTCGCGGGAGACTCAAAACCAGTCAGACCCATGTGCGTATGGGCTTGTGCACATCAAAAGATCCCACGACAGTTAAAAATCAAAAAGAGCAGAACGGTAGGCCTACCTCCCATTTGGCAAAATTGGTAGGTTCAATTCCCAACTGTATCCCCAAAGTGAGAATGTAGCTAAATTCGTGATGGAGGAGAAAGAAAAAAAAAGCAAAATGTTCACATACGCAAAGATCACACCCTTGGTGGACCTCAGAGCTCAAGCCAAGAAAGGTAAGGGAAAAAAAAAAGAAAAAAATTCTTTTGTCTTCTTCTAACCCTAAAATGAAGTACTAGTCTGAAACTTCTTGCACCTTGTCTGGGACAAGTTGAGCCTGGTGGAGTCCAGTTCTTCCCAGGTAGTAGGTTGCATGCTGGGTATATACATGTGTCCTCTTTACCATTAACCATAGTGGGCATCCTCTTCTACAAAAGATACTCTGTTTTTTAACATATGTGTAAGCTATTATACATGCCCCATTTTATAGGCCCAAGGGGAGTGAGGGGGTAGGCTAGTGGTTAGAGCATTGTGCTCGTGACCAGACAGCTCATGTTTGAGCCACCCATTCGAGAGTACATTTTTCCCCTGGAGTTAACATCAGCACTGACTCCACTCCCCTCAAAAGTTCTTTGGATGAGACTAGAAACTGTGGTCCCATGTGTGAACACAACCCGAATATCTTGCCTCACTTCACCTTCACCTATCCTGTGGTCAAGTTGATTGTTAGGGCAACACTAAAGATTTTGCAACCAGCTTCCTTCACTCCTTGTGGTTTTCAGCTTTCTGCAGCAAGTTGTTACACCCAAGGCCATTCCACTCTCTGATGTTGCTTTCCCATCGTTTTCTCATCAGAGAACTTTGAAGTTCTTACCTTGGAATGAAAAAAAAATTGTAAAAAAATAAAAACAAAAACAAACCAGTCTCACACCAAGGACTTGCAAGGGGATTGAGCTGTAACCAATGTCAACTCCAAAGAAAATATTTCAAATGAACAGCTCATCTGCAATTGAAACACACACTCATGCACATGCATGCTCGCATGCACACTCTCCCTCCAAAAAAAAAAACAGTCTCACACCAAGGACTTGCAGTGGGATTGAACTGTAACCAATGTCAACTCCAAAGAAAATGTCTCAAATTAACAGCTCATCTTCAATTGAAACACACACACACACATACATGCTCGCATGCACACCCTTCCTCTTATCTCCCCCCCTCCCCCCCCCCATCTCTTCACCATATGGATGTGAAGTATTCACCCCCTAAGTCCAATTCTTTTTTTTCCCCTAAGTCCATTCTTTTTTTTCCCCTAAGTCCATCTTTTTTTTCCCTAGTCCATCTCTTTCTTGTCAAGAAGTTACACTTTTGGGTGTCCCCCCCCAAAGTTAATATCAGAGCTGACTTCATTCCCCACCCCACAAGTAAGCCCTTTGGATAAGACAAAAAAACTGAAGCCCTGTGTGCTGGCGCATGCAGAACACAACGCACACGTTAAAACCTGTTCCGCTTTTTGGAAAAGTAGGCCATTGTGTGCCAGTAGGAACGGGTGACAACATTTACAAAACAGCATACACTTGGGGACTAGATGGGGAAAAAATTTAAAAAACAAAAACATGAGGGCCTATTCCACTATCTTCAAAATAAAAGGAAGAAAAGCAAGGGGTTGGTTGTTCAATTCCTGTCTGATCACATTCACTTACCACATGACTTTGTGATGGTTTGAGTGCTAGACCCTAATGAGACCATGAAATAAGGTCCCACTTGCAACATAAATTGTATGTAGATCACACCCAGAAAAAAAAACACAAAAAACCAGGCATTAAGAAAGTAGTCCTTAGCAAAGTTTTTATAAAGTCACTCTTTAGAAAAATACACACTCCACTCTCCCCAAAAGTCCTTCGCAGAAGACTTTCAACCGAGGCCCCGTGTGCGAACTCACAGAGAACATCTTCCACACACGTTAAACCCTGTTCCGCTTTTTGAAAGAGTAGGTCATTGTGTGCCTGTGGGAACAAATGACAAAATTTACAAACCCACCGGGACTGGATGTGGAAAAGCACATGAATACTTATTCAATTATCCTCGATACAAAAGAATAGATAAAAATAAACGAACATAAAAACTATAAATGTAAGTGGGCGGTGCTGCTTTTTTTGTTTGTTTTTTTACTTTGTTGTTTTGTTTTTAGAACCGTGGTACACGATAACAAAAAAAATGTGCACATACATGTACTTATATCACACACACACACACACACACACACACACACACACACACACACACACACACACACACACACACACACACACACACACACACACTAATTCACCTAAAATGGTATCTAATTCAGTGTTATTTCTTGTTGTAAACACCAACCAAAAAAAAAAAAAAAAAAACCTTGGTGGAAAAAAATGAGGGAAGGGGTCGGGCAGGTATGGAACAGTTGAATAAAGAAAAAGATACAAATGGCTGGATAAAATTCCGCCATGGGGAAGCTGGGCTGGGGGGCATGTCTGTATAAACACCATCCCACCCTCTGAAAATTCTGTGCTAGGAAGTCCTTTTCTATCCCTCTCTTTGTTTCTGCCCTGTTCCTTTTCTTCCTGTCACTTCTTTCTTGTCCATTTTCTGCCTTCTTGTTGCAGTCTCCTGTCTTTTTTTTTTCCAGAAGGACTTGAAAGATAACATTTCTCTTCTATGCCAAAGTCGGATGCGCTGGACCTGACTTGTCAAACGCTACGAATTTTTGCTCACAATTATGATGGACAACAATAGTTGCTGTCTGAGCTATCCATGAAGAAGAAAAAGATTATATGAAATGAACACATCACCGTTCGACAACACCAGCAAAATAGACACGAAAAATACCCCCAAGCAAAGAAAATGGAGATACTTTAAACACACACCACACACACACACACACACACACACACACACACACACTAAGCTCCACCCCCAAAACAAACGAAACCGGGGTGATTAAATAGGGAGTGCTTTCTTTTTGCCCCTACACCGCCCAGCTGTCAGCCGCGGGTCGTGAATCTCATTAGGCTAGTCGATGAGCACAAGCAGACGACAACACAGCAATCGCTCGCTCGCTGGCTATAATAGTAACTTTCGTCATAGATCAGTGACGTAATGCTTGCTCAGCAAAATGGTTTCCAGTTTTGAAACCAGCCTGTAGCCTAAAACATTTCATGATAAGCTGGACATACGAAAACAGAACCGTTTTCGTCGTTTTATGTTTCAATAATCGACAGAGAAGGGAGGAGAACAGAAAAATGG
The DNA here is from genome assembly GCA_030674155.1 of Stramonita haemastoma. NCBI lineage: Eukaryota > Metazoa > Mollusca > Gastropoda > Neogastropoda > Muricidae > Stramonita > Stramonita haemastoma. The sequence goes on along the minus strand of CM060339.1, from coordinate 9,873,194 downwards.
CGCACTTTGGATATTATATATTTAGTTGTACGCCACTTTTATGGGCGCCCCGGTGGCACAATCGGTTAGCGCGCCGTACTTATAGACAGTACCTCCCCGTACTCGGTGCGGAAGGAGACATGCGGAGGTTGTGAGTTCGAACCTCACCCGGGGCAGCCGACTGTTTTTTATTACAATTATTCTTGTCAATGGTGGTGTATATATATGACAATATCAAAAATCATTATGTATGTTATGTAGCCTGGATGCCATGGGGCGGCTCTTTCAGTATGAATAGCCTTCATCCTTTGGGAAAATAATAATTATATCTTTGGAAAAAAAAAATTATTATAATATATATATATATAATTTTCCCAAAGATTTTCCACAGATAGTATTATATGCGTTCGTAGGCCATTATGTGCCGGGTAGGAACGGAGGACAACATTTACATGACTGCATACACGCAGAGACTGGATTGTAGTTTGTTTTTTAAAGCAAGTGAGTGGTTATTCCACTATCCTCGAAATAAAAGAACAGATAGGTAGATACTGGGTGGCATGTAGTGTCCAGTCTTCTTTTGTGTCTATACAGGTCAGCTGTTCATTATGTAATAATTATGCTCTCTTGTAAGAAAACCTGTTTAATTAAGGTAAAGGTGTCCCATAACCTAGGCGGTCGTAGGGGAGCGAGGCATCAGAGACCTCAGCTTCTCTAGGGGCCAGCATATTGAGGGCGGCGCCCATCTCCTCTTCCTCCCTGCTTTACCTTCCCTGACCCTAAAGAGGGCAGAATAATGATGGTGGTGGTGGTTTTTATTCACTTTCACCTAACCCATAGTGTAGTAGACGGTTTAGGCACCACTGCAGATTTTGCAACCAACTTCCTCTACTCCTCTTGGTTGTCGGCTTTCAATCGTTCTACTCAAGGCCTATCCACTCTCTGATGCTGTCTTCCCATCGTTTTCTCAGCCTGCCTCTTCGTCTCCCTCCTTGTACTGTTCCCTGTAGGACAGTCTTGGCCAGTCCATATGTTGTGTGATGTGCCCTCACCACATATTTTTTTTTTCCTCACCAGTCCCGCTTCCCTTTATTTTTCATTCCCCAGCTAGAGCTATGAGCTTCACCAATGGTGAGATTTTTTGTCGACCATGAACGAAGCCACATTCCGATTTCGGGTGATGATGGTTGTCTAAACACGTCACCAGTGTGCATGCAGTGTTCTTTTCGTCCTACTAGCATCTAGTGGCCTAGGCTACTCTTCAGAAAAGCAGAACAGGTTTGAAAGTGTGCGCAAGATGTTCTGTGTGCGTTTGCACACGGGACCTTGGTTTACAGTCTCATCTGAAGGATTTTCGGAGGAGTGGACAGGTGTTAACTTCTGGGGAGAGTCATTAAAGCTTCCTTTCTTTCTAAATTCTGTGTGTGTGTGTGTGTGTGTGTGTGTGTGTGTGGTGTGTGTGTGTGGATGTGTGTGTGAATGTGGTGTGTGTGTAAGGAAAAAAAGAAAATTCATGTGGGTTACAAATAAAGCTGGAGAGAGAGAGAGAGAGAGAGAGAGAGAGAGAGAGAGAGAGAGAGAGAGAGAGAGAGAGAGAGAGAGAGAGAGAGAGAGAGAGAGAGAGAGAGAGAGAAGAGAAGATTCAAGTAGATGCACTCACATATACTTTGTCAGTTTGTGTGTCAGTGTTCTAGTGCACATGCTAAACATATTTTACATGCATACATCTGACTTTGGTGATGGAATTTTTTTCTGTCATCTATTCCTACCAGCAAACAATGGCCTTCTCTTCCAAAAGGTGGAACAGGTTCTTGATGCGTGGGCAAGATATTCTGCTTGCATGTGTTTGCACATGGGACATCGGTTTAAAGTCTCATCCAAAGAACTTTGACATTCAATTTTTTTTTATCAAACTGGGAAGAAAGGGCGAGTGTGGGAATCAAACCCAGAACCTCACAGTTTACTTGTTTGGCAGGCGAACGTCTCAACCATCCTGCCACCCTCCTTCTAACATGCATGTACGGTACATGCAAACATACACCAAATTCACATGCATGTCCATGCTAGCACACACACACACACAAACACACAACAAACACACACACACACACACACACACACACAAACACAAGCGCGCTCAGCCACAAACAAGTCATAAAAATAAAATACATTTGATCTCCCAGTCCATATCAAAGGTTGACAACTGACAACAAAACTAATACTACACAGTGACTTACAAATAAAAGGACGAAAAAGACAGAATGTTTTTTCATTTATTTTTCTTTCAACATCACTTTCATACATTTCATTCTTCATGCAAACAATTTCAACTTGTAAAACTTGTTTTTAGCCTTCACACCAAAAAAGTCATTATTCATTCACTTATTCACACATCATGATTTAGTCAAATCTATGTTTAACAATGAGTTAACACATAAGAAACAAATCTTTACAAAAAAAAATATCCCCTCTCCCATGACCCAGTGAACGTGGGGAGGGGGGGCTGTCAAACTAAATAGCATCTCCACCTTCTGGAAATTTTGTGCTAGTAATTCCTCTATTAACTTGTAGGTTTCCCTCCATGGATTCACCGATGTTTATGTATGACCTTCATCTTTCTTGTTATTTGAGTGTAAGGCTTGCAGATCTGACCGTTCCATTTTCTTTACATGTAATATACATATATTGTCATTGCAGTCTGATATAATGATAACCAAAAAAATGATAATAACAATAACAATGTGTAAAATTTATAGTGTGCTGAATCTTGTAAAACAACAAATCTAAACGCTTTCATTAAAATCATTTACATGTGTGCAAACGTCCACAAATAGTATTCACACACGCACACACACTTGCACGCATGCAAGCACTCACGCAAGCACGCACACACATGCACACACACCACACAACACACACACACACAGATGTGAACCAAAATGAACATCCTATCTGAGACTCCCTCAAAATAACAGACACCACGTCCCAACTTGGCCCAAGGAAGCAGACATCTTGGAAACCTCTTGATCTGTATGAAAGCAACGTCATCTGCATACTACAGGGGTTTGCGATTTCTATTTGATTTTTAAAAAAATATAAATCCCCTGTGGGGATGCCAGGCGCCTGTCAGAATAGATAACATCCCCACCTTCTGGAAATTCTGAGCCAGGAATTCCCCCTTTTCTATCCCTCTGTTTCTGCCTTCTTCCTCTTCTATTTGTCACATTCTGGTCTATTTTCTGCCTTCTTGGTCAGTTCTCCTGCCTTTCTTTCAGACAGACTCACAAGATAACAATTCTCTCCCACGCTGACATGGGATGTGCTGGGCCTGACTTATCAGGCGCTTCACAGCAGTGCAACGCATTTCTGCTCTTATGACAAGACAACAATGGTTGCTGTTTGAGCGTTCCAAGAAAAAGAAGAATCCATTAAACCATATTTCCCTTTTTCTAGAACAAATGCATTTTGGGGGATTTTTTCGGTGGCAAAATCAGGTTCTGGTAGGCCTATATGACATTGTAATACATACCCACATTTTTTTTGTACTGGAAAACACATGGCAAAAAAAGGGGAAAAAATTGAAAATTGCCTAGCCAAGACTCATGCATGACAACTACCCCAGAACTTGTGTACTAATTATGTTCTTATGATCATGCACACATTTGAAAAAAACAATATTGCCTTTACTGGAAATGTCACAATCAATTGATCAATTCATGATCAATTCCAGTCGCCTTCTTAAAATTCTGTATCTCACATACACATCCAAAGACATAAGATTACACACCCTTGCAGTGACACACACACACACACACACACACACACAGACACACACACACACACACACACACACACACACACAGATGCACAAACACTTGCACACACACACATGGGCGCACACCATGTGCACGCTTGTCTAATATCACTTTCAGTGAACAGACGTCAAATTAAAGAAACACAAACACACGCACGCACGCATGCACACACACACACACACACACACACACGCTTGTCTATTATCACTTTGAGGGAACAGACATCAAATTCAAGTAACATACACACACACACACACATACACACACAAGCTTGTCTAAAATCACTTTCAGTGAACAGACATAAAATTTAACTAAGCAACACACACACATACAAACACTCACACACTCTATCACTCTCGGTGATCTCTAATATCACGTTTTAAGTGGAAAGACATAAAGAGCACACAGGATTTTATCACAGCCTCTTTTCACCCATCTCTCTGACTCTGGAAACATTCCCTGAGCACCCAGTTAGCAAGCACCACAAAAGTCAAATGAAATCAAATCAAATCAAAATACTTCAATCATCCCACAAAGTGAATTATCATTTGGAAAGTGACACAGGCAGGTAAGATAAAAACAACAAATTGTACAAGTCCGGTGCACTCAGTTGTAATAACTTCGCGGTCATGTTCCCACTGTCACCGATCAACTTTTGCCATAGAGAATGCAAAAGTTTCGGTTGTTGTAAAATCACCCAGTCCTAGATTTCTGGAGCAACAATGTAAACACTTTGTTTACGAACATGATTATCAAGGGATTTTTTTTGTTTGGTACCTGATGCCTACAGTTTCATGTCACAAATAATCACAAGGTGAAATGAAATGAAATGAAATCAAAATACTCCAATCATCCCACAAAGTGAAATGTCATTTGAAAAGTAACACAGGCAGGTAAGATAAAAAAAATTTAAAAAAATTGTACAAGTCCGGTGCACTCAGTTGTAATAACTTCGCGGTCACGTTCCCACTGTCACCAATCTACTTTTGCCATAGAGGATGCAAAAGTTTTAGTTGTTGTAAAATCACCCAGTCCTAGATTTCTGGAGCAACAATGTAAACACTTTGTTTATGAACATGATTATCAAGGGATTTTTTTTTTTTTTGGTACCTGACGCGTACAGTTTTATGTCACAAATAATTACTGTTCCCTGAAACCGTCAGTAGACGCTATTCAAAAATGTGTTTATTTCATTGTTGACGTTCAGTTTTTATATCAGAATCTGTATCAGATACACATACATGGTATGTGTGTGTGAGAAAGAAAGAAAGAAAGAGAGAGAGAGAAAGAGAGAGAGAGAGAGAGAGAGAGAGAGAGAGAGAGAGAGAGAGAGAGAGAGAGAGAGAGAGAGAGAGAGAGAGAGAGAGACACAGAGACAGAGAAATAGAGAGAGACAGAGACAGAGACAGAGACAGAAACAGAAACAGAGGAAGAGAAAGAGAATCTAACAACCAACACAACACGAGTCCTCCCACACTCGCCCTAACTATCTCAACGTAGGGTGAGCATCGAAACTCCGACCGTGACCCAGAAATGTAGGCAGGGTCATGGCAGGGTCAGGGAGCAGGTGGTGGGCGTTGCGGTGGTGGTGGGGGTGGTGGGAGTGGTGGGAGGAGCGGTTGTGGTACAGCGAGCTCCCTTGGGGCTGGGGCTGAATCCCTGCAGGATCCATAGAAGACTGCGGGGTGGGAGGGGGCAGGATGGGGTTAGCAGCGGGGCTGGAAAACTTGATCGACGACGAATCACCACCCCCACCCCCGACCCACCACCCCAACACCGGCCACGTCCGAGAGGAAATTCCCCAGGGAGAAACTGTTCACGTAGGGGGTCACCGAGACGGGAGCCACCACCGCTGAAGAGGAGGAAGAGGAGGAGGAGGAGGCAGAGCCAGCATGATGATGATTGGCAGCAGACCCCATTCCCAGACCGGGCTGAAAGTTGAGGCCCAGGCTGTTGGGAACGGGGTGAGGCTGGGAGGGGGGGACCGCAGCAGAAGAAGGAGGAGGAGGAGGGGGGGTGAGGAGGGGAGGAGGGGGGTGGTACATGGGATAGGGCCCGGACAGGTCCGGCGGCGCCATTCTCTTTTCTGAGGTCGACAAAGGTCGGGCGGGAGAGGCGAACAAATTGTTGCCCATGAACTGCTGGTTTTCACCAGAAACCATCTTCTCAACCTGGGTGACGGGCGCCTTCTGGAGGTTGAAAATAGAATGGAAGGTGGCGCTAGGGTCAAAGGCGTTCTGAGAGAAGGTCGGGTCCGACTCTGAAGGAGGAGGCAGAGGCGGAGGAGGCATGCACGCTACTTTCTTTTTCACCAACGATGACGATGACGATGACGATGACGATGCCGACCCAGAGTATTTCCGTTTCCTCTCGCGGGCGATGGGAGAAGCCGTGGTGGGCTGGAGGTTCAAGGAGGAAGACAACGAGGAAGAAGAGAAGGAAGAGGAGGAAGAAGAGGACAGAGGATTATGGCTGTGCGGGGTGAACAACGAATGACACTGGGAGTATGTCATCATCAACCCCCCGCTACACTCTCCCCCAACACCACCACCACCACCAGAAGACAACGACGATGACAACGATGATAATGACTCCCCCACACTCTGCCCCACTTTGCTCTCTGCTGCTGCCGCAGAGGAGGAAGAAGAGGAGGAATGCTGGTGCGAACCGGTCTTCCTGGAACCAGAACCAGAACCAGAACCGGAACCCGAACCCAACAATGAAGAAGAAGACCAGGGTCGGGAGTGAGGATCTTTGGGGGGATACCCCAGGCCCGGCGGGTTGAAGCGAGCCACGTCCGACACAGGAGGGGGGAGGGGGAGGTGGGGGAGGTGGGGGTGCGGGGTTGAAGATGGGGTCGATGCCGCGGCCGATGGCGTGGGGGTCGAGGTGGTGCAGGGGAGGGGTGGTGAGGGTGGAGGAGGGGGGGGGGAAAGCGGGGGAGGGGAAGTACGCCGAGGGCTGGTGGCACGACACCTGGTGGTGACCCCCCGCCCCCACAGGCAGGGGAGGGAACTGGGCCAGGTGCTGATGATGATGAGGAGGGGGAGGAGGAGGAGGGGGAGGGGGAACCTCCGCGAACGGTATGTGGCCACCTCCGCTTCGGCCGGACCCGGGATCGGGTAGAACGTGGCCGAAATCCCCGCTGAGGGAAGTGGTCTTGTGGGTCAGGGTACTAGCCCTGGGTAGCGAGCTTTCAAAACTGGCTTTGTCCATGCCCTCTCCCAGGCCCGTGCTGAATCCAAGATTAGGATAAAAAGATGACGACGATGACGATGACGACACTGGAACAACAGACCCATGAAGGCCTGACTTGGGCAGAGCACCAACACCACCACTACCACCACTGTCTCGACTCACTCCCCCCGTCTGAAAGGCGAGCATGCTCAAGGCGTGGTGGTCTGCGGGATCCGACACTACTTGAGCCACGGCCTGAGGGGGGGAGAAGAAGGGGGGGGTAGGAGGAGGAGGGACCTGGCTGCATGTACAGGGCACTGGGGCACGTCACCATCGCTGCCGCTACCGCTGCTGCTGCTGCCTCCTCCTGGGAGGCCACGCTGCCGAAACTAGCGGCCACACTGCTGAAACTGGCGGCCGCTGTCGTGGCCGTGGCCGCACCACCACCACCAGAGGCCGGTGGTTTCCCCACCGGCTCGGCCAAGGCCAGGTTCAAACCGATGCTGGTGAAGTTGAAGCCTGGAGAATCGACCAACCCCGCTGGGGTTCGTTTCGTTCCCGCCGAGACCGGGTGAGCCGAGATCTGTTGTTGTTGTTGCTGTTGTTGTTGTTGTTGTTGTTGTTGTTGGGGACAGGTGCCTACGTCGTCAGCGTGAGAGCTGTGCTGACGGGTAGAGTGCACAAAGTTGTCGGCAGAGTAGATGCCCGAATGAGAGCGCCGGAACTTGCTACCGCCGCTACCACTACTGCTGCTACTGCTGTCGGCTGCTTTGTTGGGTGGTGGTGGCGGTGGAAGTTTTTCCGCGCATGTGGAGGCCACAGCCCCAGGGCTGGAGACTTTGGGCAGCAGGTTCGAGCCTGACCAGCACGAGGAGACCGACGCACCGCTCGGCAATTTTTCTGACGAAATGCCGCGCGCGTCGCAGGTCAGGGTGGTTTTGATCGAGGAGGAGGAGGAGGATAAGGGGAAGGAGGAAGAGGAGGAGGAGATGGAGGAGGAGGGGAAGGAGGAGGAGGAGGAGGATAAAGGGAAGGAGGAGGAGGATAAGGGGAAGGAGGAAGAGGAGGAGGAAGATAAGGGGAAAGATGAGGAAGAGGAGGAGAAGGAAGAGGAGAAGGAAGAACTGACAACGGAAGATGAATGCGGAAGGGAAGAGGAGCAGAAACGGCGTCCATCGTCGATGACGGTGGCGACATCAAGGAAAACACAGGGGGCTTGGGCAGTAACCCTGACCTCTGACCCCTGCTGGAGGAGGAGGACGAAACAGACTGGGCGGCAGGCGAGCACACAAAACTGGGCAAGGAATAACTGGGCAGACCAAAGTCCCCAGGCGAGCCAAAGGGCGGGGCAGGTTCCAGCTTACTGCCACCACACGAAGCAGTCGACACAGACTGGGAGGGGGGAGGTGGTGTACAGAGGCTGGATCTTACGCTGCTGGCTCTGACAGGAGTGTGTAGGCTGGCGTAGGGGGTGTAAGGAGTGGTATGGGAGGTGGTGGTGGTGGTGGTGGTGGTGGAGATCGTTGATGCGTTCTCTCCATGGGGTGGGAGGATCTGGGAGGGGAGTGTGGTTGGAACGACTGCTGGGGGGGGTGACAACGACAGGGAGGAGGAGGGGGGGGTTTGGATCCACGTTACTGGTTTGGGATGATGACGGTGTTTGGGATCCCGGCGTTTCTGTGGGGTTTCCCTCCTGCAGATCACACGCACACAGAATCGCTGATCAGGTGAGGGCATTTCATGTTTCAAAGCACAATTACAAAAATTATATAATATGTTATATGTGTGAGTGTGTGTGTGTGTGTGTGTGTGTGTGTGTGTGTGTGTGTGTGTGTGTGTGTGTGTGTGTGGTAGAGAGAGAGAGAGAGGGGAGAGAGAGAGAGAGAGAGAGAGAGAGAGAGAGAGAGAGAGAGAGAGAGAGAGAGAGAGAGAGGAGGAGAGAGGAGAGAGGAGAGAGAGAGAGAGAGAGAGAGAGAGAGAGAGAGAGAGAGAGAGAGAGAGAGAGAGAGAGAGAGAGAGAGAGAGAGAGAGAGAGAGAGAGAGAGAGAGAGAGAGAGAGAGAGGAGAGAGAGAGAGAGAGAGAGAGAGACACACCACACAGACAGATAGACAGACAGACATAGAGAAAGAGAGAGAACCACAGACAGACAGAAAGAGAGAGGCTGGTAGGCCTGCTGGTTGTTATGTAAACATTGCTCTCGGACAGCACACACAGCTGAAGTACCTGGGCCTAGAGATGACTTATGATGTAAAGTAGTAAAGGGAAGTAATCAGCATGGAAGAATTAATTCCCTTGATTGACTAGTTTTTCTGGGTTTCATTTTTTTTCTCATCCTTTTATTAGAGGTTTTTTTCCCACAGATTTCTGCGAATTCGAATATATGCACCATGTCAATCTGTCATGCCCTTTTGCTTGATTCAACAGGACTTTAAAGGACTTTTCAGCATTTAAAAGGACCTGGTGATATTTTAAAAGGACCTACTTGCTGAATCAAAGGACTTAAAAGGCATTTTAACTCAAATCACATTTACCAAAACTTAAAAAGCCCCCATGAACCCTGTACAAATTAAATTGTTGGAAGTGGTTACTTACACTTTTGTTTTTCTTCTACTACTACTATTTTGTCAATAGAAAAACTACAACAACAACAACAAAAAGACAAAGTGGTTACATACACTTTTGTTTTTCTTCTACTACTACTATTTTCTCAATAGAAAAACAATAATAAAAGAAGACAACATGACCAGGGATGGTGGTGAAAGGACCTTACAATCAGTGGTATTCAAAAGTTCACTTACTGCTGACTGCAAAGCAGGATTACTTCTTCCTGCCACAGATGATGATGACGCACCCTCCACTGATGACGAAGACGATGACCCCAATCTATCCATCTCCATCTCCCTCAGCATGTTGTCGTGACTTGCTTTGTCCACGACTCCTTTCTTAAAGCACTTGGTAATCCAAGTTTTCAAGGAGTCCTGAACGTCACTGCTGGGTTGTGGTGGTGATGGAGTGTTGGTGAGAGGGGCAGTTCTGGTTGAGCAGCTCTGTTTCTTGCGCTGCTTTTCCCGGGCATTTTTCTGCCGTGCTGCTGCCGTTCTTTTGGGGCCCTTTGGAAGAAGAAAACCCCCAAACAATCAAAACATATATATAATATATATGCATAAACAAAATATCAAAAAAAACAAACAAAACATATATATAATATATATATACATAAACAAAATATCAATGTCTGTCACACATGCATGCATGCACATACGCACGCATACTCACTCACTCTCTCACACACGCACTCACACATACGAACACACACCAAAGACACACACATCAAACACACACACACACACAAAGAAAAGACAGGAGTGACAGGGACAAATGTGGCTGGCAGACACATCCACAACCAACAATAACAGACACATCCACAACCAACAATAACAGACACAACCAACAATAACAGACACATCCACAACCAACAATAAAATTAAAAGACACATCCACAACCAACAATAACAGACACATCCACAACGGTGTTGAACCAACAGTAAAAGACACATCCACAACCAACAATAAAAACAAACAAAACAAAGAAAAAAAAAGTGCCCAAATCCACCAACCTTTCCAACCTTTCCGAGCTGCAAACGATGCAGGGGAAAGGAACTTGAGGAAGACACAGGTGTTGTGGTCGCAGCCTCGCTCGCTGTGGCATCCCTGGTCATTGCTGGTTTGGGCAAAATTGGCTTCAGCCCTGATTTTGCCTTCACAGAAGAACCACGTCTGCCTTCAACCACATTTACTGCTGAACCAATGGACTGGAAAATACATGGGAACATTCTTATTACCAACATCCAAGCATTCATAGAATAAGAATTAAAAACAAAAAATCAACTCTCTTCCCCCCCCCCCCCCCCCCCCCCCCCCCCCCCCCGAAGAAACGTTATAATACTATAATAATGATTGATGTACAAAACTGCCATATATAACCACACTTTACTTCCATTCACTCACTAGGGACGGCCAGTTCTCTCCCTTGTGTTTCCTCACAGACAGCCCATTTGTAATGGTTAGTAAAGAAATCATAAAAAATAGAAAACGCATAGTAACAAAATGAAATTTTCTGAACTTATGGATAACCTGCTGGGTTAGTACATATCAAAAGATTGAAGCTCTCACTTTAATATTTGAGCTCTGACTAGCACGAAGAAAATACTGTTTTTGTACTCTTGTCACGACTTCGTGTCGGCTACTCTCTACAACCGTGAACAAAGAGTTAGAAACACCGCAGAATTACAACGCTCTGCATTCGACCTTGAATAGGCTCACAAAGTTATGTTTAGCTGCACAAGTTATAGTATCAATGTGGCCGTTGCGTAAAAAATCTGCAAATACGAGCGGACGGCTGTCTAAAAGTGTCGCTTTACACTGAACCGCTATATAGCGGACGGCCATCCTCTGAGAGTTGAAATAAAAATGTGAGGGAAAAAAAAAATATATATATATATATAAATGTAAATATACATAAGTGGGTAGGTAGGCATCCATCACTCTCTGAATACTATGGTCAGTATGGAGTTGTGCTCTAGGCCTTGGAGCACAGAGCCTGGGTAAGTAAGTATGGAGGTCAAGCTGTTACCCATGCAGCAGACCCCACCTCTCCACACAGCCAGAATGGTCCATTGGAAAAGCAATTGCCAAAACAAATGGTTCCAGTGCTTTCGCAGGAGCAGCCAGCCCCAAACCACCCCTGGGACTCCAACTCCCTGCTTTTTCCTCAGGGACAGTGTCTTTGAAACACGACACCTGTGTGCATGCTGTTTTTTTTTTTTTAAAGTTGTTTTTAAGGAAAGTAAATCAAAATAAGAATAATGATAAATGCTGCAATCCTATAAAGGTAGTCATTAATTGCAAACATGTTTCTAGTCTGTCGTGCAAACACACACACACATGCGCGCGCGCACGGGAGGGTGGGGTGTGGGGGGGGGGGTGCATCACTTACATTATGAGAGGGTTTTTTTGTTTTTTTTTCTTATGTGAAATTATGTAACTGATATTTATTTACTTTTTTTTTTATATAGAATTACTGATTTTGTTAGAAATTGTTAGAACTGCATTTTCCTTTTTGTTCATTGTAGTTCAGTAGGTTAGTAACATAAAGGTGTTATTGGGTTTTTTTTAAATCACTTAGCAAGTATTGATCCCTTGAAATTCCTTTTCCCATACATTGCCAACTACACCCCCTTCCCCTGACACTCAAGCACCCACCCTCTCTCTCTCTCTCTTTCCCTCCCCCTCTCTCTCTCTCCCGTCTAATATCACAGTTTGTGAAAAGACATTAAATGAATTTGCACACACACACACACAGACTGACAATGGAGTTGGTAAAAATCCCTTCTCAACAAAGAGACATTTTGTCTGTAGGCAATAAAAACAGCCACCATCATTTCTTTTCACCATCAACAACCAATTGCTGTGAATTAGAACTTTTTCATTTTACTCAATGACTTCAGCGGAAAAAAACAACAACAGAAAAAAAAATGTGGACAACAGAGTTGTAAAGAAAAACAAACAAACATGAACTCAGCAAAAAGCTGACAAGTCGAAAATAAACAAACCGACACCCAAAACAATCAAAATAAAAACAAAAGCAAAACAAAAAACACCAACACACACTGACACAGCATAACCAACCAACCAGACAGCACAACCAACCAACCAACCAGACAGCACAACCAACCAACCAACCAGACAGCAACCAAAACCAACCAACACAACCAACACAGACAGCACAACCAACCAACCAGACAGCACACAACCAACCAACCCAGACAGCACAACCAACCAACCAGACAGCACAACCAACCAACCAGACAGCACAAACCAACCAACCAGACAGCACAACCAACCAACCAGACAGCATAACCAACCAACCAGACAGCACAACCAACCAACCAAACAGCACAACCAACCAACCAACCAGACAGCACAACCAACCAACCAACCAGAAGCACAACCAACCAACAACAGACAGCACAACCAACCAACAACCAACCAGACAGCACAACCAACCAACCAACGAACCAGACAGCACAACCAACCAACCAACCAGACAGCACAACCAACCAACCAACCAGACAGCACAACCAACCAACCAACCAGACAGCACAACCAACCAACCAACCAGACACCCACAACCAACCAACCAACCAACCAGACAGCACAACCAACCAACCAACCAACCAGACAGCACAACCAACCAACCAACCAGACAGCACAACCAACCAACCAACCAACCAGACAGCACAACCAACCAACCAACCAACCAGACAGCACAACCAACCAACCAACCAACCAGACAGCACAACCAAACAACACAACCAACCAGACAGCACAACCAAACAACACAACCAACCAGACAGCACAACCAACCAACCAGACAGCACAACCAACCAACCAGACAGCACAACCAACCAACCAACCAGACAGCACAACCAAACAACACAACCAACCAGACAGCACAACCAAACGACCAACCAGACAGCACAACCAAACAACCAACCAGACAGCACAACCAAACGACCAACCAGACAGCCCAACCAAACGACCAACCAGACAGCCCAACCAAACAATCAGACAGCCCAACCAACAAACCAGATAGTACAACCTACCAACCAAACAGCACAACCAAACAACCAATCAGACAGCACAACCAACCAAACAACCAGATAGCACAATTAAATAAACAAAGCACATGAGTCTTATTCCATTATCCTTGTTATAAAAGAATAAAAGAAAAAAGAAAAGAAAAAACAACCAACCAGCACAATCAACCAGAACAACCAACCAGCACAATCAACCAGAACAACCAACCAACCAAGCAGAATAACCAACCAGCACAATCAACCAGAACAACCAACCAGCACAATCAACCAGAACAACCAACCAACCAAGCAGAACAACCAACCAACCAAGCAGAACAACCAACCAACCAAGCAGAACAACCAACCAACCAAGCAGAACAACCAACCAACCAACCAACCAGATCAACCAGAACCACCAAGCAGAACAACCAACCAAGCAGCACAACCAAGCAGAACCAACCAACCAGAACAACCAACCGACCAGAACAACCAACCAACCAACCAGACAGCAAAACCAGCCAATCAAACAAGAGCCGATCCCCATTCCACAACCAGGAACAAAAAAACAAAAAATCCCCATCTTCTTCTGCCATAAGCATCCAACCCAACACCTTTTTTTTTTTTTTTTTACCAACAACAACCTTTGAACTTCAACTCGGACTTTTTTTTTTCAACTCTGACTTAAAAATATTTTTTAAAAATTCCTCCCCCCCCCCCTTTCAAAAAGACAAAAATAAACAACCCCCCCCCAACAACCGAACCTCAAACACTATCACCATCACCACCACAACAACACCATCACCCTAAAAAAACAAAAAAAAACACCCACCACCAAGGGGGTTCTGTTCCAGCCACACCACAAACACCTCCCTGCTCACCTCAGTGGCTCTCTGAGCTGGCACCAAGGCATGTTTAGCTGGTGTGGAGACAGTTTTGGTTGCTGAGGAGACCCCAGAGGACGAGGCTCCGTCCTCCCACGTTCTCTCCCAAAGACTGGGAACACCGCTAGAGCTTGCACAGTTACCGTTTCTGATACTACCACCGGCATTAGCGGAATCGGTCGTTTTATCTTCTCTCAGGCTACTACTCCCAGCGCTGGAGCGAGTCGAGTCTGAGGTGTTGGGTCTGGGATCACTGTCTGTGTTAGTGCTGGGAGAGTTTGCGGTTTCGTCTCTGAGGATACTAGGACTGATGCCGTTCGCTTTGTTCTCGTCGAGGCTACTGTTGACGCTACGACGATGTTGGTTGCGACTGACAGAAGTCACAGGTTTGTTTATAAGACTACTAATGCTATTAACGGTGTTGATCCCTTCACTGTTTGAAAGAGTATTACTATCAATAACGGTCGAATTGGAACACACTGCGGAACAAGTCGATGAAACTGCTGCGACGTTTCGAAGACTATCAACAACGCTCGAACCAGCCGAGGCGATAGTTTTCTTCTGGAGACTACAAATATTTGCGGAACTAGCCAAGACTACAGTATTATTTTTAAGGTGACTTATATCACATGAACTAGTGGAGATGACTGCCCTGTTTCGAATAGTATCAATACCAGATGAACATATTGCGCCTGTGTTCGAATGACAACTTACGACGGTAGAACCTGCAGAGACTGCTACACTGTTCTTAAGACTATGAACAGCAGACAAACACACTGAGTCTGTAGTTTTGTTCACAAGGTTTCCAACCACTGCAAAACCAGTGGAGATGGCTACACTGTTCTGAAGACAACTAACCACAGAACATATGGAGTTTGAAGGTTTCTTTGAAAGATTTCCCAAAACTGCACAACTCCAAGACTTTGCCACATTGTTTCTAAGACTACCAACATTTGAATTACTCATGGACACTGATACATTATTTCTAAGAGAGCTGATAACGGAAGAATTTATCAAGTCTGTGGCACTGCTTGGAAGAGTACAACTCATGGCTGCTGAGACTGTGACCTTGTTTGGAGGACTACTACTCTCAACTGTAGAGCAGGTGGTGGCCATGACACAGTTTCTGAGCGAGCTGACAACTGAAGAACTGACAGTAAGAGTCTGCACACTTTTGACGATACTAGGGGCCACAGAAGTGTTGGATTTGCACACATCACTGACAGTCAGCGCTGATGTCGCAACAGCTGTGCTGGCTTGTGGCAGGTGGGTTGGTATGTTTTGTTGCACCTGTTCAAAGTATCATCATCGTCATCATCATCACCTTAATGCTACTAAAAAGGTCAAGGTAAAGGTATTCCATAACCTGTGCGGTCGTAGGGGAGCGAGGTGTCAGAGACCTCAGCTTCTCTGGGGGCCAGCATGTTGAGGGCGGCACCCATCTCATCTCCCTCGCTACTTTGCCTTCCCTGACCCTAAAGAGGGCAGGTACCCATTTACAGCTGGGTGAACTGGGGGGACTGTACTTAAGCCAAGGCACGCAAATGGTCACCCATCCAACTGGTAACCACGCTCGGCACTGCTTAACATAGGCTGGGGGAAAGCAAGCGCCCTGACCACTGGATTATCCAGTCCCCTTTAATGCTGATATTGTTACACAAAAAACACAGGTCTAGAAAAGAACACTCAAGCATGTCCTCTGGCAAGAATGATTTTCCCCCAAAAAATTCAATACTAAACTTTTTTCTTTAACCATAGTCTTTGCCAAAATTATGAAAGCAAACAAAGATCTCGTGAAATGAATCTCCTGAAATGAAATCCAATATAAATCACAGAGCCCCTTGAAGCTCAAGCGTTTTTTTTTTGTGTGTGTGTGTTTTTAAAATAGGAATTCTACTATCTCCTGAAATGAAAACCAACCTCAATCATGATTCATATATCAAGTTTTCATTGAAGTCCAGCAAAAAAAAATTTTTTTTTTTTTTGGTAATACAGCAGAGATTTTCTGTGAAACTGCCAAGGAAATAGGCCACAACATCTGTTCGTTCATCAACGAAGCTGGTAGGTTTTGTGGGAGACCACTTTCTCTTCCACAAACAATGATTGTGTTGCTCACCTTTGCGTGAGCTTGCTTAAGTCTTTTAAAACATGTGGTATTTGTTAGTATACACCTGGAGACTTTTTTTCCTCTCTCCATTAGGTTTCTTCTTCTTTTCTCTTGTTCGCTTTACACTTCCAGAGGTGTCTGGGAAAAATAATGGCACATTCCTTCCAGCTCTTCTTAGTGGGCTGTACAGCTTGGTTTGTATCCGTTAGGTTTGAACCCAAGTCCTTGGAGCACTTGTACTACCTGGTCGCTCCTGGCTTATCCATTGTATTCAGCCCAAAGTCTTTTCTTCTTCTTCTTCTTCCTTGGACCCTCAGCCAGTAACTACTGCTGTCTGTCATATGAGCGAAAATTCATTGTGCTGCTGTTCAGGGCATCCGACTTCAGCATGAGAGAGGATTATCATCTTTAAAGTCTTTCTGGATAAAAAAAAAGAAGGCAGGAGAATGGACCAAGAAGCCAGAAAAATAGACAGGGAGAGGGAGGTGACAGGAAGAAAAAGGAAAAAGGCAGAAACAAAGAGAAGGACAGTTTCAGCACAGAGGGAGAATTCCTCGCACAGAATTTCCAGGAGGTGGGACCGCCAGGACCATAGATGAGGGCTCGTCCAGGAGCCGAAACTCGAGTCAGGTCAGGCCAAAGGCATGGTTCTTACTTCAAAAATGCCTAAAATGCTGCCATTAAAAGACATTCTTCCCTAGAATGTATTTTTTGTTTAATTTTTTTTTTTTAATCTTTAAAAAGTCATTTCCAACATGATTGAAAAGTTTTAAGTGGTTACCTGCAGTTCTTTTTCCTACACTACTTTTTCCTCAATAATATTTTGTGGTCAAGAGGGGAATTGCATCTCTAGTAGATCCAAGTGGAGGCCATTTATATATTTGTTTTTTTTCCCCAGCTTCTCTTGCCTGTGCCCGCACTTTAAGTGTAAGCAATGTTTAGATTATTATCTAGCTAAGGCTGATCACTTCGCTGGATAATAGACAAGATAGAAGTTTGGATACAATCTTTATGTCCTCCCTTGCATCCTTTCAATAGGTTCCCCAAACATAAGGCACAAAGATTCACTAGATGTTTATTTCCTCTTTGTTTTTGTGCAACATATATTCTAAGCATATTTTCTTTCTCTTTTTATTATCATCGTTTGATGGTAGCTT
Organism: Stramonita haemastoma; assembly: GCA_030674155.1. Lineage (NCBI taxonomy): Eukaryota > Metazoa > Mollusca > Gastropoda > Neogastropoda > Muricidae > Stramonita > Stramonita haemastoma. The sequence goes on along the minus strand of CM060339.1, from coordinate 9,855,439 downwards.
CAAAAGGCACAGGGATATCAAATATTCTTGTGAATGCAATTGACACTTTTAAATTCTGAAAAGTGTCTCGCTGTAAGGTACCACAGCAGGTGGAGCTTCAAACACTGCCAGGACCTGAGATGAAGGCTCATCCAGGAGTGAAACTTGAGTCAGGTCAGGCCAAAGGCATGGTTCTTCTAAAACAATGCCTAAAATCTGCCATTAAAGACATTATTCCCTAAAAATTCAATTTTCATTTCAATTTTTTATTGTTGAAATCTTTGAAAAATCATTTTAAAATGACTGAGAAGTTTTTAAGTGGTTACCTGCACCTGTTATACCTCCTGAGAAAACATAATACTGTACAGTACAGACAAACAAACACAACACAACACACACACACAAAACACAACTTTACCTCTGCCTGAAGAATAATGGCTTGTTGAGCCCCTGGCAGCCTCACAACCTGAGGGCCCTTCCCAGCAGAGGGCAGCCTCACTGGCACAGTACTGCCATCCGACATCAGGATGGCAACAGGCATGAGGCTGTGCACCAGTGCCTGCAGTGGGGACAGTGCTCCTCACTGATTGGTCAGCAGCCGGAAGGAGGACAGGAAAGGTTGGGTTGTTAGGAGGAGGGGGGGAGGAGGAGGGGAATGCCTGGGTTGTTAGGGAGGAGGAGGGGGGCATTTGTGATGGGCATCACAGATGTGTTGCCTCCCAAAGTGAGGGTCTGCGTGCCTGGAGCTAGCAGGGGGACTGTTGTCACCTGTATCACCCCTGTCTGGGGGCCTGAAATGATACAACAGATTTTTAAACAGTCTTTACCCTGAAGTTAACATGCAGCATCTCATCTTTTCTGAGTGCTGTAGCTGAAAAACAGAAAAAAACCCACCATAACCACCCCTCCCCCCTTCCCAAACAAAAACACACACAACCCCCCCCCCCCCCCCCCCCCTCTTCTCCCTGAAATTGGAATGCAGTCTCTTCTCTTTGAAATTTGAATCTCTGGTAAGTGATTTTGTCAAACACGATTTTTTCGAACCTGCACTCTAATGTTTTCCGCCACATATTCATTTTTTTCAAAACACAAACAAAAAAACAAAAAAAGAAAAAAATTCTCACCATTGACACCCAGCCCCACAGCCTGAGTCTCTGTGGTCACTGCTGCTGTTGTTGTTGCTGCTGCTGTGTCCAGCTTTCCCTGTGCCGAACCTTGAGACAGCTGGTCATAGGTAAAGTCGCTGACCGTCGTCAGATCTGACCCTTGGTTTGACGAGGTCTCCTGAGCAGCAATCCATCGCTTGTGTGATGATATCAGCAGGGGCTGTTGTCGCCATGTCTGATCCGCCTTTTTTTGTCCTTTGATCTGCAGTGGAAAAAGTTGTGTGGAAAAACAATACTAAGTCTTTTGATCTACAAAGGAAAAATGATTCAACATGTCATTTGATCTACAGTGGAAAAACGATACTAAGTATGTCGTTTGATCTGCAGTGGAAAAATGAAAAATGGTACCTATGTATGTCGTTTGATCTGCAGTGGAAAAACGATACTAAGTATGTCGTTTGATCTGCAGTGGAAAAATGAAAAATGGTACCTATGTATGTCGTTTGATCTGCAGTGGAAAAACGATACTAAGTTTGTCGTTTGATCTTCACTGGAAAAACAATACTAAGTATGTTGCTTGATCTTCACTGGAAAAACAATACTAAGTCGTTTGATATCCAGTAGATAAACAATACTAACTAGTAAATTGTGAGATTCTAGGTTTGATTCCCCACATCCTAGCCTTTTCTTCCTAGTTTGACGAGAAAACCTAACTGAATTTCAAAGCCCTTTGAATGAGACACCCAGGCAGAACGCATGCAAAGCAGCTTGCACACATGTTAAAAACCTGTTCTGCCTTTTGGAAAAGTTGATGATTTTCTAACCAGTAGCAACGAATGACATTTTTAAAAAGACATGTTGAGGGAGGTGTGTGCCAAAGTCGGAATGTGGCTACCTAAATGTCTGTGTGTCTGCGTGTGTGGTGTTGTGTGTGTGTGTGTGTGTGTGGTGGGTGGGAGTGACGTGCTTGTGATCTGCTGACCCGGGTTTGATTCTTCTTCAAGAGGATTTTTCCTCTGGAGTTAACATCAGTGCTTACTCCACTCCCCCCCAAAAAAAGTCCTTCAGATGAGACTATAAAATTGAGGTCCCATGCGCAAATGCACGCAGAACATCTTGCATACACTTAAAACCTGTTCCGCTTTTTGGAAGAGTAGGCCATTGTGTGCCAGTGGGAACAGATGACAAAATTGACAAAACTGCATACACATGAGACTGGATGTAAAAAAGCACATGTGTGCTTATTCCATTATCCTCAAAATAAAATAAAAAACACCCTCCCACCAAAAAAACCCCCACAAACCTGTTCCACTTTTTGAAAGAGTGGGTCATTGTACGCCAATGGGAATGGGCGACAAATTTACAAAACTGCATGCACACGGGGACCAGATGTAAAAAAAAGCACATGAGTGCTTGTTGCATTATCCTAAAATAAAATAGAAAATAAAGAACTTGCAAATGCGCGTACACAGACACAGACACAGACACAGACACGTCATGCAAATTTTACACACAGGCAAATACACACACACACACACACATACACACACACACACACACACACACACACACACACACACACACACACACACACACACACACACACACACACAGTGACACACACACACACACACACTCACACATACATGCTAGAAATCCAAACCTACACCCACACCCACACACATGTACACAAACTTGCAAACACAACACAACACAACACAGACGTCTACTTACCTAGCAAAACAATTTGCTGCTGCTGCTGTTGCTGCTGCTGCTGTTGCTGCTGCTGCTGCTGTTGTTGCTGTTGCTGCTGTTGTTGCTGCTGCTGCTGTTGTTGTTGCTGCAGTCGCTTCAGTTCCAATTTGGCGGCAACGGTGTTCTTTCTTCGCGACGAATTCTTCTTTTTGCTGCAAGGGTTGGGCAGGTGTGGGGAGAAGGGGGTGGGGTTATCTGTGAACGGTCCCACATCTTGGCAGTTGTTTGCTGCGATTTGCCTGCAAAAGAATAAGCATGTATTGTATTGACTGTAGGATTGTACTGTAGTGTGGTGTAACAATGTGGTGTGGTGTGGTGTGGTGTGGTGTGGTGGGGTGTGTTGTGATAGTGTGTGGTGTAGTGCAGTGTGGTGTGATATGGTGTGATGTGGTGTGGTGTGATGTGGTGTGGTGTGTTGTGGTGTGGTGTGGTGTGGTGTAGTGCAGTTTGGTGTGATATGGTGTGGTGTGGTGCAGTGTGGTGTGGTGTGGTGTAGTGCAGTGTGGTGTGATATGGTGTGGTGTGTTGGGGTGTGGTGTGGAGTGGTATGGTGTGGTGTGGTGTAATGTGATGTGATGTGTGGTGTGGTGTGGTGTGGTATGATGTGGTGTGGTGTAGTATGGTGTGGAGTGGAGTGGAGAGGAGGAGGAGAGGAGAGGAGAGAGAGGAGAGGAGAGGAGAGGAGAGGAGAGGAGAGGAGAGGAGAGGAGGAGAGGAGAGGAGAGGAGAGGAGAGGAGAGGAGAGGAGAGGAGGAGAGGAGAGGAGGAGAGGAGAGGAGGAGAGGAGGAGAGGAGAGGAGAGGAGAGGAGAGGAGAGGAGAGACGAGAGGGGAGGGGAGGGGAGGGGAGGGGAGGGAGGGGAGAGGAGAGGAGAGGAGAGGAGAGGAGAGGAGAGGAGAGGAGTCAAATTTGATTGTTCCTTGGCTAGAGCTCTGAGATTCACCAATGTTGAGATTTTGCGTACATACAACCATTTTTGCCAACCATGAAGGTGGTAGCATTCTAACTTCGGGGATATATGCTGGGAATATTTGTGCGTCCGTAACCCACTGAACGCTGACATAAATTACAGGATCTTAACCCTTTGCTTGGCACAGCAAAATCATTTGTCACCTTCCTGCCGGGCAGAGAAAATGGAGGTGGATGGCTTGTGAGTCGGTGTATGTATTTAACATGCAATAACTCTACAATGGTCAGGTGGATTTTGATGAAATAAAAACAGCAAGATGCAGAAATGAATAAAGAAATTGCTAATACCCAAGTTTTGTCACTATTTTTATTTTCTTTTAGAATTATAATGCATAAACACACAAAGTCATTGATTGGTTTGTGTGTGTTACAGTTAGCGTTGCAATAACTTTAGAATGCGTGCATGGATTTTGATTAAATAAAAACTAAAACATTAAGAAACAATTATAGAAAAGATATTTTCAACCTACTGTTAGTTTTTTAGTTTTTTTGATAAATGGTGCACGAACACATCGAACATTCCGACGATCGCCATTTTTGTTTACCGATGATCGCGATCAGCTTAACGTTTAAGTTTGAGCCGCTACCGTATCAAAATCCCGAATAGCAACCAAATAACAAAATATATCAAGTTCTGAACCATTGCCGAACTTGAAATCCACGATAATTTCCCCAAATCTAAGAGTAGAATTCAAAACGCGTATCGGCCGTGTTAGATTTGACGATCGATTTTCGTCTCGAACTTCGCCGTAGTCAAAGTCGTCTCTCTCACTTCAGTCAAAAACTCAGAAGTGCACACACTACTAGGATCGATTACATCGATATTTGAGCCTAGATACACATCTCACAGCATCATATTTTCGGCATGGAAGCTGTAAAAACGATTGTAAATGTCGGGTTCGAAGATAGCATCCATCTTGGAAAAATTTGCGATTTTTTTTCCTCCAAAACTTGCAACAAACTCACTCCAATCGCCGCCATTTGTAATAAACATGCGGAAGTCTCGCGGGCAGTCTCATGGCTTCTATATTCACGAGATTTGAAGCGAGATTGGCGGGAATTTCGAATGTATGATCGCTCTGAAGTGACGGTCATGTTGCTGGGCGCTTTGGGGCGTTGTGCCCAAGGACAGGGTCGGGCGCTTTGGGGCGTTGTGCCAAGCAAAGGGTTAAACATGGATATAATACATATTATCCTTTTGTGTGTGTGTGTATACACATGACGGGAATTAAGGCACTGGCAGATCTGCCAGGGCGGACAGTGGGAAAGGAACATCACAGTACAATGAGGCAGCAGCAGAAACAACAACAAAAAACATAACAACAGCATATTAAAACGAAAAGAAACACCACGAGAGGAAACACACAGCAGGCAAACATACCATGATTCCTGATGGCAATGCTCATCTGATCAATTTCCTGGTGGAGAGAGGCTTCTTGTTGTCTCAACTCTTTCCGTTTTTCAACTGCAACAAGAAAACATGTTGTTGGTGATTTTTTTTATTTTATTTTTTTAAAACTCATTGGCAATAAATATAACATAACAACAACAAGTTTTTTACTTACTACGCCTCAAAATGCTGTTGTAGCTATAACTACGACATAAAAAAAAAATTGTTGACACTTCATGGTGGTCAATCCCAGAGAAATGACTTGTGCTGCTGGCTGAATGAGTTCCTTTTCAATCCACCCACTTCCCTTTAATTTCATCTACGGCTACACACCACCTTCAGAAAAATGCCCTTTTCCTTTCTTCTTTTAAAAAAAAATATGAATCTTAATTATATCATACTGTACGTACTAAAGCATCTACAGAAATCAAAGCCACTTTTTGTGAAAGACTAGCCTCTGACTCATGAAAACTCATGTCATTTTGCACAAATCTGGTAGGTTTGAGCTCTAAATTTTTCAGCAAACACTGCGCCCCCTCAGTCCTTTGCAGTCTGCTAGCTTCCTAACCCCAATATGCATGCGTGGGGTCAACACAGTAGGAAGGCAAGCAATCCTCATTTGATGATCATATCCAACCTCCTCGTGACTAACTGGTATTGCTCTATGTCCTCAATCCCCAAAACATATATAATAATTAATATGTTATATGATGATATAATATATCATATGTACACAGTTCATTTTTTCTGTCCAGCCATTGACACCCCAGGGTGCCCCAATGGTCGCCGGACTAAAGGATAGATTTATAGATAGATCTATAGATAGATAGATCTATAGATAGATAGATAGATCTATAGATAGATCGATCGATCGATCGATAAATAGATAGATAGATAGATAGATAGATACATAGATACATAGATAGATAGATAGATTGATTGATTGATTGATTGATTGATTATCAATAGATAGATTAAGTCTTTCAGGCAGTAGAATGGACCAAGAAGGCAGAAAATAGACAAGAAGAGGGTGGCAGGAAGACAAGGAGGAACAAGGCAGAAACACAGGAGAGGGATAGCTCAATCAAAGAAGGAATTCCTAGCACAGAATTTCCAGGAGGTGGGGACACTATTTATATACTGGCAGGGCCCCGACATCCCCACGGGGAAAGTTAAAAATAGAAAGAACTGAGTTACTTACCCAACTGTGGATCACCTTTTTGTTGAACCAATTTGTCGTAACTATTTTTCAGATTCTTGATATAGGAGGCAGCTTTTTCGATGATGGTCACGGTGCTCTGTTAAGAACACATAGTTCACATTTCCATCAATATCAGTTCTGTTAAGAGCACATAAACCATTTCCATCAATATCAGTTCTGTTAAGAACACATAAAACATTTCCATCATTATCAGGTTTAAAAAAAAAAAAAAAAATTTGTTATTTAGATCAGATTTTCAGAATTTCCTGTCATCAGTTATGATGTGATAGAATCATATAATCACATATAATGATATGTATGTAGCCTCGGAAGTACTGAACAGGATCAATATCAGTTCTGTTAAGAACACATAGACCATTTCCATCACAATATCAGTTATTATAACAAACGCCTTGGCCAGCTGCCATGGTGGTCTGCTCTCCCAAACGGCAGTACAGGTTTTGACCTGTACGCAAGATGTTCTGCAAGTGTTTGCACACGAGACCTTAGTTAATTACAGTCTCATCCACAAGAACTTTCAGGGAGTGGAGTCGGTACCAATGTCAACTCCTGGGGGGAAAATCCCCTTCAATGGGTCAGGTGCCTTAGTGGTGACTCGGACTCAGAATCTGAAGTGAAAGTCTAGAGCCTCAAACCCAGCCACCATAGGTAGGAATCGAATCCCGAACTCTCCAGTCAAGCATTCAACACCCTACCCACTCCGCCAATTTTCCCTCCGGGCCCATGCTGAGTTTAGGACAACAGCTATAGACAGATGGGGTGAGCAGTTGAGGATTGATTTTTAAAATCATGCGAGTGACTGAGCAGTGTGGAGGTGTGTTACTTGCTAAAGTGAAACCACACATACGCACACACGCGCACAGACATACAGACTGACAGACACTGAGACAGATTGACAGAGTTTTCACCTGTCGCTCACTGTCATCCCCGTCTGTCGGCAGCATGGTGGCGATCTGCGAAATGTGCTCCTGCATTTTCTTTTTGCGATTTCGTTCCACTTTGTTGTGGCTGAGTCGTTTTTGTTCGTCCATTTTTTGTTTTTGTTTTGCCCCCTCTTGTTTTCTGTATTCAATGATAAAAAAAAATCTGTTCACTTCATTTTTTTCTATTTTTTTCTGGATTCAACAAAAAGTATTCTTTATTCCTCCCCCCCCCCCCCCCTACCCTCTTTTGTTTAACTGTTAATCAACAAAACAAAGGGAGGAAGCTAACCATGGCCTAACGAGTAGAGCTTTAGCTTTGGATACATACTGATCGAAGGCAAAGTTCACACACACACTTCTCTGTTCTCAGTATGAAATTCAAAGACTTTGTAAAGAAGCTTTCATGAATCTATTAAGAAATTCAAGGGAGGTGCAATTGACGCACACATATATTACAAATTATACCCATGTTATTGTATGCAGCTGCTAAGCTTCATCACTGATTGCCATCCCCAATCTGTTTTTTTTTTGTTCCTTGGTTACAGCTCCAAGGTTGACCAATTGCGAGACTTTATTCATGTGACTCTTTTTGCTCACCATAAAGGCAGCCGCATTCCAACTTTGGGGATGTAAGCTGTGTATGTTCATATTTTAGTAACCCACTGAATACTGACATAAAATACAGCATGTTTAATCATGACTTTCTGCATTTATATACATGTGTATCAATCATACACAAAGGGAATTAAGGTATTGGCAGGCCTGCACTTGAAACTGACCTGAAAGATTGCAAAAATCTCCACCCTTAATTCACCACATGCCAGATGAGAATTGGTTGATCTTTCATTGTATGTTCTTTTTCCAAGGCAGTTTTGTCAATGAATCATCCAATTTTTGGTGTAATCTGTAAAGTACCACAATTTTTCTGATAGAAGTGCTAAATTAAAAGCTATTATTTTGAAATGTTTACACACTTCCAGTTGGTCACGAGATAGCTTCAAAATGGTGTATGGTAAACAATGGGGAAAACATGATGTGCTATCATCAGTGACACTATTTATTTATTTATTATTTATTTATTTATTCTTTTATATCGAGGATAACAGAATAAGCAATCATGTGCTTTTTTTCATCCGGTCCCCGTGTGTATGCAGTTTTTGAAAATATTGTCATCTGTTCCCACCGACACACGATGGCCTACTCTTACGAAAAGCGGACCAGGATTTAACGTGTGCGCAAGATGTTCTGCGTGCGTTCGCACACGGGGCCTCGGTTTAAAGTCTCATCCGAAAGACTTTTGGGGAGAGTGGAGTCGGCACTGATGTTAACTCCAGGAGAAAAATCTCCTCGACCGGACTGAACCCGGGTCGTCAAATTACCAGCGCAATTGACAACATGATCTTGCCATGTCAGGATGAATGGGATGATTTTTTTTTTTTTTTAATCAGATTACACAAAAATGTTTCGGTAAACCCAAGATATGATCACTGACCCTAGA
>CM060339.1:9839097-9841597 GCA_030674155.1 Stramonita haemastoma | reverse complement strand
TCTGAGTTAAACCGATGGCCCCTTTCAGAAAGCACGTGGACTTAAACCACCTCGTGTGGGCACGCAAACTGGACACGTTAAATCCTGTTCCGCTTTTCGTAAGAGTAGGCCATCGTCCATCGTGTGCCGGTGGGAACAGATGACATTTACAAAACTGCATACACATGGGGACTGGATGTAAAAAAGCACAAGAGTGCTTATTCCATTATCCTCGATATAAAAGAATAAATAAATCAACCAATCAAATCTCTCTCTCTCTCCCCCTCTCTACCCCCCCCCCCCCCCCTCTCTCTCTCTCTCAAACACACACACACACACACACACACACACACACACACACACACAGAGTTCTCTTATTTTTATACAACATGTGTATGGCATCTCCCTGTTGTTGTTGTGTTATTGGTGAATGAAACAATATACTGTGTTACCAAAACACCCCTGCTTGGCCTCACAACTTATTTTCTTCAGTTGTGGAGTTGTCACTTTTACGTGTGTGTGTGTGTGTGTGTGTGTGTGTGTGTGTGTGTGTGTGTGTGTGCCTGCCAGCGCGCGCGCACGCGCACGCGCGCATGCATTTCTTGTCATATCCAGGTGCAATTCATACTCAATGGCCTTGACCGTCTGGGTGGGGGATGTCAGTTTCACCGATTGTCGCATTCCTCGTCATCTTCACGTGCAATTCGTGCTCTGCGGCCTTGACCGTGTTGTCAGTTTCACTAGTCGACGCATTCCTTGGCTTTCTTCACGTGCAATTCGTGCTCTGTGGCCTTGACTGTGTGGGTTCAGACAAAAAGGGGAATCCCCGATCCACCCTTCTCTACTGTGTTCAGTAAATCTTATTCCAATATTTCAATGTTTTGTACTGTGTGTGTGTGTGGAAGTAGGTGTGCCCTTATTGTAACCGTGATTGCTGCCACAGAAGGGAAGAGGGGAATAAATCCCCATTGCAGGTGTCCACGTACCTTTGACTGTTCAGGGTTCATTGCAGATGGCTGTTCAGAGATCATAGTGGTTCTAGTAGTGACTGAGGTTTTGTGTGTGGCATCCCTGAATTTAGTGGCAGCGGCTAAGAGAGAGAGAGAGAGAGAGAGAGAGAGAGAGAGAGAGAGAGAGAGAGAGAGAGAGAGAGAGAGAGAGAGAGAGAGAGAGAGAGAGAACGAACGAACGAACGATTGAATGAATGAATGAATGAATGAATGAATGAATGAATCGATAATCTTTATTTTCCAAGGGTAACAGAAAAAGCATTCAACATTTTTTTTTCATCCGGCCCTTGCCCTGATTAGGAAATAGCACCCCCCCCCCCCCCCCAACCAAAAAAAAACACAAAAAAGAACAACACAAAACAAACAAACAAACCAAAAAAAAACCAAAACCAATTTAACAACAAAATAAAACAAAAGAGAAACAAAATCACCATCACCAATAATTAAAGTTCAACCCTATGATTTAAAAAAAAGGGATAGATATATATTCAACAAAGGCATAGTCCCCACTAAATCCTTACTAAATACATTGATAATTATATAAACGAAAGAAATAGGTATAGATTCAACAAACATATAATCCCTAACTGACCCGAACATTATAGTCAATAACTGAAATAGATTGGAATTGAGAGGAGACAACAGAAAAGATATATTCCAACTTACAAAGTATACTTCTTCAGGTTACATCATTATGAAAACAAATCCGATAGCAAAATCTGACAAATCACCCACGCATCAAACATATCAAGTCACAACATGAGTTGTTATATATATATATATATATATATATATATATATATGTGTGTGTGTGTGTGTGTGTGTGTGTCTCTCTCTCTCTCTCTCTCTCTCTCTCTCTCTCTCTCTCTCTATATATATATATATAGAGAGAGAGAGAGAGAGAGAGAGAGAGAGAGAGATACATATATATGTATATATATGCATGCATACACACACAAATATATATATATATATATATATACATATATATATATTTATTTATACTGGAGCATAAATATGAATCAACAATGACAAATTCAAGAGAATCTGGGATAACTCTTTTGCCCTTTGATTAAATCATCATGGTGAGGTAAAATATTATGACCATTGCTTTGTTTGCTCTCTCTCCTCTCTCTCTCTCTCTCTCTCTCTCTCTCTCTCTCTCTCTCTCCTCTCTTTCTCTCTATCTCTCTCTACTTGTTGTTTGTTTATCTCTCTCTCTCTCTGTCTCTCTCTGCTTGTTGTATGTTTATCTCTCTCTCTCTCTCTCTCTCTCTGACTATGACACTGCTGACCTACAAAAATGTCCTAGTTAAATCGTTTTCTTTTCTCTCTTGGAACGTCAGTAGTTTGTTAACAAAACTTTTTGATAAAGATTTTCTCTCATGTTTGTAAATTTGATTTTGCTTGTATAACTTAGACATTTCTCCAGAGTATGAAGTCTTGATATCCCCCCCCCCCCCCCCCCCCCTGTTAATAGAATTTTTTCCAAACCAGCTCTAAAATTTACA
>CM060339.1:9811597-9834097 GCA_030674155.1 Stramonita haemastoma | reverse complement strand
TGATCATGATCATGATCATGATGATGATGATGATGATGATGATGATGATGATGATGATGATGATCATGATGATCTCTGTGGTGTTTACATAATTATAAACACTCTTTTAGTTTTTTTCTTTGTACCCTTCTTGTATTTAGAATTTATCTATTTTGCCCGATTAAAAAAAAAGCTTTTTATTTTATTTCCTTTGCTTGCTCTAACCCCGATTATCTGGTTTGAACATTGTTTGTTCAATACATGTACACCATAAGCAGACATCAATACAGCAGCAGGTGTAAAATGCATCAAGCTATAGCTTATTTTGTTGTTGTTGCTGGTTTGCACATATGTAGCTCAGCAGCTCATGCTCATGTTGATTTTCATTATTTAATGGAGGACACCCTAAGCTGCAAGCTTGTTGTCGTTGCTATGATTCCAAAATGTTGTATGTTTTTCAATGTTTATTCTTATTTCAGAATAAAATCTAGATATATTTAAACCATCTCTATAACTGGGGCGCGGGATAGCTAAGTGGTCAGAGCGCTCGCTTTCCCCTAGTCAAGTTCAGCAGTGTCGAGCATGGTTATCAGTTGGATGGTTGACCGTTTGCGCGCCTTGGCTTCAGGACAGTCCCCCAGTTCACCCAGCTGTAAATGGGTACCTGCCCTCTTTCGGGTCAGGGAAGGTAAAGCAGCGAGGGAGAGGAGATGGGCGCCGCCCTCAACAAGCTGGCAGTTAGAGAAGCTGAGGTCTCTGATGCCTCGCTCCCATACGACCGCCTAGGTTATGGGACACCTTTACCTTTTTTTAACGTATAGATCTAATTGGTGGCAGGGAGAACCTAGATTCTTCCTTTTATGATTAGAAGTTGTGTTTTATTTGTTCTCATAAAAGAAACAGTGTGGCTGGGTTTTTTTTTTAATTTTCCTTTGACGGACGCTATGGCCGAGTGGTTAAGACCGTTCGACTTCAGTCCCATGTGTCCATGAAGTCGTAGGTTCGAATCTTGGCGGCGTCTGGTGAATTAAGGGTGAGGATTTTTACGATCTCTCAGGTCAACTTCAAGTGCAAACCTGCCAGTGCCATATATCCCGTCGTGTATATAATACACAGGCAGAAGATCAACTATGCACGCTAAAGATCCTGTAATTGATGTTGGTATTCGATAGGCTACGGAAACAACGAAAATACCCTGCATACATTCTCTAAGTCGGAATGCAGCTACCTTCATAGTAGGGAAAAATGGTCACATACGCAAAATCTCACCATTAAAACAATTTGCATTCTTCTTCTTCTTTGCATTCTTCTTCTTCTTCTTCTTTGCATTCTTCTTCTTCTTCTTCTTTGCATTCTTCTTCTTCTTCTTCTTCTTCTTCTTCTTCTTCTTCTTCTTCTTCTTCTTCTTCTTCTTCTTCTTCTTCTTCTTCTTCTTCTTCTTCGCATTCTTTGCATTCTTTTTCTTCTTCTTCTTCTTCTTCTTCTTCTTCTTCTTCTTCTTCTTCTTCTTCTTCTTCTTCGTCGTCGTCGTCGTCGTCGTCGTCGTCGTTTTCTTCTTCGTCTTCTTCTTCCTCATCATCTTCTTCTTCTTCGTCGTCGTTTTCTTCTTCTTCTTCTTCTTCTTCTTCTTCTTCTTCTTCTTCTTCTTCTTCTTCTTCTTCTTCTTCTTCTTCTTTGCATTCTTCTTCTTCGTCGTCGTTTTCTTCTTCGTCTTCTTCTTCCTCATCTTCATCTTCTTCTTCTTCTTCTTCTTCTCATTCCTCCTCTTCTTCGCATTCACCTTCTACTCCTCATCCTCCTCATCCTTCTTCGCTCCCTCCCCGTCCTCTCTATTGTGTGTCTGTCTGTCTGTTTATTTTGTTGTGTCTCTTACACACACGTGCCACTACTATAACACAAAAACCTCAGCTTTAGCTAAAGCTATTCTTTCTTTCCACCCTTGCTGTGGTATAATAAATAATTGATGCCACGCTAATGGAATGGAATCCCCCCCCCCTACAGGGCTACTAGGTAGCCTATACCTTCTGGGTGTTGTGGAGAACCTTGTTGACCAACTAATCACTCCAGCCTGGGTCAGCCTTGTCTGGATTTAATCTTCCTTTCAATTAAGCCTGGACCTCCAACCACCAAATGTTTATCGTTCAATCTAACCACCACCCCCCCACACACAATACCCCAAAGCACTGCCTTCCCAACTCTACAGGCATGGTCAATCTCCTAGCAAAACACCGGAAGCTGCGTCACGGCACGTGACTCTAGTTACTGCCAGTAAATGCCCACAGCAAGCAGCTAATGATGGTGGTTCAACAGTCCCATCTTTTCCGTTTTTATAGAGCAGGCCACCTGTAGAGACCAGATTAATCGGATGCTCGTTTCCATGGCGTTTGCACAGGCAAAGGGGGGGGGGGGGGGGGGGGGTGATCCCCAACTGGTGTTTACTTTCGTTTTCTCCTTGTTAAAAGTAAAGTTTAAAGTCCGTGACAGTCCTACCCCTGGTCAGATTGTATTTGTCTGGGCTCAATACAAGCAGAAACCACAGAGAGAGAGAGAGAGAGAGAGAGAGAGAGAGAGAGAGAGAGAGAGAGAGAGAGAGAGAGAGAGAGAGAGAGAGAGAGAGAGAAGGGGAAGAGAGAGAGGGGAGAGAGAGAGAGAGGGAGGGGAGAGAGAGAGGGAGAGGGGGGGGGGGGGGAGAGAGAGAGGTGGACGGGGGGGTGGGGGGGGGGGGGGGGGGGGGGGGGGGGGAGGGGGGGGAGAAAGAGAGAGACAGAGAGACAGAGACAGAGACAGACCAGAGAGAGACAGAGACAGAGACAGACAGACAGAGACAGACAGAGACAGACAGAGACAGAGACAGAGAGAGGCAGAGACAGAGACAGGAGAAAACTGCTGAGCTTGTACAGCCTGTGGTGCCTCGTTACTAGGCTAATAGTTGACATTTTTAAATCTTCCCCCAAAACTGCATCTTGTAAAGGTAGGCTAAGGGGGGAGGGGAAAAGGGGGCGGGGGGTGTAAAAGACGGGGGGGGGGGGGGGGGGGGGGGAAGGAAGGGTGGTAGGTACTAATACTACTTACTACTACTAACCCAGAGGGCGACACCAACCCTAAAAAAACCAAAAAGGGAAGCAAGCCCCTCTTCTCAAAGGGGGAGGTAAACCCCCTCCCTCCAAAACACCTTGTTTGCCCCCCCTTGTCCTATTGATTAAGGATTCTTGCCCCTGGTTTCATAAGAGGGGGCGGGGGTTTTGTCCTTTTCTTGAGGGTGTGAGAGCCAGATTGCGGGTGTTGCAAAGTTGGCTGTAAGGGTGGGGGGGTTTGGGCCCTGCAAAAGGTACCCAAAGGTGGAATTACGCCAGCTACCCGGAAATGAACAAGAAGGGGATAAGCAGGAGAGAGTCTTGCAGGATGTGTCCAGGGCCCAGCTAGGTCTAGAGTCTATCCCTTGCCCTAGCCTAGCCTTAGCTCCTTGCGTGATAAAGAAGCTGAGAGTGACAGCTAATTATTATTATAGTCTGGTCCTGCTACTCTCTATCTCCTTCCCTCCCCTCCCAAATTCTCATTCTCGTCTCTCTGCCCTGTCGGGTTTGTCTGTCCAACTTGTCCAGATTTGTCTACCATGCAATAAAAATAAGGCGAAATTCCAATTCTTTTTAAGTCTCTCATGATAGGAAATGAGAGTGGTTTGGGGCTTGGTTTTGAATGCATTGGATGTTTTGAAAAGATGTAAGGTGCTCTGATAATTTCTTTGGTTTTTGCTAAAAAAGCGCGGCAAAAATATTCAATGAAAATGAAGATTATTTTTTCAAATTTTGCCATTCATTATTAAAATCATATATTTATTTTTCCCGAACACGTAAAATGTTTGTGGCTCAAGGTTAAAGTACATTAATTTTTGGGATTTCTGTCTGTCTGTCTTCTGTGTCTCTGTCTTCGTCTCTCTGTCGGGTCTGTGTCTGTTTTTTCTGTCTCTCTGTCTCAGTGTATGTTGTGTGTGTGGTGTGGTGTGTGTGTGTGTGTGTGTGTGTGTGTGAGTGTGTGTGTGTGTGTGTGGTGTGTGTGGGTGTGTGTGTGTAGTTTGTGTGTGTTGTGGTTGTGTGTGGGGTTGAGTGTGTGTTTTGGGGGGTTGTGTGTTGTGTGTGTGTGGGTGTAGTGTGGGTGTGTGTGTGTGTGTGGTGTGTGTGGGGGGTGTGCGCGCGCGCGCGCGCGTGCGTGCGTGTATGTATGTGTGAGGGGGTTTCATTTTCTCTGTCTCTAAAGAGGAGAGGTCTGTCTCTATGACTCTTCTCTTCTATTTGGCATGTTATGTCTGTTTTCTATTTGTCTGTTCTGTCGGTCTCTCCCCCTATCCCCCCCTCTCTCTCTCCTGTCTCCCTTCTGTCGGTCTGTCTCTCTCTCCCTCCCCTTCCTCTTCTCTTCTCTCCTTTCTTTCCTCTTTCTCCAAAAGCCCTCTCTCCCGCCCCTCTTGCCCACCCCCTACTAACCGCCCAAAACTCCATGCCTGCGTTTTCAGCCCTAAAAAAACCCTTTTTAGTCTAAAAGACAGTTTTGCTTCCCTTCTGATGAGGCCTCAAACCTTCCCTATTCTTCTTTAAACAAGCTTCCCAACCAATCAAAGTCCAGCTACTGCTCTTTGGAAGCAATCATGTCAAGATTCCGATCGAAGATGGTTTCACCCTTCTGTCCACCAGTGATTAGGTTGGAAGAGTGATACTAAAGAGCCCCCAAGTGTGTGTAAGGGGGGGGTGTTGTGTGTGGGTGTGTGTGTGTGTGTGTGTGTGTGTGTGTGTGTGTGTGTGTGTGTGTGTGTGTGTGTGTGTGTGTGTGTGTTTTGTGTTGTGTGGTGAGGGGTGTGTGTTGTGTATGTTGTGTGTGTTTTTTGGGGGGGTGTGTGGTGTGTGTGTGTGGTGTGTGGTAGTGTGTGTGTTGTGTTGTGTGTTGTGTTGTTGTTGTGTATGTGTGTGTGTTTGTGTTGTTCTGTGTGTGTGTGTGTGGTAAAGGGGTGTGTGTTGTTGTTGTGTGTGTTGTGTAGACAGGTGTGTGACACTTGGAGGACAAGTGCTGGTTTGTGGGTAATAACGGGAGAAGGGGATTTCTCACGGACACTTTGACACTTGTGATGCATGCAGACAGGTCGAAAGATAGACAGATGAGACAATAAAGCGACCACAGATTAGACAGGACACTGACAGACAATATACATGCACATATGAATACCGTCAGCTTTAAGGAAGTAGACACAGGGAAGACAGACAATCGAGTTTCATGCATGTACCTGCAACACGAGAAGTATATATAAGTCCACACAACGGAAGACATGCCGCTACAGATGCGCGTGCAGAGCGCGACGCTCACACACACACACACACACTCATGCACACACGCACACAAACAAGCACCCACACGGTATCTACCACGCATGCACTTACACATACACTCATGCGCGCGCGCTGCGCACACGCACGCACACACACGCAACACACATCAAATATACTGGCGAGACACGGGAGATAGAAGGTAGAGACAGTGACCAGAAACAGAGACAGAGATAGTGGACCACCAGAGACGACAACCAACAGAGACATAGTTCAGAGACAGATTGACCGGCAGAGACTAGAGGACAGACTCCGTCTCAGAGACAGAAGACCACAGAGACAGAGAAATTCTCATATCTCTAAACCCAACGATTTTAAATATCAGAGAGTTGGTTGTACTTGTGAGTTAGTAGGCACGCTCAGTCTCCGGAAAGACTATGACGTTGCGCTCTAGTCTTTAGAGCGCAATGCCGTGGGCAAGTATGTATGGCGGAGGGAAGCTGTTACCCATGCAGCGAACCCCCTCTCACGGACTGGAATGATCCATTGGAAGGGCAAGGGGGGGGGGGACGATACGAATGGTTCCGAGTTACCGTGCAGGGAAGACACGGATACGTGGCCAGATGACCTAACAGACCCCCAGCCGACCGCTGTAGACTTCCAATCGCCCCGATTTTTACCTCAGGGATGGTGTTAAAACACGACACCTGTGTGCAGTGCTGGTTTGTTAGATAAGTTGGTCAGTCGCTCCTACCCGGCACAACGATGGTTAGTGCAATCCGTCAGGGTGGCCGCATCACTCGTGGGCCGATTCACTTATCTCGTTGAATCCGCGTCGCGAGCGATCGGAGCGTATCACCGCCAGACTCCTCTCGTCCTATGGAGTAGTCATGACGTGGGGGCATGGATTCTCTGAGCGCGCTCTCTCCCACTCGGACCACTGTCCGTGGTGCTCTTGAATCCGCATATTTACCCTTATATCTCAGACCTCATCTCCTCTACCTAGTCCGCTACTTCCTATCCTTTCCTCTCTACTCCGTTTCCATTAGTGCCCTGGCCCTACTTTCCGAAGGTTGGCACGGGGTTTTAACGTAGGGTGTCGCAAGATGTTAATGCGTGCTTCGCACACGGGGGCCTCGGTTTCGAGTCTATCCGAATGATTTTGCCCATTCCAGTTCGCCCCCCATTTGTTCGTTCCAAACATGGGACAAAGAAAGGGCGACGGGCTGGGGTCGAACCAGAAACTTCGATTTACATATTGGCTGTGCGAACGTCTTCACCATCCTGCCCCCGTCTTCCCTACTGGTTGTTGAAAGAGATACTCGACCGAGACTGGTGCGACGAATGAGGATGAAAAGGATATGGGTATCATGACTATGGTACCAATGATTAATGACTATGGTATCTTTTATTGCGTTCTTGTAGCTATCAAAGATTATCTGATTATTTTTGTCTGTCTGCGTCTGGTTGTCTGTCTGTCTTGTCTGTTGTCTGTCTGTTCTGTCTGCATGTCTTGGTCTTGGTTTGTCTCTGCTTCTGTCCCTGCCAATCTGTGTCCAGTCTGACTGTGCAGGAGAGAGAGAGATGAGAGTGCGAGAGAGAGGAGCAGGAGAGAGAGAGAGATGGAGAGAGAGGAGAGAGAGAGAGTGAGCGAGAGAGAGAGAGAGGGTGTGTTGTTGTAGTGTGTGTGTGTGTGTGTGTGTGTGTGTGTGTGTGTGTGTGTGTGTGTGTGTTGTGTGTGGGTGTGTTGTTGTGTGTGATTGTGTGTGTGTATGTGTGGGTTCATTCTGTTTCTCTACTATTAATTTTTGTGCTGTCGTTTTGCTGTGTTTCAACTAACTATACTATACTATCTATATACTATACTACTACTATATATCACTATACGCTCTACACACTACTACTACATACTACTATACTTCTTATGTGCTGCTGCTGATGCTGTGCTGCTGCTGCTGTATATACTATTCCTACATACTTCAACTATACTATTTTACCACCGGTGCTCACTGTGCTGCTGTGCTGCTGCTCCTGTATTGCTGTGCTGCTGTACACTACTATGTATGCTTACTGCTGCTGATGCTGCAATACTAACTACTACTACTATACTACTCCTACTATACTACTACTATACTATACTACTACTAATATCTACTACTATACTATGCTGCTGCTCTGTGCTGCTGTGCTGTGCTGGCTGTGTTCTGTGAACTCACTCCAGTGTGGATTGTGGGTGGGTAGTTCTAGTATACATTCCATCCCTCCGTTCCAAATAACTTTTGTGTAGAAATTCCCTTTTCTTCACTCTCTTAATTTTGTTTTTTCCCTCCCTTTACATCATACTCATTTTGCTAGGTGTTTTTTTTTTTTTTTTTGTTTTTTTTTCATTCCCGTGTCTTTCTCTTGTATTTTTTTTTACAAGGTTATCTTTCCCCCATATTTTTCTTTTCATACTCTTATAGGCTAGGCTCGTACTCCATGAAGTATGCCTGTATTGTTTTTGATCTGGTAGTTGACATGGTAATATAGTTGTACACATAGGACTGGGCACAGGGTGTGCATTCTGCAGTGTTCTTTGTCCATCTGGATTTTCTCTCCTATTTCATTGAATTATTCATGATTCTTTGTATACTTTTGTTATTTTTGTTGGAAGTTCCCGGCATGTATTCATGCTAGTAGGGTAGGAAAGTAGGCATGCTGCTTGAGTGGGTAGGTGGTGTGTGTGTTTTTGTGCATGAATTTGAACGCATTGGGAGAAGAGTTGTGGGGGGGGGGGGGGGGCGGGAGGGGAATGGTGTTATTTGGGCAATATGTAACATGTTTCAGAAGTTCTATGCTAGATGTATAGCTGACAATGTTTGTTTTACTCGTGTAGTGAGCTTTTTTGTTCCTATGTAGTTGGCCATTGAAGGTTGTTTTTATCTAGTCTTTGATGATGAAGCTGATACTGGTGGTTTCTCAGATCAGCTGGTTTTAAATGGCCCTCAAGGAATAATGATGCATTAGAGAGAACTCTTGTGAATGCACTTGGAACTTTTACATTTGAAAATGTTTCGTGTAGGTACCTGGCAGGTAGAGCTTTCCATCCCTGCCAGGCCTGAGATGAAGGGCTTGTCCAGTTAAGCGAAAACTCGACGTCAGTCAGGCCTCAGGCATGATTCTTAATAAAAAACCACATGCTCGTAAATGCGCTGCATATAGCAAGGACATATCTTCCTAAATTTATTTTATCATTAATTTTTTAAACAATTGAATCCCTTTGATAAGTCATTTTCAACAATGATTGAGAAGTTGTAAGTGGTTACTGCGCTTGTTTTCCCGCTCCATTATCTTTTTTTTAATCTATTCTAATAAGGAGAAAGTCGTACTTTGTCATTAGTCTTTAGGGATGTATTTGATTTTTTTTATCAGTCGTAAACCCGCCGTAACTTAAATGGTTAGGGACCAAATATCAACTCAAGATCTCAACAAGGACCTAGCCAAAAATAAATACTGCAAGGCATGTCCAAGGAGGAAGAAAACGAGGCAGACCCCGAAGAGATGGGAGGACACATCAGCGACGCTGGGGACCGGCTAGCTAGAACTCCCACCCCAAACCTGCGAAAGGACAGCCAGCGAGAGGCATGGAGGGAAGGGTTGTAAGTTTTATGGGCCCCCCACGGTCGCCAGACTGAAGGGATAGATAGATAGAGATAGGTGGTAGGTGATAGATAGATAGATCGATAGATCTCAGTTAGATCGATAGATAGATTGATAGATAGATAGGTCGATTGATAGCTAGATTAGCTAGGATAGCAATATCGATAGAGAGATTTTGTTCGATGACAGTGTTAGATACTTGAAGGGAATTAGCTGGACGTTGATTTTAAATTAAACTTGAGGTGCATGCTATTGGAATTGCTGAAATCTATGCTAAAGGCCGGTGACAGCCCTGATGTGGCCTTGGTGGTCAGCGTGGCTATAATCAAAAATGGCTTTCTCTCTCCATATCTAGGTGCTTGATGCTCCTTTCCTCTCCTGTCCTCCTACCTTCTCTGCTCCTTCCCTCATTTCCTGCTCCTACTCCTCTCATTTCCTCCTCTCTCTTTCCTTTCTCCTAATTCTTCTTCCCTTTTCATTCATTATTCTCCTCCTACTACTGTACGTTTTTTTGTTTGTTGCTTCTGTTATGCTGCTGCGGCTGTTGTTGTTGCGGTTCCCCCGTTAACACTTGGGGGGTACCAGACAGAATGTGCACTAACCTTACCAAAGAATTTCTGAGATCAGCAGAAAGGATAGCTTTTATCTTTTTGGCGGAAAACCGACAAAAAACAAAAGTGGGTTACACTTTAAGGCATCTTGTTTTTGCATCCTGTCAAAAACCCAGTACTGTCTCAGCTGTAACAAACCGGAAAGGGGGAGGGGGGGGGGGGGGAGGGGAGTAGGAGAGAGGTTGGGTGGAAGAGGGGTAGAGGTGCGAAGGACCGGGGGGAGGGGGGTAGTTAGTGGTGGGGTGGGGTGGGGTGGGTGGGGTGGTCAGCGTGTGAGATGGTGTTAGATTGTGGTAAACATTCGCTCAGAAAAACTGTCGCTTAAATTATGACTCTTGCACAGTGTTCGTATAAGAACACAATTTTAGGTTCAAGTATGGCCATCGACATGTGTGCCTTTTCTTTCAAATATTGTCAAAGATGGCCGATCTTAAATTCACCCATGGGGCGTGTGCGCGCGCCGCTACGCAAGCTAGCACTCGGTGCGAGTGCTCACACGACCGCCTGACACCTCCAGATCTCCACAGCCTTCACCACTACCCCATCAAACCACCCACACACCACAACAACACTCACACAACACACCACACACCACCCCCACACCACCACACACAAACCTAAGAAGAGAGCGAGAGAGAGAGAGAGAGAGAGATGGTAAGGAAGAGAGAGAAAGAGAGAGCGAGAGAGAGCGAGAGAGGGCGTATGAGACGGAGATGGCTGAGAGGAGAGCAGAGAGCATGGAGCGAGCGAGAGAGAGAGAGAGAGAGCTAGCGTCGAGGAATCAAGATTTTACTTGTAAGGCACGGCTATATCTAAATGGGTAGGTCTTTTGAAAGGAGAAACTGCAGCAAAGCAGGTAAAACATAAAAAATTTCATTATGTTGGCATTGTCTCACGAGTGATTTTCCAACAGCTACTTCAATTTTGTTGCACAATTATACTTAATTCGTTCCTTGGCTTGCTGAGCTCTAAAATATAGACCATACCCCAAATGATTTCAATTGGGCAAAATTTTACAACCTCACAAATCACCAGTTTGGAAGGCATTGTTCATTTTATTTGTAAGTATTTTGACAGGTATTTCTCTCTAATCTGGTGAACTTTTTAATATAAATAGTAATGGACTTCAGTTTCATTTTTTGTCACAATAATTGGGTGCTTTTTGGATTTATCATTACTATTTGAGTATATCCGTTTTCACTCACCAATTCAGTCCAGGTAACCAAGTTACCATGCTGAATTTCGGCCATGGTTGCTAGCAGTAAATATCGTTTCGGCTGTACAGTGATATAAATGACCATACGTTTTGTATCTGTCACTTTCTGGACAGTTTTGATGCCAGTCTTGATGGTAAACTATCATTGCGTTGCTTTCATTCTTTCAGAAAAACTTGTTCATTTCCGCCACCCACCATTTACCACACTAGAGAAAACCAAAGAGATCCAGACATCTGTTTGATTTAATGTTGCTAGTTGTTTAAAATCTATATATACTTTCTGTGAGCTCTGGGTATCTTATTTGCTCAGTCATTAAATACGACTTTAAATAAAAGTGCCATAAAGTATTTTGTCGTTTAAACTCCCCCAGTATGCACAGACAATGTTATGGTATTATTCGATGTACATAGGATACGGAGGAGAGAGAGGAGAGAGAGTGAGGGGAGATGGGAGGTCCTGGGAGAGAGAGAGGAGAGAGCGATGAGGAGAGATTGAGAGAGGAGAGCGAGAGGAGCGATGAGGAGAGGAAACACACAGACAACAGCAAACATACACCAGATAACAGGACCACCCCACAGAACAACAACAGAAACACACGAAACAAGAACACAGAACACGGACACACACAACAACCAAACACACCCACATAGAGCCAATTGCACCTCTTTCTAGTTCTTTTTCATGTTGTCTTCTGGGACATTTTTTCTTCAAAATATCTCTTTCAAATACCTGTGTCTTTTCCCCCATCCCACTCCCCATTCCTCCATCTTTATTTCTTTCTTTCTCTCCCTCTTTCTTTCTTCTCTCTCTCTTTCTCCTTTCAACGCCTTCTCCTCTCCTACTCCTCCCCCTCATCCATTTGGCCTCTTTTCTCCATCCCTTGTCACACGGCTATCTTCCTCGCCCTCTCCCCCTTCCAACCCCACCTCCCTCCCCTCCCCCTGTTTGTCTCTTTTCGTCGTTCGCGTGGGTTACTTGTGAGTCCACGCGAGACGTGGATTTGCGTACTTACTGTCAGGCCATTATTTCAGGGCATCCACGCACGGAACTCTGGTACAATGCGCATGCCGCTGTTCGCGCGACTGTGATTGACTAGGCACCTCTTGCGCTTTATTGGCTGTTAGGGGAGCAAGCTGTTGACGTGATTTTTGGTGTGTCGAGGGTGTGTCAGGCGAGTTTGTGGGTGTTGAAATTGGGGTGGCGTTTTTTTAAGTTGTAGTTTTTGTGTGTGCCGTGTTCGGTTAAAATGTTTTGTATGGTGGTTACCCATAAAAGTAGACGTCGTAGGGGCGCTGCGAGGCATCAGAGACCTCAGCTTTCTGGGGCCGAGCAAATTGAAGGCGGTGCCATCTCTCTCTCTCAAAATGTTTATGGGGTCGAATATTCTAGTGATTTGAAGTGTGATTGAAGTAATTGAATTATTGTCGTCCAACTTTTTTTTTTTCTTGACTAATTAGACGGCATATTCTTGTCTGTTTTAAGAGCTAAACACACGTTGCGCTTGACTTTCAGGCCTGACACAGAAGGCCAGTGCATTGACTTGGATGGAGATGAAATTTTTTTAAGCCTCTCTGGAAACTGGACCAAAAAGGTAGAAATTGGACAAGCAGGGGGCGACAAGGAGAAGAAGGAACAAGGCTAGAAACAAATGAGGGATAGGAAAAAGGACGGAATTACTAGCAACTATTTCGAATGTGAGGGATACTATTTTTTATGGAAGGCCCCTAGTATCAGCAAGGTTATTTTTCCTGAAGTTAGTGCTTTAAATAGGATCCCCATGATGGTGGTGGGGTGTGGGGGGCTGTCAGTATAAACAGCATTCCGTCTTCTGGACAATTTGTTTAATTATGTTTCCTGCAGAGTAACACCTTTACACCCGTCCCCCCCCCCCAGTCCACCAGTATAATGTAAACTTGTACATGTCAGTCAGTATACTTACACTTCTACAGGTTACA
Source organism: Stramonita haemastoma (assembly GCA_030674155.1). NCBI lineage: Eukaryota > Metazoa > Mollusca > Gastropoda > Neogastropoda > Muricidae > Stramonita > Stramonita haemastoma. The sequence continues at coordinate 9,821,387 of CM060339.1, read as the reverse complement.
CCAGGTAAACTCTACACTGTCCGTCACCTGTATCTACATACTGCATGTAAACTTTTACCAATGTCAGTCTATTTAAGATTTAACGTAACCCAGGTAAACCTTACACTGTCAGTCACAGTCTATTTACACTTTAGATACATGTACACCCTTTTACCCCATGTCCCAGTTTCACCGGATACACCTACTTAACGGGGACTGTATTGAAGCCCAAAGGGGGCAACGGTTCACCCGCCCAATTGGTAACACCCCTCGCGATGCTGCTTAACCATGGCTGGGGGAGGTACGGGGGTGTTGAACCTACTGCTGAGCTAACCTGTCCTGGTTGTGAACTATATGGTAACACAATTTACATCGTCATTCACCAACTATATTTCCAACTACACCTATCGCTGTAGTATCATTTATATTGTGTATAATACCCAGTATAAAGTTCAAACGAAAACCGGAAATAACTGGAGCCTGAAAAGGTGAAGGTCATAACATGGTTCGCCGTAGAAATCATCATAATAGATATGTATCTTTATTTTATATTTTTTTGTGGCATCTCACAGGAAAGTTAGAGATGCGGACAGTGGGGTTGTTCTTCCGTTTAATGTTATTCACATAAGTTGATATTAGACCAAAAAGGACAGCTTGTGTGTGTGTGAGTGTGTGTGTGTGCACGCGCGACGCGGCGGCGGTGTGTGTGTATTTGCAAATCAATGTCCCATATACAAATGTCCAAAAAGCACTTCCCAATAAACCACCAGGGAGATAATGTATATAAATACCTTTTTTTTAATAAAAGATAAGGATCTCATCAGATAACAAATCATCATCATGATGATGGTCATTATATTTTCTCGTCAATCATCTCCACTTATCTTCTCTTATCATCTTCTATTTCTTGGGAGGGATTGGCTTCTGCACATAAGAGTCGTTTTACAAATTCCTCCATTTTGTCGGGTGTTGTACAGAAGCCCATGTCTTTGAAGGGTTCCTTTGTCATTGCACTAGTTGCATCACGAAGATATGACAATCATAAAACAAAAACTTCCGATGTCGGAATTATAGATCGTTCCTACACTAAAGTTTCAAACGTTTCACCGCGCCAACTTCATTATTGGTGAACTCCGTACTCTAGGCCCGGTAATGGACAGAGGGGGAAAAAGCCCCCAATACAACCCAGAACAAATCTTTGTAAATCTCTCTCCCCCCCCCCCCCCCTTCTCTCTCTTCTCGCTCTTCTCTCTCTCTTTCTCTTCTCTCTCTCTCTCTTCTCTCTCTCTCTTTTGTGTCTGAGTGGTTTTGATTCTTTAAGTTAATTGAATAAGAGCAAATATCGTTGATACAGAAAGGTGGTCATTTAGTGTTCATGAAAAATGGATGTCCATGGACAAGTCTTGCCTGTGATTTAAGCTGTATATATAATACTTAGGACAATTCTGTTTTTCTACCCCCACTTTAGTTTTCACATTCTGCATGTAAAGATCTGGCACAGTCCGCGGTACACGAAGCTTGGTTATTGGTTTTGATGAACATTGCGAATATTGAATAATAATCCTTTGACCTTGTTCATTCACATATTTGATGCCAAATACAACCCAATGTTGCTATGATGGTGCAGAATTTTGGGTTTGGATGCAGTGTTCACGCATTGTGATATCAGTGCCCCTCTTTGCTTTAAAGCAGTTCTTGGCTTAGTATTCGACGCACGCCCAATGCTCTTGTGTATAGGTGAAACTTAATAGATATCCTCTCTCTGTTCTTGTGCTGTAGAGTAAGATTGTATTAGATATGGATTAAGATTTTTTTTTCTCTTTTTTTAACATAGCGATGAGAACAGGCTACCTTGAAATCTTACAGATGCTTTTTATGATTAGATGTGAAAGAAAACACTCACACACCCCCCACCACCCCCCCCCCCCCCCCCCCCCCCCCCCCCCCCCCCCCCCCCCCCACCACACCACAACAACTCACACACACACAAACAACCCACCCACCCCCCCCAACACCACCCCCCCCCCCGGAAAACAACTGGGCTCCACATATCACGCACTGTTGTGTGAAATCGGTTTTGGGATTTGTTTGGCTCCGTCAGTGTTTGGAAATTAGTAGAGAATTTATTAAACACTTTCAGACAAGGCTGAATGATGCCCGATGGCAGCAATGGAGTATGATCATTATACCAAACCAGTGAAGGTTCAATTGTATAGACCATATTTATAAGTACACATGATATCAAACCTTATTTTACAGCTTGATATGGACATACTTTGAACGAATTATGTCAAAGTTTGACTTGTGTATCAGCTATCAATGTCTAAATTCAGTACAGAGGATTGTGAAGTTGATGACCTTTAGGTTACTATGCCGTTATGTAAGCACAGCACCTGGAAATGAGTGGTGATTTTGTGCTGTGCAGCCAGTGTTAGGGATGTAGGCAGAGTACATCCCTGTGAAATATAGAAAGCAGCTTATTTCTGTAGACTTGTTTATATGGCATCAAGTCAGCATGAGGTTGTGCTCGCAGCCTCACTTTTATTTGTGTAAGCCTTTCAGAATAAAAGATACTTTATTATCGTAAGTATATATTTTTTTGCTACTGTTTTTGTTGCTTATACATTTTCTGCTGTTTTCCTTGCTGTGTCTTTTATTCCACAAACAGCTAAGCAGTTTGGCAACTCCCCCTTCATGTATGGCCAATGGCCATTTTTGTGAATTAATTTTCGAGTTCGAGTTCGAGTTCGAGTTCTCTTTGTGTCTGTCTGTGTCTGTTCTCTTTTGTCTGTCTGTCTTCTGCCTGTCTGTCTGTTGTCTGTGTTCTGTCTGTTGCGTTTGTCTGTCTGTTCTGTCTGTCTGTCTTGTTCTGTTTGTCTCTGTCTCTGTCTCTCTCTTCTCTATTAAAACAAAAAACAAAATTCTAGCCAGTCATAAACCTTTAATTTTTCTCACAACATTTTTTATCAAAAAAAAATCACACCATCTCAAAAGGCAAAAAATTCAGGCGTTAATTTTGGCTGGAGAATCTTCGAAACTCAACTTGGCTCTTTCCCTGTCTTTCAGTCCTCTTTGAAGATCGTTTTCATCATATCACAGGGTCAGGTGTCACAATGGTGAGTGGAATTACTCTCCCCTGACAGTCTCTTGCACAAAAGAAGTCAATTTCCATGACAGACTTTGCTACAACGGGCGGCAATTTTACACGGCTGGAGTTTGCTCCCCTGTTTTGACTCTTCCTGTTTCTTCAGTTTGCGGTCTTGGTTACTGAGTTTTTGTGGTTTCCGACATTAAAACGTTTTGCGGTCTTTGTTGTGTTGTGTTGTGTGTTTATTTATCTCTCTTATTTAAAAGATAATGGACAGAAGGCACTACGTGCTTTTTTTTTAATATCTTGTCCCCATGTACGCTTTTTTGTAAATTTTGATGATCTGAATTTTTAATGGCCGGTGATGTTGATATTATAATCTAGGTGAAGTTTATAGATTCAGACATGTTTGTGAGAAAGAGACATTCATGTCATTGTAAATTGTGTGTGTGTTAAAATTCTTTATTTCGAGGATTATAATGAGCATTTTGCATACTTTTTAGTTTGTATCCAGTCCTGTGACTAAGTAATTTTGTAAAATGCTGTATCCGTTCCCACCCGCTATGTATGATCATTGCTGTCGTGGGGGTGTTTTGTTGGTTTGTTGCTGTTGTTGTTGTGTTTCCCTCCTGTTTCTATTATCTCAATATTTTTGTTTGTTTACTTATTTATTTATTTATTTATTATTTATGTATTCTTTTATATTAAGGATAGGGATGGGGGGGGGGAGAAGGAAGGATAAAAGTTTGAACTTTGACTTTCATTCCCTTTTTAGTCAGTTCTCATTGTGATTCAAATTTTTAATTTGTTTGACTCTCTATACTTATGTTCAAAAAGCTTCTTATATAAACAAGGGGGCCTCATTGAGCTCTCATTGGTTCGGGAAAATATATCACATTAATGTGGTGTGGTTTGTTTTTCCACAATGGATTGGGACCTATGGTAAAGCTGTGTGGTTGATATTCTTCCCTGTGGTGCCTGGTTCTCAACAAATTCTCTCTATCTCTCTAGTCTAGCTTAATCTATCTATCTATCTATCTTATCTATCTATCTATCCTATTCTATCTCTATCTATCTATCTATCTTTTATTATCTGGTCTGTCTGTCTGTCTGTTCTGTCTGTTGTCTGTTTCTGTTTATCGATCTTCTTTCGATCTGGCCGTCTGTCTGTTGTCTGTCGGTACTGTCTGTTGTCGTCTGTATGGCTGATCTATCTATCTATCTATCTATCTATTATCTATTTATCTATTCTATCGATCTATCCCCCGTCTGTTCTTGGCTGTAGGTCGGTCTGTTATCTATCATATTATCTCTCTATCGTTATCGTATCGATCTATCTATCGATATTAGTCGATTAATTTATCTATCTATCTATCTATCTATCTATCATCTATCATAGCACTTAGTCTGGGTGACCTAAAGGACCTTGCAACTGGTTCCCCCATTCCTCTCTCTGTTCTGGTTTCTCAAATTTTGGTTTGAGTTTTCTAGGCTTCTGGGTCCTTAGCTTGATGTTATAAGCATTTTCTTAAAAAGAAAAGAAAAAGAGAAAAAATTAAGGCAAGTTGCTTCATTTTAACAACACCAAACATCCTTTAATTCTTCAACAACACAAAAACACCAAAAATTCATCCGGAACCTATTAACAATACACCTCCATTTACTCAAACTCAGTTCGCGACGATTGGAACCTAGCGTAAAAACACCAATCACTCAAACCAACCTTTTTTGCCATGGATATTACCCAGATAGGTGCGTTGCTGGCTTCTTCAAAACCACAGCACCAACACGGCCATACTGGAAATGCAGATTTCCTCTCGAATAATGAAGCAGGACGAACAGAAAGAAAGTAAGGATGGAGGGATGGAGTGAGAGATGGTTGGATTTGTGAGTGAGTTCACGGCGGGGAGCGACGGAAAGAATTGTGAAGGCCAGGAGAGGAGGGAACGGAAGACCTGGGGGGGGGAGCGAGGAAGCGGAGTATACAAGGGCGCGCGTAGTAAGGGTGTGGGGGGGGGGGAGTGGGGGGGGGGGAGTGAGGGGGGGGGGGGGGGGGGGGGGGGGGTCCAGCCAGAGCAGGAAGGAAGTGTCCTGTCCGAAGCCCTGCGTTTCAAATGGAGCCGGTTATTTTCACTTCATCCTTTGACAAGGTGGGAGGAGAAAGGGCCAGATTTGTGGTTTGTGTGGGTGTCTGACTTGTGTGTGGTGGTGTTAGAGGGAATGATAAGGGAGGAATGGGTGGGGCAGGAGGAGGGGTGAGGAATGGATGAGAGAGAAGAGATGAGAGAGCCGTAGGACGAGAGAGAAAACATGGTTTGTGCAGGAGTAGTGATGGAAGAGGAGAGATTGGAGAGGGAGGATAAGAGGGGAGGCAGGAGGGATGAGGAGAGCGAGAGGAGGGGGTGAGATAGGTGGGAGGAGACGCGAGCTGCGCAGAGAATGAGGCAGAAGCGACGGGAGAGGAGAGAGCGCATCGAGAGGAGCGAGGAGAACGGAGGGGAGAGAGGAGGCGGATGGATGACGGGGAGGAGAGGTTGAAGAGAGTGGCGAATGAGGACAGTGAGGAGGAGAGGATGGTAGAGAGCTGTTAGTTCCGGAGAGAAGGCTGATGAGAGCAACTGGATGATAGGAGATAGAGGTAGATTTCGAGTGAGAGGAGAGTCCTGAGAAGAAGAGGAATAGAGAGTAGGGAAAGGGACGGAGGCGAACGACGCAGAAGAGAGAGGGACTGAGGATGCTAAGCAGGGAGGAGGGAGAAGAGGAGATGAGAGGTTTACGTGAGAGTGGAGATGGAGTGTGAGGGTCGTGAGGAGGTTTGAGAGACGCGAGAGAAGAGAGCGGGCCGGATGAGAGTAGGAAGAGGAGGAATCCTAACAAAATTCCCCATCCACTCCTGCCTGCTAAGGGTACTTCTATACAAAAGCGACGTCTTTTTGTCTTCGTTTTCTTCACCATCGCGGGACTTTGCATACCTTCCCTTGTTGCTTTCCAAACATGGGGACAGACCACCAGTGGTGGTGCGTGGTCCCGGGGTGGGGTGGGGGTGGGTGGGGGAGGTGGGGGGGGTGGTGGGGAGGGTGACGGTAGGTGTGGTGGGGGGGTGCATGGTGCGCTTGGGGGGGTAGTGGGAGAGGGGTGGGGGGTGGGGTGGGGGGGGGGGTTGGGGGTTGGGGAGGTTGGGGGCGGTGGTCCGAGGGGGTGGGGTTGGGGGGGGGGTGGGGGGTGGGGGATGGGTAATGTTTGGGAGTTGGGGGTGATAGGGGGTTTGCAGGTGCGAGGGTGGGGGTTGGGGAGGATGGGCGGGAGGAAAGGAGGGAGTTAGGACGGGGATATCTCTGTGGATGATGCATGTCGGGCCAATTTTTTTTTATTTTCTTTTTTGGTGGTGTTGCCCCTTGTTCAAGTTGTTTGGTTTCTTTGTGCGGTTGGTTTGGTGAGAGAGGACGAGAGAGGAGAGAGAGAGAGAGAGAGAGAGAGAGAGAGAGAGTGAGAAGGGGGTTGTGAGGAATGATGAGAGAGAGGAGAGGTGCGGAGAGAGACGAGAGAGACAGACAGGATGACAGAAGGACAGACAGAGCAGCAGACAGACAGAGACAGAAGACAGACAGACAGAGATAGAGACCAGATAGAGGACCGATAGAGAAGAGCCTAGAGAAGATCACGAGACAGACACAGAGAGAATATAGATCTCTTTAGCATTGTTGTTGACTTGTCAAAACGTTGTTAAAGTGATTTACACACACTTTTTAGGGGTCAGGGAAGGTAAAGAGCGAGGGAGAGGAGATGGGCGCCGCCTCAATATGCTGGCCTAGAGAAGCTGTCTTGTCTCTGAGGCCTCGTCCTCTACGACCACACAGGCCACTAGGGTATGGACCCTTTACCTTTGGCTTTGCATCTCACCAATAAATAACATATGCATCCAGGTATTTTTTCTCTCTTCTTCTCTCTCTCTCTCTCTCTCTCTCTTCTCTTCTGGCTCTCTCTCTCTTCTCGCTCTCTCTCTCTTTCTCTCTCTCTGTCTCTCTCTCTCTGTCTCTTCTCTCTCTTCTTTCTCTTCTCTCTTCTCTACTCTCTCTCTCCTCTCTTTCCCTTTTCCCCCCCCCTTTCCTTTTCCTTCTTCTCTTCCTTTTCTCTCTTCAACAGTGAAAAACTTTCACTTCCCCAAGAACACTGCTCTGTTCTAAAAAGTTGTTGTTGATCTTCCTTTGCAGGAGTTAACTTCCAGAGGAGTCATTCTCGGGCTGCCTAAGATGTTTCACGCAGTGTGTTGTTGACACCGAACAAGAGGCACTTCATTACAACCTGGCAGAGCCCTTAATCTCCAGTCGTTAGATTAGATTGCATGTGAGTATGTTCGTGTTGAATCGTAGCACTCGACACAACTGGCTTTTATAAAACTGAAAAGTTTTTTTAAAAAAAATCCCCAAACAATTAAAACACAACACAACCCAACAACAAGAAACAACACAGCAGCACAACACAATAATAAACAAAAACACAAACCAAAAGGACAATCTGCATCGACTGCAGTGGATTACACATTGTCATTATGTAGCAATCATTAATTGCTGTAACCACCATCATAAAACAGAACTTCAAGGAGTGATGGCAGGATGGTTAAGACGATCGCATCTGCCAACAAAAGTTAAACATGAGGTTCTGAGGTTCGAATTCCCAAGCCTGCCCTTTTTCCAAGATGACTGAAAAAATCCAATGAATGTCCTAATCCTGGAAGAGACTATAACGAGGCCCCATGTGCGAAGCCACGACCCGAAACATTTTGCGCACACGTTAAAAAAACCCATTCACCTTTCGGAAGTAGGCCCATTATGTGCCTGTTAGGACAGAGATGAGACAGCCCCCCCCCCTTAGCAATGCAACTAGAGATGTCCGCAAAACGGTCACCATCCACTTGGGTAACACCTTTCCATGCTGCTTAACCTGGAGCTTTGGGACAGCGAGTGCTCTGACCCACTGAGCAATCCCCAGTCCCCCTTCAAGAAAATTTTTATGATCGTAGGTTTGTCTGTCTGTCTGCTCTGTCTGTCTGTCTCTTTCTCTCTCTTCTCCTCAATTCAAATTCAATAATTTTTTTCTCAAAAATCAGAGAAATTTCCCAAGGGTTATAGGCATTACATAAAATAGTAGACTGTAAAAATAATATCACAAAAAACCCCCCACAAACACACACAAACACACAAACAAAAACACACACAACAACAACAAACACACAAAAAACACAAACCCACAAACACCCCCCAACCCACACACACACCACCAACACCAAACCAAAACACACACATGATAATTTATAGGTTGACAAAAAAAGGTTCCGAAAATCAGCAAGCACCATTACATATAAAGAGCACCCACAAGTCCGAAAAAGGGTTTTACTACAGCCCCCTATAAAAATCACCCAATTTTAAAAAATCTTCTCTTTCCCCTCTCTTTTTTTGTCTTCTTTTTCTTTTCTGTCTCTTTGTCTGTCTTTTCTCTCTGTTGTCTCTCCCCTTCTCTCTGTCTGCCTCTGGTTTTTTGTTGTATGTCTTTTCTCTTGTTGTCTCTTTCCCCTCTCTCTGGGGTTTCTGTCCTTTTCTGTTTTCTGACTAGATCTGTCTGTCTTTTCTGTCTTCCCCCCCCTTCCCTTTTTCCCCCATTCTTTTTCTCTCTGTCTCTGTTACCTGCCGTCTGTCTTCCTGTTTGTATCTTCCTATTTCTTCCCTTTTCTCTGTTCTCTGTCTTTGTCTCTCTGTCTTTGTTCTCTCTGTCTCTTCCTTTCTCTCTGTGTTTTGTGTTTTCGTCCCCTCACTTCTCTAAAACACACACTTCTCTTTCTTTTCTCAAAATTTTCCCTTTCATCTTTCTCCCCCCCCTTTTCCCCCCCCCACTCCATCCCTACCCTCCCCCCCGAAGCACAAGGCATTATGAACCCCCTTCCAACTTTTAAACCCTTTCTACCCCCCCCCCCCCCCCCCCCCCACAATCCCCCGTCATTTTTCTAAAACCCGTCCCCTCTTCCCCCCAAACCTATCACTAGGTAGGTTCAACCGTACCTTAGGGCCCCAGCTCTGTTAAAAGAAAGTGAGGAAAGAGAACTAATAACTTTTAAACCCCTAGAGTGGGATAGAAGAAGAGTAGGATATAAAATAGGAATGATTAAAAAGAGGGGGATGAGATCTTTTAAAAATTATGGGATTTAGATTCCCCCCACTGTGGGAAAAGCCCGGGGAGGGAGGGGGGGGGTGGGGGCTCTTTCCCCGTATGATAAATAGCATTCCCCCCCTTTGGGGAAAAACTGTGCCAGAATTTTCCTTTTCTATCCCTTTTCCCCCCCCTTTTTAAAAAAAAAATTTTTCTTTAGCTCTCTGTCCTTTCTTTTCCCGATGGTGGGCCCTTTCCTTGCGTTTGGGGGGATGGTTGCGGGGCTCTGTTTGATCCCGAGCTATGTGGGCGGATGTTCGGGGCCCCCCGGAGGTTTTTAAAATGCTCCAAAAAGGGGGCCCGTGGGGTGGGCCAAAACTAAAATTGCACCCTGGTCCTCCAGGTTGGGGGTTGTGCTTTGGGGTAACAACCCCCCCCACATAAAAAAAAATTTGCATGTTGCAGAAAACTACAACACTATCTCCAAACAACGGGCCCGGTTGGGCAAGAGTCCCCCCTGGAAGTCATGAGCCCACTGGGGAAAACCTTCGGGGGGAAAAAACAAGACGAAGGCAGCGGGAT
>CM060339.1:9803766-9811497 GCA_030674155.1 Stramonita haemastoma | reverse complement strand
AGAGAGAGACAGACAGACAGACAGACAGACAGACAGACGACAGACAGACAGACAGCGGGGGGAAGGAGGGGGAGAGGGCCGGGAGAAAGAGAAAAAGGAAGGAAGGAGAGAGAGAGGGAGGAGAGCAAATGGAGAGAGAGAGAGAGAGAGAGAGAGAGAGAGAGAGAGAGAGAGAGAGAGAGAGAGAGAGAGAGAGAGAGAGAGAGAAAGAAAGAGAGAGAGAGAGGAGAGAGAGAGAGAAATGGAGAGAAGGAGAGACAGAGACAGAGCGAGAGAGAAGATAGATATAGGTAGAAAGAGAGAGGGATAGAAAAAGAGAGACGGAGAGAAAAACACAAGAGAGAGAGAGAGAGGGGGGGGGGGGGAGGATAAAAATAGCTGAGACAGACAGATAACAGAGAAAACATTATGTTAAAAGGAACAAACAAGAACAAAGAAACAGACACCTTCCCCCCCAACACACACACACACACACACACACACACACACACACACACACACACACAACACACACACACACACACACACACACACACAAACTAGACCTATATTATAAACTTTTTCTCTTTATTTTCAAACCTTGAAAGTAAGACATGTCAACAAAAAAGAAAAAAAACACAAAAAACAAAAAAAATCAATTTTCAAGAAAGATACAAACAACAGTATTAACATACATCATCAATAATCCAGTTAGCAGCTTTTTATTAACAAAAAGAGACATTATACATTCAATTTTACAATACAGATATTGTCAAGTATGAACAGCTCGCCTTTATTCTTAAAACCGCACAAATATCAAATGGTCAGTTCCAAGTAAAAACACAAAAAACAACGTTTGAAGCCTTTCCTCACATCGTCTGAGAAATAAATCTAAAAATGTGAAATAAATGTGAAAAACAGGATTCAATCTGGTGTTGTCCCCTATAGCCTAGATGCCGGGGACTTGTGTCCAACAACATCCCCACTTTCTGGAAACATCCCCACTTTCTGGAAATTTCTGGAAAGAACATCCCCACTTTCTGGAAAATCTGTGCCAAGAATTCCCTCTTTTCTATCCCTCTCTTTGTTTCTGCATTTTTCCATATTTTCGTCCCTGTCACCTCCGTCTTGTTCTTCTGCCTTCTTGGACCTTTCTCCTGCCTCCCCCCCCACCCCCCCAAAGACTTAAAAGATAGCAATTCTCTCCCACGCCGAAGTCGGATGCGCTGGGCCTGACTTGTCTGTCAGTGGACTTAAACGGTAGAGAAACGCACTTTCGCTCATATGACAAGACAACAATTGTTGCTGCTTGAGTGTTCAACGAAGAAAAGTTTGTTGTGGGCAGTGTTGTCGTTTGTTTCACCGTTTTGGGTTTTCATCTCTATTCTGAAATGCGTAGTAAAGATTTATTCATTGTAAAACAACAAGAATAACGAACACATGTTACAAATCCCAATCATACCTTCAGGAGAAAAAACACAACAGTGTTCGATAAAGAAGAATTTGTTGAAGGCAGTGCTGCTGTTTCTTTTACCTGTTTGGTTTTCATTTGTATTCTAAAAAATAATGCGTAGTAAAGATTTATCCATTGTAACACACAGAAATAACTGACAACAGTATCAAACCACAACCATACCTTCAGGAGAAAAAAAAAACAGCGGAAAACACGTTTTACAAGCACTACTTTTTTCGTGGAAAAGAGGATGAGGACAAAGAGGAAAGTAAAAAATCCTTGAGCTTCATTACAAACAATTGCTGGTCCCTGGCTGGGAAAAAAAATCAAGAAAAGTCATGATATTTTCAGCAGAATAATGGTGCAAACAGAGACGATAATAAAAGTGGTTTATTGCGATATGTCATGGGTTTTTGAGCAAACATTCAGCAAAAAAGTCACCATGTAATTTTTTTTTATAAAAACAAACACAAGAATACTTTCAGTATTAGAAAAATGCAGTAGTAAACTTGTTCACTATCTTTATAGACCTATGCATATTTCGATTCTAATTTTCAGAAAAAAATTCTTTTGTGTTCCCATAACCTATGCAGTTCTTGGGGAGCGAGGCATCAGAGACCTCAGCTTCTCCAGGGGCCGGTGTCTTGAGGGCGGCGCCCATCTCCTCTCCCTCGCTGCTTTACCTTCCCTGACTCTCAAGAGGGCAGGTACGCATTTACAGCTGGGTGAACTGGGAGACTGTACTGAAGCCAAGGCGTGCAAACTCATCCACTTGGTAGCCACGCTCAATGCTGCTTGAAGCAAGGGGAGAGCGAGTGGTCTGAGCACTGGGCGATCCTTGTCTTGCCCAAGGGACAACTTTAGTGACTCCCATGTTTTGTTAATTCCCAGTGCTACTCTTTCTACCAAGTGTGTGCGTGCGTGCGTGCGTGCGTGCGTACGTGTGTGTGTGTGCGTGCGTGCGTACGTGTGTGTGTGTGCGTGCGTGCGTGGGTGTGTGTGTGTACTTTACTTTTGTTTTTGTTCCTCAGAGCTCCGAGGTTAACCAATCGTGAGATTTTGCGTATGCGACCATTTGTTTTTGTGCCTATCATTGAGGTAGCTGCATTCTAACTTCAGGGAGCTTTGTTTTTAAACTACTGCTTTAATTTCATAGGCCAGTACCTAATCCCTGAGGCAATGATTAAAAAAAACAACAGCATGATGATGTCCATAATCATCATAATCATTCATACATTAGAACAACAACTTTGATATGTCTTCGAAATCTGTGCATTACAGAACACATTTGTACATGTTATGAGACAGACGATTCTCCCTTTATTTTGATTGGATTAGAAAAGAAAAAAAAACGAACCAAACAAACAAGCACGAACTGATATGTAATGCTGCCTGTCATTGGCTAGTTTAAACATCCACAGGCACATGCGTATGAACAAGATTTGTCAAAGCATATAGAAAGATTTAATACTTGAGGGTTTCAACACACCTGAGTCACCATGATGCCAAAATGATATAATAAACATATGAAATCAATGATGAGAATGATAATATTAACTGCAATCATGACATTCAAACTTGAAAGCTCAACAGATTCAAAATGTAATCAAATTTTGCATCAAAACTAAATGATTTTAAAAAATGATTAGAAAAAAAAAGATGAATAAGAGCAAAATAAACACACTTACAGAACTGATGGAGCAAAAACCAATAATGAAAATAATAACTAAGAATACAAGAAAGCTTCTTGTAAAACATCATCTGAACTGAAGCACAACATAATGCAATGCTTACTTCAAAATTTGAGTCACTGAAAAAGCATTCTTGCAAATGTTGGTCTGAAACAATCCCAATCACTCCAGCCCCCCCCACCCCCCCCCCCCCCCCCCCCCCCCCCTGACAATTCCAGTGGCCTGTTGGTATAAATAGCACCCCCACCTTCTGGAAATTATGTGCTAGGAATTCCCCTTTTCTATCCTTTTCCTTGTTTCTGCCTTGTTTGTTTCTGTCACTTCCTTCTTGTCTTTTGTCTCCATTCTTGGTCAGTTCTCTTGCCTCCTCTCCCCCGTCCCGCTACAAAGGTACGTCTAAATAAAAAGATAACAATTCTCTCACAAGCCGAAGTTGGATACGCAGGGCCTGACTTGTAAGGCGCTTAATGGCAGCGCAACGCATTTTCACTCATATGACAGACAACAATAGTTGCTGTCTGAGCATTTGAAGACGACGACGATGAAGAAGAAGAGGAAGCATTCTGAAGAAGAAGAACTAACTCAGATGGACTTCTTTTGATTTTTTTTTTACATCCATACATCCGAACTGAGAAGTAAAACGTACATACAAAATAAGGGGTTTTTTGTTGTAGTTTTAAAAAAATATTTTTTAAATAGTTTTTTTCCCCCGTTTCCTCGGCCAGAGCTCCGAGGTTCACCAATGGTGAGATATTTTGCGTATGCCACCGTTTTTTTTGTTTTTTTGGGGGTTTTGTCCACCACCATTAAAGGTAGCTGCATTTCGACCTCGGGGATAAACGATGAGATATAGTATGTATTCTGATTATGAAAACAACAAATAATTAGGCTTACATATTCACAATAACTAACATCCCACATCTCTCTCTCCTCTCTCTCTCTCTCTCTCTCTCTCTCTCTCTCTCTCTCTCTCTCTTCTCTCTCTCTCTCTCCTGGGTTGGGAGTCATTAAGGTGTGGAACCACACTGAAGAGCAGTTCGCCATATTCCTCCTTTCGTGTCCAATTACGCAACCGACTTAAGAAAATCAAAACATGGACTAGAAACAGGGGGCGGGATAGCTCAGTGCTCAGAGCGCTCACTTCCCCCCAGCCAGGTTAAGCAACGTCGAGCGTAGTTGCCAATTGTATGGGTGACAGTTTGCGCGCCTTGGCTACAGTACAGTCCCCCAGTTCACCCAGCTGTCAATGGGTACCTGCCCTCTATAGGGTCAGGGAAGGTAAAGCAGCGAAGGAGAAGAGATGGGCGCCGCCCTCAATATACTGGCCCCTAGAGAAGCTGAAGTCTCCGACACCTCGCTCCCCTACGACCATACAGGTTATGGGACACCTTTACGACTAGAAACAGTGATTGTGATTAAATATGTACATGTATATACTGAGCAAAAGTTTTGTACATTATAAGAACACAGCTGACAGCATACCTGGAGAGTTATAACAACACGATCCAGGTCCATAGCATAACATGTGTACATCATAATGAAATCCACGAACGAGATCATCACATGTCCGTTGAGCAGTTTATTTTCATCTAAGATACAAACAACCAACCAAACAAAAAATATGAGTTTCATTTTCATGTAAGACACAAACAAACAAACAAAAAGTATGAGTTTTTACATTCCAAAAAAGAAGAAATAAGCTAAAATGATAACTGAAGACATGGAAGCAAAAGCAAGCAACCAGCAACAAGCAACCAACCACCCAATCAACCTCTAGGCCCTACCAACCAACCCACCCACCCAACCATTTAACAAACGAACCAATCAACCAACCAACCCACACACCCAACAGTCAACTCTTTAACCCATCCAGCCCCCCATCAACTAACCACTGAACCACTCACCCAACCATTTAACCAACCAGTCTGAACTAACACCCCAAAGGAACACATATCCCCCTCACCCTCACCCCTAAAGAGAGGAAAAAAAACAAGCAAAACTGGCCAAAAAAAAAGGTGGAAAATAAACCCAGTAAAAGGTGCATAGGTCTAGTAGAGAACAACAACAACAAAAACTGAACCTATCCCCCCCAAAAACAACAAAAAAAAAAAGAAAGAAAAGAAAAAAGAAAAGAAACCCAACCTTTATATAAATCAGGTTTACGAGCAAAGCTATAGCAACAGTTTTTCTTCATACAACAATTTGATATTGACTCAATTGCTTCTTGTCCTTGTTGTTGTTGTTGTCGTTCTTTTTCTTCTTCTTTCGTTCGCTTCACGCCGTCAGATGTGTTTGGGAAAAAGTAATGGCATGTCCTTTCCAGCTCCTCTCGTGGGCCGTACAGCTTGGTTTGCAGGGTTAAAAAAATCTCCACCCGCCACACAATCTTCCTCAGATCGCTGTATAGTCTGCATCTTTTAAAAGGATCCAATGCTTACAATAAAAAGGGGAGAAAAGAACTAAAGCAATTTTTTTTGTCGTTCATAGCTCATAACGTTCTTATAGGTTTAGACTATACTTATCCCTGTAAAAATGAACCATAAAAAGGGAAAAAATAACTAAAAACAAAAAAAAGTTTGTGGGTGGTGGCGTTCTTAGAGATGTAGACTATATTTACCCCCGTGTAAGAATAAACTAAAACAAAAAAAGAAGAAAAAAAATGAACTTAAAAATAATTTGTATGGCTGATAGTATTCTTACAGATATGGAGTAGCTATACTTACCCCCTGTAAAAAATGAAAACAGGAAAAAAGAAACGAAAGAAAACCAAATTATTTTGAAATATATTTGACACAGAAAAACAAAACCCAAAACAAGCAACAACAACAAAAATGATTGCAAATGGCGGCGCCTTTTCGAAAATAATTTCTTCTCCCCTCCCCCCACTTTATTTAATTTTTCTTCTTTTTCTTTTTAATTTTCTTTCTCAAGTAGTTAAGCGTAAGAGTAAAAACTCACTTAAAAGTTGATATATCGATAAAAACTCGAAGGAATCTGGCTTTAGTGAAGGTATAACCTCTTACAAACGCAGCAAGCAGCAGCAGCAACAACACCAAAAGCAGTAAGCAGAGACTCTAGGACTAAGCAGCAGCAGCAGCAACATTAGCAGCAGCAGCAACATTAGCAGCAGCAACAACTGCAGTAGCAACAACAGCAGCAGCAACAACTGCAGGAGCATCAGCAGCAGCAGCAACAACAGCAGCAGCAACAACTGCAGTCGCAACAACAGCAGCAGCAGCAGCAACAGCAAAAAAAAAACCCCAACAATCCCAACACCACGCATACCTTTCACTAAGAACATCATCATCATCCAGTGTTATAAAACGTCTCATGCAAAACAAAACCCCAAATCCCCATATCGACAATGGTCAAAACTTCCATGCCAAAAAACCCCCCACCCCAAACAAATCCCCCCCCCCCCCCCCCCCCCCACCCTTCCACAAAAAATTCTATGGACCAGACGTCTTCCAACTTTCTCCGTGTCGATTTGTCCGGGGACAAAATGGTAGGGGGAGGACGGAGAATGACTGGACGGCAAATTCATATGAAGGGCGGTAGAGGGTACCACCAAGGGATTACTACCCACAAACCCAGACACCGGTGTGGAACTCCCCCCACCGTAAAACGCATACGACTGCGCTGACGTCATTCCCCGGAGCAAGGCCTCCACCGCCTGTGACGTCAGACCAGGAGAAGATGACGTCATGGGGAAGCCTGGAGAGTCGGGCACCATCCAGGGTTGGGGAGGGTAGTAGGGAGTAGGAGGAGGGCGGTAAGGAGGGTGGACAGCGATGGGAGACACCATTCTGGACAGCATCTGAGACGATGTTGTTTCGTTAGCAGCAGCAGACACAGTGAGAGCCTGGATGCTGAAATCCGAAGGGGAATTTTTAGCTCTGGAGCCGCTCCTCTTCTTGATGCTCGAGAGCGAAGTGGTGGTAGAGGGAGTGGAGGTGGTGGAGATGAGGGTGATGGGGGTGATGGGGGTGGGGATTCCGCCCAAAGAGTGGTGGGTTGGGGAGGGGTAGCATTTGAAACAGACGCCGTTGGCCATCCTGGGGTTGTCCTCTGTCAAGGTCACGCCACACCCGGGGCAACAGTCCGCCTGCCGCTGTTTGGCTGGGACTGCTGGGGCAACAAAATAGATAAATAAATAAATAAATAAACAAAGAAATAAATGAATAAATACATAGCTAACTAACAAAACGGATACATAATAGATCTAAGTAAAGAAAACTGACCCATCAATTAGTCAAATAACTAACTGAATGAATAACTGACTAAGTTACTGACTGACAAACAAGCTAGTTAACCAACCAATGAACCAACCAACCAATGAACCAACCAATGAATGAACCAACCAACCAACCAACCAACCAACCAACCATCTAACGAACGAACGAACGAACGAACGAACGAACGAACCAACCAACCAACCAACCAACCAACCAACCAACCAACCAACCAACCAACCAACCAACCAACTAACTAACCAACCATCCAACAAACTAACCAGCTAACTATTTAGTAGATCAATCAATCAATCAATCAATCAATCAATCAATCAATCAATCAATCAATCAATCAAAGCAAGAAAGTGATTTGTCA
>CM060339.1:9791266-9798766 GCA_030674155.1 Stramonita haemastoma | reverse complement strand
ACTCTTATGGGATTCGAACCCACAACTTCCCAATCTGTAACCCAAGGCGTTAACCACTGCGCCATGGCGGCTGGTCACTTCTTCTTACCTCACTCAAGTGACCTCGACCTTCCCCAGGCGAAGAGGACGATTGGTTGTTTTCTGACGGGTGACTGAGTTCTCTCCCATGGTTGGAATACACCGGCAGCTGCTGGAATTCCCTCCCTTGGTGGTTCAAGGTAAGATTTTCAGCGTGTGACGGTGTCTCTGGGAAAAAAATGGAGAGAAAGAAATAAGTACACAAATTTATGAATGAATAAATAGATAAATATCAATAAAGCAAGAAATAAGTAGATAAAGGAGCGAATAACTGAATGAAAAAAAATAATAGAGAAAAGAAATCGATTGTGTACATGAATAAGTTAAAGTTAAAGTCTGTCCCGAGCCTAAGGCTCATCAGGCCGGTGCTTATCCCGGTTTCTGTGGCGTTAAGCGACTGAGAGTCATAGACTCCCCCCTGGATAGAATGCCAGTCTATCGCAGGGGTTAACCCCCAACACAAGGTTGGTACCCCTTTTACACCTGGGTGGGGTGAGAAAATAGCCGTAAAGTGCCTTTTCCAAGGGCACAACGCCATAGTTGAAAGCTGGGATCGAACCCACAACCTTTAGATTACAAGTCCAACGCCCTAACCACTAGACTACCGCGGCGGCTGTACATGAATAAACGAATACATTAAAAAAAATAATATTTCTTCTCTTCTTCACGTTCCCCTATTGGGTAGGGTGCACAGTTCCTAGTCTTCTCCTGTGTTTGCTGGTTTTTGTTTGTTTGTTGTTGTTTTTTTTAGAATCTTTTTGATTGACACACATAATAGTTATACATTTCAAAACAAACCAACTGTCTTTTCATTTTCATCCAGATAGTTCATTATTTCTATGTAACAGAGTTACAAGGTTACTTGCTACACACAGTACAAATGCTCAGTCATCATTTTCGTTGTCAAGACGTGTGTGTGTGTGTGTGTGTGTGTGTGTGTGTGTGTGTTGTGTGTGTGTGTGTGTGTGTGTGTGTGTGTGTGTGTGTGTGTGTGTGTGTGTGTTGTTAGTTGAAGAGATGGGCGCAGCCCTCAATATGCTGGCCCCTACAGAAGCTGAGGTCTCTGATGCCTCGCTTCCCTACGACCGCCTTGGTTATGGGACACCTTTAACTTTTACTTACAGAGTGCATACTGGGTATGTTTGTGTTTTCAAACTAGCTCAAGTCACTTAAAAGAAGAAGAAAAAATGGAGGGGTGACTTGTTTACAAAGAAACAGAGAGAGAGAGAGAGAGAGAGAGAGAGAGAGAGAGAGAGAGAGAGAGAGAGAGAGAGAGAGAGAGACAGACAGACAGACAGACAGACAGACAGACAGAGAGACAGAGAGACAGACAGAGAGAGACAGGCAGACAGAGAAAAAAGACAGACAAATAATACATGAAAACAAATAATGGCTTTTACACTTATGTCTAGGCGATATGATTTTAAAAAGCAAAACTTTGAAGAGAAAAAGAAAACAGACCCAATCAAACTTCAAAACAGAAGCAAGTCATATTTAGACAAATTTTAACACTAAATAGCTCATTGCAATAAGTACAATCACACGATCAGATAAACAAAAACAACACAACAAAAAAACATGATGCAATACTGTACGCTACAATAGCAACGGAAGGGATCAACGCAGTTTGTCACAAATTACGACTAATTGCGTTGTTGCGACATATTGCGGCAGAACTGTAGCGACAGGACAACACAAGGCAAGGCAAGACAAGACAAGGCAAGACAAGGCAAGACAAGACAAAAACAAAAGAAGATTTATACACGACAGGACAAAACCAGACCAGCATAGACCGGACCAGACCGGACAGGACCAAGACAAAATAAGACCGGACGAAACAGGACAAGACAAAACAAAACAAAACACAGACAAAACACAAAGGCACCTTCTATCTCCACCGCTCCTTCCTGTTGTTGTTCTGCTCGCAGAGAAAGATCAGACAACTTCCTCGTACATCCGCGATCTTCTTCCTCCTCCTCCTCCTCCTCCTCTTCTTCCTTCTCCCTCTTCTTCTCCTCCTTCTGCTCCTCTTCCTCATTTTCTCTCTTCTTCTCTTCCTTCTCCTCTTCCTTAGACTCTTCTTCTTCTCCTCTCTTCTTCTTGTCCTCCCAGTTCTCCTCTTCTCTCCTCTTCTCCTCCACATCCTCTTCTCTCTTCTCCACCTCCTCTTCTTCAATCCCTCTCACGTGCTGTGCCATCATCAACTGCTCACGGGCGTTGTTCTCTTGCTGTGACGTCTTAACCATGACGCCATCATCGCCTACATCATCGTGACGTGGTACAGTGTTGTTGACGTCATCATCGGTGACGTTGATAAACTCGGTGTCGTCAGGAAGAATCGGGGAATCCATAACAATCCCGCTTTCGTCAGAGCTATCGTCACGCTTGGTCTGTTTCGTCATGAAGAAGTCTTTTACCTGCTCCATGCACTGAGACAGCGTCATCACAGTCCTGGGCGAGGTGACGTCATTCCTGCACGATGACGTGTTGGTCTCGTCTGGCGGGAAATACACGACGATCTCACTGTCGGGTTCGATGAATTTGGCGACCTGGTACACTGGCCGGTTGTCCAGTTTGGAGCAGATGACGTTAGCTTGGGTAGGATCGGTGGAGGATTTGACGAAACTGACCCAGTTACAGAAACGTACGTCACAGCCGTAGATGTTCTTGATGATGTCATAGCAGCCAAATCGATGTCGAATCTGAAAGAAGAGAAATATAAAATAAAAGAGACTAGAGATAGGGATGATTTCTTCTTCTTCCTTGAACGCTCAGACAGCAGTTTAGTGTTGTCTGTTATAAATATGAGCGAAGAAGATGCGTTGCGCTGCCGTTAAGCACCTGATAAGTCAGGCCCAGCGCATTCAACTTCGGTTGTGGGAAGATTATAGGTTAGAATTGCTGTACCGGAGTTGTTTTATATATATATATATATATATATATATATATATATATATATATATATATATATATATATATATATATATATATATAATAAAATTTGTCTAATAACTATTTTGTCTGATTATTTTCAAGGACATATTTTGTCTTATTTCTGTGTTTGTTTTTGCTTTGGTTGGTTTTTTTATGTGCTTGTGTTTTTAGACCAAACACCTTTTATTTCATTTACACCTGAAAGGTTTTTGCGTGTATAAATATTGCCAAATACCTGTCAGGGTATCAAACATTACATATATGCAAAAATTAGAGGCTAACATATAAGAATTGTTGTAGTTTTGTTTTGGTTCTACCCTAGAGCTTCGAAGTTCACCAATGGTGAGATTTTGCATATGTGACCGTTTTAAATCTCAACCATTAATTAAGATAGTCTAAATCCAACTTGAGAGTCGATTCAATGTCTAGTGCGCATACAGTTTTGTAAATTTTGTCATCCGTTCCTACCGGAACGCGATGGACTACTCTTTTGAAAGACGGAACATGTTTAACATGTGCGTAAAATGTTCTCTACGTGAAGATAAAGGAGTCGATCTTCACACATGTCAACCTGAAAAATAACCCTAAACAAAAAATCAACAACAACCATAAAAGCAAGCATGCGCACACAGACACAGACACAGACAGACACAGACACAGACACAGACACACACACACACACACACACACACACACACACACACACACACACACTCACGTGCACGCACACATATAAAAATGACAAACACAACAACAAAACAGCACAGCACACAACACTCACACACTAACCAAAAAAACAAAAACGAGCACAAAGAAAACCTACACAATCATTAACAACGAACATAAAAAAATACGATCACCCCCCCCCCCCCCCCCCCCCATACACACACACACACACACCCTAAGAAAAACCATCAAATAAAGCACAAGAACAAGAAATCAAAACCGAAAAAAACAGGAAAGAAAACAAAATGCAATAGGTTGTTAATGATAACAAAGAAATGACGCCCCCCCCCCCCCCCCCCCCCCCCCCCTGAGTTTCATGTCACTTTTCTTTTTTTAACTTTAGTATAATCCTCTTCAACCAGAATTGATGATGATGATCATCTGGATCTCATACTTCATCACATATTTTCATTCCCGAAATCGGAATGCCGCTACCTTAATGGTCGGCAAAAAAAAGCCCCAACCAAACAAACCGATTACATACGCCCCCCCCCACCGAAAAAAAAAAAATTCTGACCATTGCTAACCTCAAAGCTCTAGCCTAGAAACATGAGAATAATAATAATAATAATAATAATAATAATAATAATAATAATATAATAATAATAATAATAACAACAATGATAATAATAAATAATAATAATAATAATAATAATAATTAATAATAATAATAATAATAATAATATAAACCCAAAAGAACAGAAAAAGAAAAATGGGGCAGAGAGAGAGAGAGAGAGAGAGAGAGAGAGAGAGAGAGAGAGAGAGAGAGAGAGAGAGAGAGAGAGAGAGAGAGAGAAGACCAACGACAACTAAACGAACAAAACATATCAAGAAGTTGGAAAAAATGACAAGAATTTAGACAAGCAACAAAGAAACCAACCAACCAACAAACAAACAAAAAACTAAAGAAAAGAAGACAAAGAAAAAAACAAAACAACAGCAACACAAAACCCCGCCCCTAAACCCCCCAGAAAAAAGGAAACAAAAATAAAACAAACAAAAAAACAACACCTGAACCCCCCCTCTAAAAAAAACAACACAACTCCCCCCCCCCCCCCCCCCCACACACACACACACACAAAAAGCCAGAAGAGTTTATAATTATGGCTTCCTCAACAAAACAAAACCAAAACAAAAAAGACAAAAAAAGAAGAAAAATAAACAATAAAAATCCAAAACCTCTCTTCTCCCCACCTTAGCCCCTCACCTCCCTCACCCCCCCCCTCCCCTCCCCACTTCTCGGCCCCTCCTACCTGCCTGCTGCCTCCCCCCCGTCCCCCCAAATCCCAACCCCACCCCCACCCCCCTCAAAATGGCCCCCAACAGCAAGACATCTTGTTTCACTCTGCTCCTGCCCTAATCAAAGGTGAGCAGCCTTGAAAGGTGCAACTCCCACGAGAGTGTTTCCCCCTTGTAATCGGATCCCAAGAGTAGCTTCCCTTGCCCTTCAATTCAAGACATGGCCACCGCAGCCACGCGTCTCCTAGGAATAACTTACTAGTAACGCGTTTGTTTGTGTGAGGAGGAGGAGGAGGAGGAAGTGTGTATACGCGCTTCTGGTTGTAGGGCCTCGTAGCGTATCGAAAGCAGTAGGGTTAAGGTTAGGGATTCGCGTGGTTGATTTTTATCATGAGGAGAGAGATGTATCATGTCGCAGGGTCTGTTCTGCCTGGCTGATGTTTATCAGGGGGATGGGGGTGGGGGTGTAGGGGGGTGGGGGCTGAGGTGTTAGTTGGTGATGATGGGAGCACCAGGGTTTGGTTTGGTAGAAAGTGATTAGTTGTTGTAACAAGAGTCTGTGATCTGGAGTACTGATAGAAATTGCTGGAACAGGCTATGGTTTGTTTAACACTTTTGAGTGATGGTTGGGGTGTCTTTGTGTTTAATTTAAGATAAGTAACGAATTTGTTTTATGATGTATTACTACGTTACCTTTGTTTGGTGGTGTACTGAGTTTACTTAGTTGAAGAATCGCTTTTTTTGGTGGCAATTATTGCAATTATGAAAGTATAATCAATATACCATATAGATCTATACACATAGAAAAGTCTTAAACTTTTTTTGACAAGGAAATGAGAGATCCAAAGAGAGAGAGAGAGAGAGAGAGAGAGAGAACTCGAACTCGAACTCGAACTCGAACTCGAACTCGAAAGGTTTATTCATGAAAAAAGGCCACTGGCCCATACATGAAGGGGGTTGGCGAATAACGATAACGATAATTACTTTAAGCTGACACACAACACCATTCCATGCCATGGAAACCACAGCATTGATTTATAATGTACATCAGACACGACACTCTTTACAGTCCGGATATGTTACCGCATTCCGAGCCTTTCTTTCGTCCAGTCATTGTCACAGGCCCTCTGCCTACGCTAGCCAAGACAGCGATGTAATAGTTCTCTAAGTGTCGCCAAGTCCCTTGAAGCACACGAAAGGGTCTCCGCGTAGTGTGTTCTGGATTCGCTTCCCATTCCGCAAACTGGCGAGTTTGACACGTTCCTCTTTTAACATGTTTTTCTCTGCTGTTTGACAAACCAGTAACACACATACTGGCTCAGTGTCTGGTTGGCATGCGAGCTGGATCACAATGTCATCTGATTCACACGTCACAATATCTTCCCCCATCTGAATATGTAGGACAGATTTTCTAAAGTGTGTATTTCTTTGTCTGTCTCTCAGCCTTTTCTGTACTGATCTATCAGTTAGAGTACCACATACTGTTTGACATTTCCTTTGTCGAATGCACCAACAATATTATCATCGTTCACCTCAGGCTGCAAAACACACATATCAGCACAGTCACACAATCAACATACACGGAGGTTCTAAATCAACTGATGAAGGCAACTTAACTGATGTTTTTTGTGTTGATGTCCTGTGTGTGTGCTGTTGGTAGGTCTACTCTATGCGTATCTGCGCATGCTGCATTCTGCTGTTCTACACTTTTGTCAGGTGGACTCGAGCACTGAAGACACAGTCACTTTCACAACACAACACTTGCCTGCTTCTCTTTATGCTTTCGAGCGCGTTCCAAATCCCTGCGGGTTTGGGAGTAGATTTTTTCCTATAGTATTGTACTTGTGTGCTGCGATTCACTGTTGGATCCGCCATGTTGGTTGACACTGCTGTGTCCACTGGTTTAAGTCGCAAGACAAAAACCACGCTGTCCCCTTCTCCTGCCACTTTCCAGCTGGAGACTGCATTGTCAGTCAGCAGGGCGCCTAAGGTCCTCTCCACAGCCGCTGGAAGTCCATAACTGGCATTTTTGTATGAATTACGAGTTTTACTGTAGCTCACAGAAAATGTACGCCCTGTCCGCTCGCGTCTCGTGACCAACCGAGAGAGAAAAGAGAGAGAGAGAGAGAAGAGAGAGAGAGAGAGAGAGAGAGAGAGAGAGAGAGAGAGAGAGAGAGAGAGAGAGAGAGAAGAGAGACACACAGACACACAGACACACAGACACACAGACAGAGACAGAGGTTCCAATGAATCAAACCTAATCAATACAACTAAAAAATGCTCTACTTGATTTGTGCTTGCAAGAAATGAATGAATGAGACAAAATTTTCGTGTTCGTTCCTCGTCTAACAGCTCCAAGTTTTACCAATGTAATGGTGACATTTTTGTCTAGAAATGTTGGAGGAAATATTGTATAACTTGCAATAGTTAAAAAAAAATTCTGACGCCAAAGATTTGTTTTGTCTTTATTTTTTAAAAGTGTAACAATCCTGATGCTCCCACTTCCTTCAAAAACTTTTTTTT
>CM060339.1:9767608-9787608 GCA_030674155.1 Stramonita haemastoma | reverse complement strand
GCTCCACCCGGAGCGAGGAGGATTAAGTAAGTAAGTAAGTAAAGAGGGCAGGTACCCATTTAATGCTGGGGGAACTGGGGGAACTGTACTGATGCCAAGGCGCACAAACGGTCACCTACCCATCCATTTGGTGACCACGCTCGATGCTGCTTAACCTTGGCTTCGGGGGGGAAAGCCGGTGCTCTGACCACTGAGCTATCCAGTTCCCTGCTTAAATGTAGGAATCCTAATATCATTAAAAGTTTAGCTTTATATTTACATATAGCTGTTAAAATAAAAGATATCATGTTGTCAGATTTGTTGCCCTGTGGATTTGGTTTCCATTTGTTCTATACACCCTGTATGTCTATTATTATTCAGTGTATTAAACAACAACGCCCTTCATGTATCCATGGGTAAATGGCCTATGGAAAGATTTTTCGAGAGTTGTTTGTCTGTCTGTCTGCCTGTCTCTCTTTTATTTAAAAAGATATTTTATTCATTTATTTATTAATTAAAAAATCTGGCATATATGCGTTTATGTAATTTGCTATTGGTAGACTAGTACTTCTTTCCCCCCCCATAATGAGGGTATTGGTTAAATATCTTCCTCCCTTTTACCAAAAATATTTTGATTTAAATGACTTTTTTGTTGATGGATGGTGGTGGAATGATGTTTCCAATTGCTAAACTCGTTGTGTTTTCTTGTTTGTTACTTACTTATTAGGCCTAGGGTTTTTTTAATTTGTTATCATAATCATCATTTGATAGTTATTATTTTTTTTATACTTTAGTTCTCTAAATGTATACATTTTTGTTACTTTATTATTGTCTTTCTGTCCTTATTTCTTGTCTGTTGTTTGCTACTAGATCTAGTCGTTTTCTCTTTTTTTTTTTGGTATCTGGTATATTATTGTTGCTTTTGTTTAGTTAAAGTTTTTTTTCATCTTGATCTTATGCCTGATAAGGCGGGGTTTGGATGTGAAAAGAAGCACATGAGTGCTTATTCATTGTCCTCGAAATAAAAGAATTTGACTTAACTCTCTCTCTCTCTCTCTCTCTCTCTCTCTCTCTCTCTCTCTCTCTCTCTCTCTCTCTCTCTCTCTCTCTCTCTCTCTCTCTCT
Organism: Stramonita haemastoma; assembly: GCA_030674155.1. Taxonomy (NCBI): domain Eukaryota; kingdom Metazoa; phylum Mollusca; class Gastropoda; order Neogastropoda; family Muricidae; genus Stramonita; species Stramonita haemastoma. Next base: position 9,786,505 of record CM060339.1, on the reverse strand, counting down.
CTGTCTGTCTGTCTGTCTGTCTGTCTCTGACTCTCTGTCTCTCTGTCTCTCTGTCTCTCTCTCTCTCTCTCTCTCTCTCTCTGGGGCCAGTGGTGGGGGGTGGGCTTCCGTCCATGTGCGTGTGCTTGCGTGAGTGTGCACGAGCGCGTGTGCATGCACACGCATATGTCTGTATGTGTTCATGCGCATGCTCCTACGTGCATATATGCACCCGCGTGCATCCATGCATGTGTATTGTGCATACGTGTAAATACTGGAGGGCTTCGGTGGGATGGGGGTGGGGGGAGGGGGAGCAAAGAAGGAGGAGGAGGGGGTGGCGGTGTAAGGGGGTTATTTTTGGGGCGTCTTAACAGAAGTGACCGACATACTACCGAAAGAGAGAGAAAGAGCAGGGTTACCCCGCCCTTAGAGAACTTCAAAGAAACCGGGTGGGAAGAGTGTGGGGTGGGGTGAGGTGGAGGTAGTGGAGAAGGAGGGAGAAAGAGGGGGTTGGGGGTTGGGGACTTTAGCACCAGTGCCTTATGTGGGGGAGGACAAAAGTTGGACAGAGACATCGTAGTGGTGTTGGGGAGGAGAGAACGAGAGTGTGGTAGAATGGTTAAGAGTGGGGATGGAAACAAAAATGGAATGCTTTGAAAAAAAATCTGTTTATTTCGAGGATAATGGAATTAAGCACCCATGTGGGTTTGTTTGCTTTCTTTTACATCCAGTTCCCAACAGAAACGAACTGCTTAAAAAAATTCTTTTTTCGAGGATAATGGAATAAGCGTCTATGTGTTTTTCTTAACATCCAGTCCCCGTCTGTATGCAGTTTTGTTAATTTTGTCATCCGTTCCCACCGGTGCACAATGGTCAGCTCTTACATAACATAGATCGGGTGTCACAACACAAAATCCCCAGCGCCCAAAAAGGACGAGGTTAGATCTTCTGCTGTAACTAGCTCGTTTAAAATTCGTCCGGAAAAGGGGGTGGCGGTCACAGCAATCTCTCAAAGCACAACTCAAAAGGCAAAAATAAACATTTACAAACAAGACGCTTTATTTCGCTTTCATACACATCTAAACAATTCTAAGCTAACATGCCCCTTTTCCCCCCTCCGCCCTTCCTAACACCCCTAATACCCTACACAAATATATCAACAAGAAAAAGAAATAAATGAAAATAATACTCTCTCACACACACATTCTCACAGTCAGTTCACAGTGGGGAAAAAGGCATCAGGACGGGAAACGTGGGGGGACACTCAACTTTCGCAAAATGTCACAGTGCTGACACTGAGGCGCTGGACGCGTTGGACGCCAGTGTCCAGCTCAGGCTCGCAGCATGCTGTGGACGGTCCCCGCTCCACTCGTCATCCTCTCTGCTACGATGGCCCGGAGAGGTCTGCTGGAACGCCGGGTGCGGTGTTCTGCCCGACACGTTGTCCAGACCCGAGGTCTGTCTCACCCGACATTCAGTCCCGTCTGCCCCAAAACACAAACGGCCCCTGCTGCCGCCTGCCCACACGGAAACAACAACAAGCTGTGGCCAGAAATTAATATTTAGTCACATAATGAGTGTCAACCCCCCTCCATCCCTTGCCTTCCCCCACCTTAACAACTCACAACAATTTCCATAATAACAATTTCCATAGTAACTCCTCCATGAGGTTACGACTATCAATCACTTCAAATAAGCTGTCACACAGACATACAAATAAACACAACATAACCTCTGACTGCAACATATATATCCCTACAGTCAGAGGAACAGGACGGATTACTGGGGATAGTGCTTCAATCAGACGACGCTGGTGAACCTGCGGTCCCTTCCAGTTCCAATCCACCGCGACGGCCCGAAAACCCCAGAATCATAAAAAGAAACAAAAGAATGAAGTACTGAAAATAAAGTCTTGGAACCAAATGGAATCTGCGTGTTCGGAAAACCTATCTTCTCTCTTCCCCCACCAAGGCAGAGTTCGGGAGAAGAAACTATTGGAACCAAAACATAAAGTGGTGAAGTCGTGGGTTCGAAACCCCGGTGCAACACCCACTCACTCCAGTCGGCGGAAATGAGTAAATAATTCAAACAAAAAAAGTTGCATGCACCTGAAAAAATGTTGGACACTTCCGAGTGTCTAAACCAAAGAAAATAAATTCGATTTCTGCCACACACTACATACCTCAAACAGCTCGTGTGGATAACAGTCTTGTGCCGATCGCGGCACCACCACTCCTGCGTCGGCAAGGAGCTCTGTCGCTGCACCTTGGCTACCGAGCACAAGGTGTCCCCGGGGTGGCATCACGACAGGTAATATATGCCTTCTATCACCTGAACTCAGGTGAGCTCTCACCCCGGTTCCAGCGGAAAACCCCGCCACGCACGGGCGCCTCGTACGCGGCCACTCAGGGAGTTTTACGCATGGCTACACAACATGTTACATAAAAATCCCATGCGCACACTAACCTGCGCTCAGGGGTATGGATCACAAAAATAAAAAACAAAAGTGGGGAGGGTGGAAAAAAAAATGGTGTGGAGGTAAAGGACCTCCCGTCAGTCCCCTTAAAACCACACCTCTCCCTCCGTGTCCAGGGCGCTAGTCCTTCACCCTGGCGGTCAGGAGAGGTGTAAGTGGGGTGGTGAAGGGGTGTGAGGATTCGATCCTGGGTCGATTCGTGACAAATCCCCCACCAAAAGTGAGGGTCGCCAGAACCTCACCCCAGGTCGATCCTCCGCCGCTTCCCATAGGAGTGACCGTCATTACCAGGCCCAGCACCGGCATCTCACCCACCTGAGGGTCTATGCCATCTGTGTAGGCAAAGCCATGACAGCCAATCCCTCCCATACCTTTCCCGGATTTTCAGCCCTCTTAATGGATGACGCCACCTGGCGTGGAGCTTCCGGGGAGGTAGGGAACTGGGAAAAGAAACAGGCCTACCAAGGGAAGCTACCGGCTCTCCCATGGGCCCGCCTGCAATCGAGCTGACCCCAGGGTGGACTAGTACCCTTTTGTGAGGTCAAAGATCGGAGGGTGCGGCAAAGCCCTCCTAAGGGGAGTGTCTCAAATTGAGGGGAATGGTCATATTCGGTTTAACGTCTCTTACTGGTAATGGGGAGGGTCCAGTTCCCTATGCTTCACTATAGCAACCCCCTAAGTCTATGTGTGAGTAAGCAGGAGAGCTCACACTCCCTATGGCTCACTATGCCTACCTGCGTCACATTTCGAAGAATTATCTCCAGCAGACATCCTACTGAGGTAGTCTCCTCCCACGTTGTCTCCTCCGTTGATAGATCGGAGGCCGAATGAGTGAAGCCAAAGCCTGATGGTCCACCCCAGGTATTGGCGGCCTACTGGGCAGAAACGATGGGAACACTGGAGTGGATTGTGTTAGCCATCCAGAGATGCCAGCCGCACCTTTCTCAACAGAGGATAGGATGGGACCCATCAGGCCAGCACTCACCATCTCACGTAGGATAGTTGCTGGGGGTACTGACCCCAAAGAAACCTTACTGCTTTTCCCTCTGAGAGTAGCCTTCTGGCAGACTACACAAGAGCGGCAATACTGCCTGGCATCCCTGGTCATACCTGGCCAGGCAAACTGCTGCCATAGGCGCTTCAGAGTGCGCCTTGCACCCAGGTGTCCTGCTGTGGGGGTGACATGTGTTGCTCTGAGTGCTGTTTCTCTCAAGCACTGAGGCACCAGAAGTTGCCTCTGTCTGAGGAGTCCCTTGGAAAAGATGCGGGTAAGGACTCCCTTGGATACAACATATTGTACCGCAGGGCCCGCCCTCTGATCCTCAGTCACCTGTGCTCTGGCCCACAGAGGCTTCAGTGAGGGGTCCCCTTTCTGAAGATTGATAAGGGTATTCCTGTCGACCTTGAGGTCGACTCCCTCCTGATTCAGCACTCTGGTTGGATTGAATGGGGATCCATCCTTCTTAGCTGCTGCTTTTGTTGTGGCCACTCCCGCTATAACGGCTGGAAGCTCACTATCCTCATCACAAGAAGAGCCAGCTGCAGATATGTTCGAATCCCCACTAGTGACAGAACTCGGCCTTCTCCTGAGCTTAGTGGTAGCTGGACAATGTTTGGCTCGGTGGCCCATCTTTCCACACTTGAAACAGCCTCGTTCCTTCAAGGCACGTGCCCTCACTTCATTTGTTGGGGACAACACACTTGGGGCTCTGGAAGGCTCCCCTCGTCTGTCCAAGACTCAGCTGTAGAGAATTGGGTGGATCTGGGTGGATTAAGGCCACCTGACTTGACTAGCTCGACCTCTCTGGCCTCCCATATAACTTGGGCCTTTTTCATGATGCCGTCAAAGCCGTCTGGATTGTGACACCGCACTTCCATTGCCAACTGATCAGTGATCCCACAGTAGAACTGCTCTGTGAGGATCAACTCTCCTAGATCCTTTCCAGAAAGCTTCACCCATAAGTTGAGGACACGCCTCAAGCGTTCGCCAAAGTCATAGAAAGACTCATCGTCCTCCCTGCAAGCTTCACGGAACTTTCGCCGATACGCCTCAGGGGTGAGATGGAACTTCCGTCTGAGAGCGTCTAAAAGTTCCTGGAAAGATGCCCCTGAATGGAGGGCATTGAAAGCCTCCCTTGCTTTGCCAGTCAAGGAATTGGCCATGTAGGCCTTCTTTTGCTGATCATTGAGCCCACCCACCTCAGCTGCGGAGACAAAATGATCTATGAAATCATCAATGTCATCTCCATCCTGCAGCTGAGGGAGTTTTAGAGATGGAAGCTTAATGCCAGTCCCTGAAACCTGACTGGCCTGCTGCAGTGCTTTGGAGCTCTGAGCAATCTGTTGCCTAAGAAGCTCAAACTCTTCCTGCCAAATGCGCTCCCTTCCTTCTTCCTCCTCCTGACGGATACGTTCTTTCCTTTCTTCCTCTTCGCGACGAATGCACTCTTTCCTTTCTTCTTCCTCGCGACGGACACGCACTCTCCGCTCTTCTGCCTCTTTCCTCTCTCGTAATTCCTCGCGATGGAGGCGCTCCCGTCTCTCTTCTGCCTCCTTCCTTTGCCGCAATTCCTCGCGATGGAGGCGTTCCCGAGCCTCCAGGTCCTCGCGACGGACGCGCTCTTTCCTTTCTTCTTCACGACGGTCGCATTCTTTCTTTTCTTTCTCGCGACGGACGCGCTCTTTCCGCTCTTCTTCCTCGCGACGGACGCGCTCTTTCCGCTCTTCTTCCTCGCGACGGACGCGCTCTTTCCGCACTTCTTCCTCGCGACGGACGCGCTCTTTCCGCACTTCTTCCTCGCGACGGACGCGCTCTTTCTTTTCTTCCTCGCGACGGACGCGCTCTTTCTCCTCTTCTTCGTTACGCTCCCTCAACCACAGAAGCAACGCTTCCATTCCCACAGGTTGAGACGGAGTAGAGGCAACATACGGAGGTGAGGCAGACTCTCTCACCTCAGAGGGATGCTGAGCAAACCCTCCACCTAGCCTAGACCTACTAGGAGTTCTCAGGGCTGTGCCCCTGCACCCTTCCCTCTGGAAGTGGAAACCGATGTCAGTGAAGCGGATGTCATACGCTTTCCTCCTGACATAGAAGTCGTCACGGTGGTAGTGGTGGGAGTGCCGGTGGTGACAAACGCGAGTGCAACATTCCGAGGAGAACTAACACCCCCTATCCCAGGGAGCATTCCCCCTGTCCTGCGTGCCACTGGTCTGGTCACTGGACCCTGGGAGCCCTTCAGGACTCGCTGATCCCTAACATTGCCACGCCCTTCTGTTTCTCAGCCATGGCAATTCTCTCCCTAGCCGACCAGTACCACAATAAACGGGTTCGAATCCAGTCCTACTCGGGCTACGCACCAAATGACCCCAACCAAGGGAAACAAATGGCTTTACCCGCGTACCACGCACACGAGTAGGACTCGAACTAAGGAACAGAAGTAAGGCAACGAACGCGACGCGACGGATCGGAAAAAGATGGGACCGCAACCAACCTACGCGTGCAAGCACTCGATCGCCCAGTAATTGATTAACTACCTACTTCTGTAACCCTACCACCACTAACTTCCCCACAATAAATAACAACTACAACTATTCACAATGACAACAACTTAAGACACTAAAGAGAAATGACTAGTAGAATGGGGCAAAGACAAAACAGCCTATTGGTGTGCCCGAGAGAAAGCTGCAATGCCACACTGTACTTTTAATTCCGATCCCGGACGAGCCCCCAAAATTGTCACAACACAAAATCCCCAGCGCCCAAAAAGGACGAGGTTAGATCTTCTGCTGTAACTAGCTCGTTTAAAATTCGTCCGGAAAAGGGGGTGGCGGTCACAGCAATCTCTCAAAGCACAACTCAAAAGGCAAAAATAAACATTTACAAACAAGACGCTTTATTTCGCTTTCATACACATCTAAACAATTCTAAGCTAACATGCCCCTTTTCCCCCCTCCGCCCTTCCTAACACCCCTAATACCCTACACAAATATATCAACAAGAAAAAGAAATAAATGAAAATAATACTCTCTCACACACACATTCTCACAGTCAGTTCACAGTGGGGAAAAAGGCATCAGGACGGGAAACGTGGGGGGGACACTCAACTTTCGCAAAATGTCACAGTGCTGACACTGAGGCGCTGGACGCGTTGGACGCCAGTGTCCAGCTCAGGCTCGCAGCATGCTGTGGACGGTCCCCGCTCCACTCGTCATCCTCTCTGCTACGATGGCCCGGAGAGGTCTGCTGGAACGCCGGGTGCGGTGTTCTGCCCGACACGTTGTCCAGACCCGAGGTCTGTCTCACCCGACATTCAGTCCCGTCTGCCCCAAAACACAAACGGCCCCTGCTGCCGCCTGCCCACACGGAAACAACAACAAGCTGTGGCCAGGAATTAATATTTAGTCACATAATGAGTGTCAACCCCCCTCCATCCCTTGCCTTCCCCCACCTTAACAACTCACAACAATTTCCATAATAACAATTTCCATAGTAACTCCTCCATGAGGTTACGACTATCAATCACTTCAAATAAGCTGTCACACAGACATACAAATAAACACAACATAACCTCTGACTGCAACATATATATCCCTACAGTCAGAGGAACAGGACGGATTACTGGGGATAGTGCTTCAATCAGACGACGCTGGTGAACCTGCGGTCCCTTCCAGTTCCAATCCACCGCGACGGCCCGAAAACCCCAGAATCATAAAAAGAAACAAAAGAATGAAGTACTGAAAATAAAGTCTTGGAACCAAATGGAATCTGCGTGTTCGGAAAACCTATCTTCTCTCTTCCCCCACCAAGGCAGAGTTCGGGAGAAGAAACTATTGGAACCAAAACATAAAGTGGTGAAGTCGTGGGTTCGAAACCCCGGTGCAACACCCACTCACTCCAGTCGGCGGAAATGAGTAAATAATTCAAACAAAAAAAGTTGCATGCACCTGAAAAAATGTTGGACACTTCCGAGTGTCTAAACCAAAGAAAATAAATTCGATTTCTGCCACACACTACATACCTCAAACAGCTCGTGTGGATAACAGTCTTGTGCCGATCGCGGCACCACCACTCCTGCGTCGGCAAGGAGCTCTGTCGCTGCACCTTGGCTACCGAGCACAAGGTGTCCCCGGGGTGGCATCACGACAGGTAATATATGCCTTCTATCACCTGAACTCAGGTGAGCTCTCACCCCGGTTCCAGCGGAAAACCCCGCCACGCACGGGCGCCTCGTACGCGGCCACTCAGGGAGTTTTACGCATGGCTACACAACATGTTACATAAAAATCCCATGCGCACACTAACCTGCGCTCAGGGGTATGGATCACAAAAATAAAAAACAAAAGTGGGGAGGGTGGAAAAAAAAATGGTGTGGAGGTAAAGGACCTCCCGTCAGTCCCCTTAAAACCACACCTCTCCCTCCGTGTCCAGGGCGCTAGTCCTTCACCCTGGCGGTCAGGAGAGGTGTAAGTGGGGTGGTGAAGGGGTGTGAGGATTCGATCCTGGGTCGATTCGTGACATCGGGCTTTACCCTGTGTGCGCAAGATGTTCTGCGTGCGTTCGCACACAGGACCTCGGTTTATAGTCTCATCGGAAATGACTTTTTGGGGGGAGTTGAATCGGCACTGATATTAACTCCAGAGGAAAAAATCCTCTTGAACGAGATTCGAACCCAGGTCAGTAGATCACGAGCGCATCACTCTAACTACAAGGCCATGTGGAGTGTAGGAACAGCTGTAGCATCAGCAGCAATGATGATAATACTGATGATTGCTATGATCTCAATAGGAAGTGTTGGCAGCAGCAGCAAAGGGAAAATGAGCGGTTCACAACACACACACACACACACACACACACACACACACACACACACACACACACACACACACACACACACACACACACACACACACACACACACACACCACGTAGACACACAAAATATTAGATATATTGTCTAATGTAGGTCTATTTTCTTTTCTTTTTCTTCTTTCTTTTTAGTGGATAGACGTGATAAAGAAGACAAAGTGACACAGACAGACAGACACAGGCAGACAGACAGACACAGACAGACAGACAGACACAGGCAGACAGACAGACACAGGCAGACAGACAAAAAGACACAGACAGACACAGGCAGACAGACAGACAGGCACATACATAGACAGACAGACAGACAGACAGACAGACAGACAGACAGACAGACACACAAACAAACAAACAAACAAACAAACAAATGCACACACGTGCCCTTGCTTGCTTTCTGAAACAGATGTCAAAAGAAATGAGAGAGAGAGAGAGAACACTGAACACTGAACACTGAAATGATTTAATGTACATTGGCCATGGACCACAATACATTTCATGGGCTTGGGGTTCATTCGTATAACTAACTGGCAATCCAAAAATGCACAAAAGGTTTGATTCATAACTGATTAAAGAAGCAAAACACACGTTATTCTAATCACAAAAATATGATGTCTAGGGAAAATTGTGGAAATCATGCACATCAATTTCGTATCGAATCATAACAGTTTTTTCAATATACATCTTGAATTAACATTGTCTTCCTTTTATTAATAGAGTGAAATATATATCTTGACAAATTGTGCCTGTACTCATCATTTGTTGCTTTGAACAGATTGGGCAATGGTACGTTGATACACCCACTTAAGAACTTTTCTCTTAAGCCAGTGTATATGCAACATTCCCAAAGAAAGTGGGCTTCATTTTCAACTTTCGTTTTACAAAAAGGACACATTTTTTTCTCGATCATTCTCACTATATCTATATACATTATTATTAAGGGGTAGAACATTAAATCTTGCTTGTGTGATTGCTACTCGAAAGCAGTAGACATCAATAGAGTTTATATACTGCTCTTTTACAAAAAATACTTTTAAATGGTCTGTAATGGTCATACCTATCTTTATGAGAGAGAGAACACTGAACACTGAACACTGAAATGATTTAATGTACATTGGCCTTGGGCCACAATACATTTGATGGGCTTGGGATTTAGCAATAGGTTCATTCTTCATTGGCAAAACAAATGCATAAACAAACAACGACTGTGTCTGATTAAAGAGGAAAAACCACCATTACTCCATTTCATGGTTATAAACCCGAAATCACAATAACCCAGTCACAATAACCCAGCCATAGAAATACAATGATGTCGCAGAAAAATCATACATATTAAATAGTTATCAACTTGTAACAGTTATTCAAGAAAGTGCTAATGTCAACATTGTTTTTCTTTTGTTGATAGCATGAAAAATATACCTAGACAAACTATACATGTACTCATTATTTGTTACTTTGAGCAGATTTCGCATTGGTACATTAATACATTTGCTTAAAAACTTATCTCTCAAGCTTGTGTACATATAACATTCCATTAGAAAGTGAACTTCATTTTCAATTTTCGTTTCACAAAATGGACACAATTTGTCTCGAATACTGCCACTATATCTATACACATTATTATTAAGAGGTAAAACATTAAATCTTGCTTGCGCAATGGCCACACGAAAGCAGTAAATATCCATGGAGTTTAAATACTGCTCTTTTGCAAAAATATTTTTAAATGATCTATAAATATCATACCTCTCTTTATCTCTTACAGTCCCATCCCATTCTTGTATAAACATATCCACTAATCTTTGTTTAAATATACCTAAGAAAACTTTTATATCCCCAACACTTTGTTGCATCCAAACAATGTTAAAGCCCGTTTCACACAAAATTTCTCTTATTTTTGAAATCCAGCAATATCTACCACTTCTATCTAGCTCTAATTGCATGCAGTAAGCATTATATGATATTCTACTTTGATCCATTTGCAATAACTTGAACCAATACTTGATAGTGCGTGTACAGGAGTTGACATAAAGTGGATACCTACCTAAATCGCCATAAACCATCTTATTAGGTGTTCTAACTGGCACACCTAAGAATCTTTTGCATGCCATTAAATGAATTTTCTCAATATGTTCTAGTCTATTTGATCCCCATATTTCTGATGAATACAACAAAATTGGCTGGATCTTAGTGTCAAAAATCTTGAAAAAAGTTCTAACGTTCATTTCTTTATACTTATGAAAGACTTTGTTTAACTGGACCACTGCCTTCTTTCCTTTAGTGACTAAATGATCTGTACCCAGCTTACAGCTCAACTTTGTTGTAAAACTGAAACCTAAATAACAATACTGATTTACAACTTCTAACCGGATTCCATTGTAATACCATTGTTCCTGCTTTGAAAGAAACCCCCCTCTTCTAAATACCATCACTTTAGATTTATTGATATTAACACTTAACTGCAGATCATTACAGCAGTCTTTCAAAATGTTTAATTGGTGTTGTAAACCTCCAGGAGTTGTTGAAAATAGTGCAACGTCATCTGCGAATAGTAAAATAAAGATATCAATAATATTAGGTAATAACTGAACACCATGTTTTCCTTTTTCATTTATATCATTTGCTAGCTGGTTAATGAATATTGAAAACAATGTAGGACTTAAAACACAGCCTTGCCTGACTCCTAATGGACATTCAAAAAACTCTGATAACTGGCTATCTATTCGGATACACGAAAGCAATGACTTATACATGGCTGTTAATGAAGCAAGAAATTTTCCTTGTATCCCCTGGTTTTTAATACAGGTCAAAAGTTTCTCATGTCTAACAGAGTCAAAGGCTTTTTTAAAGTCCACAAAAGCAACATACAATTTTTTGCCCTTCTTGGACATACACTTTTGGACAATTGAATACAAATTAAAAATCTGATCTACTGTAGAATATCTTTTCCTAAAACCTGCTTGGTTTTCACAGACCAATTGATTACTTTCTAGCCATGAATATAATCTTGTGTTCAATATAGAAGTATAGCATTTAGATAAGATGCTCAGTAGTGAGACACCCCTATAATTATCTACAAGCTCTGGATCTCCTTTCTTATAAATTGGAATAATAATGGCTTTAGACCAAATCAGTGGATATATACCTTTATTGAAGATAGCATTAAAAAGCTTGAATACAAACTGCTTGACTTCACTACTTCCATTTTTTAGCATTTCTGCAGTGACTCCATCAACGCCACATGCCTTACCAGATTTTAGTTTATGAATAGCTGCATTTATTTCTCCTTCTGTGATCTCTCTGTTTAATTCATGATCATTTTCTTCTAACAGATCCACTTCTGTGTACATATGGTTATTAAATACAACTTCATTGCTTTGAAATACCTCTTTAAAATACAAAACCCACTCTGTAGAACTTATACTATTTGTCACTCTATCTTTATTGACACATCCCATACTTCTGAGCTCTTTCCAGAACAGTGCTGAATTTGAACTATTATTTGCCAGATATTCTACCTTTTGTCTTCTAAATGTTTGACGTTTGGTTTTTAATAACTGTCTATATTTTTTCCGTGCTGTAACATAAGTTAGTCTGTCTTTTTCGTCTTTCGTTTTTCTAAATACGTTCAAGGCTCTTCTACTCTCTTTCTTACCCTGATGACATTCATCATCAAACCATCTTGATTGTTTACTCTGACAGGTATGTTGTCTTGTGAGCATACAACTGCCTGCATCCTTTAGGCATTGTGTAAATTGCTCCAGAGCATTATCTATGTCACTGTCAAGTAAATTTAAAGCACTAACAATTCTATTCTGCATGGTAAGGCTGTTAAGTGTTTCAATAAATTCTTCTTTTTTATCATCTTTCCATACAAGTTTTTCCGTTACCCTATGTTCGTCTTTGTCTGTTTGTTCCACACTTTGTTTGATCACATCAGTTTCCAAATCAATCTTCATAACAACAGGCAGATGATCTGACTCTGTAATGCTTTTTATATCTACAGCTACAATATCCACAGATGCATACCATTCACAAGACATGATAAAATAGTCAACAGTGCTGGCTCCTGAAGGTGAAATGTATGTATATCCGTCATCAAAGGCATGTTCACACAGACCATTCAAAATTAAAAAGTCAAACATATTACATATTTCAAGCAGCTGATTGCCAAACACATTTCTTTGTTTATCTTGTGAATTTCTAAAATAAGCACTTGCAACATACACTGTTTTAAACTCCAAATCAAGTTCATCATCAGAAAAAGAAATGTTTTCACATGCTGTTCTTGCATTCAAATCTCCAGTTAGTAAAACATAAAAATCATCATTCGAATCCTGCAAGTCCAATATGCACTGCTCTAGCATTTCCATACCATAGCCATTTTGGTGATGGTTCCAAAACATAGAATCATACGGAGGAATGTAAACACAGATAAGCAGTACATTTTTATTAGTATGTAATAGATCCTTTTGAATGTTAAGCACAACCATATTATCATATCTTACATCAACCTTTTCAACATAGCAGGCATACTTCTTTCTCACCATAGCAATCACTCCACCAGAATAACGGCCCTGATGTGACAATTTCTTGGCCTTTGATGTAAATATAACAAAATCACTGAAAAGTGGTGATTCGAAATCAAAACTTATAAATGTTTCTGTTAAACATATGAAATCATGTAGCAAGAGGAAATTAACAAAATCATTATTTTCTAACTTTTGTAATAAGCCATTAACATTATAATTGACAAAATCAATATGTTGTTTATGTACATTATTTACAAGCGTATTTGTCTGCTTTTCAATGGCTTTATTAACGCAGCCAAAAAGCTGTCTTTCTTTAATTTTAGATGGAGATGATCTTCCTGTGGCCCGGCCAATGTCCTATTTTTTGGAAACAGGGGCTCCCGATTGAGCAGGCTTTCTTTTGTCACGCGAGGCCACTCCACTCTCATGGGGATGTTCCCCCACTGAAACTCTCCTGAGAGAGTTCAGGATGCTCGATTGGCTCATTGACCTGCGTGATTCTACGTGCGTGCTTTGTGCACCTGCTTGTTTCTGAGAGGCAGCACGCCTGGTAGGCCTCGGCTGCCTCCCTTTTCCTGATGTCTGGGCGTTACACAGGCTTTCAGGTCCTGCCTTACCCTGCTCTGTTGCTTCCACCTCTCTCTGTGAGTCTGCTTCCTGACTATTGCCAAGGTCTGACTGCCTATGGACTGTTTTGCCATCATTACCTTTGCTTTTTACAAACAGTGAAACCTCATTGTCACCCTGGTTTTCTACACCCTCCACTCTGTCACTTTGGTCTACAGTATCAGTCAGTCTGTCAACGTTATCTTCAGTCAGTTCTTTTGACTCATTAATCTTTGTTGTGTCTTGGTCAGAGTCTCTAATGTTTGGTCCATGTTCATGATTGTCAGGATCATGCTGGTGAGAGGTTTCCATGTCACACGTCACATTTTCTTCAGTCTCGTCATCTGTAGTTTTGTCATCAGCAGTCTGTTCTTCATTCCTGAATGAGAGAGAAAAACTGCTATCTTTATCCCCAATTTCTTCCTCATTTCCATCATTTTCACACCTGTCTGCATGTTTCTGTGAGTCATTATGACTGCTATAACACTCCCCAGCAGCCCCATAGATTGTGTGTGCGTCAGATATTTGTATATTCTTTCGATGATCTTGACGACTAATTGTCCCACTCTCAGAGTTATGCCTTAATCTATCATGAGTTGCTCCAGTCCCTTTAAGGCATTGGTCTTTGAAAAACACAATCCGTTTGTGTTCAGGTGCTGGAAAGTTCTTTTCCTCCTCACTGTATACTTGAGGGGCTGGTATAACTGGTCTCTGATCAGAATTATGGAAATGTCTTTGTTGATTCTTGACATGGAAAGAGTCTCTGGAATTGGCTGAACCTCTGTATTCTGCATCATCACTCCTTGAGACAGCGTACCCAGGTTTCTGTTGAGAAGCCCTGCCAGAGTAAGATTGCCACTGACGTCTGGCATTTGGTGGAGGAGCCTCAGACTTGTCTTCCCTTGATTGAAGTGGAGATGGCCTGTAGAGTCTGGCTGGCTGGCTCCTGCTAGAGTTTGCAGTTGACTGGTTGTTGAACCAGCTTCTGTCACGTCCTCTCTGCCTGCTGTGTTGGGGATGTGGCCAGTCTTCTGTTTGCAGAGCTGATCTTGCTGAACTCCGTTTCTCCTCAGGAAATCTTTGTCTTGGCTCTTGTCTGTCCCTGATCTGTAGTTTTCCATTATAGAAATAGGCGATTTTGCCCTGACTGCGATAAAAGTCAATCAGCTCTTTTTGCCGTGAGGTGAGGTCAGATGCGACACTAACCCCATTTTGTCTGAGGTCATCTCTAAGACATGAATCTCCCAGTACAGCCATTTTGTCAGACCACCGAGTGAACTGCACCCGGATTGGTCGAGGTTCACTTCCTTGCTGCCGAGGTTTCCCCAGTCGAAATGCTTTTACAATATCATCTGGATGCCAGTAGGTTGCTGGGTTAAAGGAATTTAGAAGGTCTACAATGGTTTGGGTTGTAGAAGTCCTGTCCTCATGTCGATGTTCTTCTATATTGAAGAACACTACATTGCAGGCTTTTGCATCTTGTTCGATCACTTCTAGGTTTCTTTCTAGCTTGTCCAGTCTATCAAGTATAGTGCGCCTGTCTTCCATGAGGTCTTCAATATTCTCTTTGTTTTCTTCTACCACTTCTTTTAACTCACCCACATCTCTTGTAAGGTGTGATATGCTGTTGTCTAGTATTTTGAATTTCTCTTCAATTGTTGTTTTAATGCTGGCAGCATGATGTTGCAGTTCTTGCTGTATGTGGGCAAAACGCCAGTCCATAAACTGCAGCATATTTAATTGAGGGTGAGAAAAACTTTCCTGTGCCATTTTTCAGGTGCCTGTGCCTGTGTGTCTCCAGTAAACAATGCCAATGTCAGGCGCCTGTGCCTGTTTGTTTCCAGTTTACAGTGCAAATGTCAATGACAAAATATGTTGTAAAACACAAGGTAGATAACAAAATTCATGGCCAAATTCCGATAGAATATTTTGAAATCCAACCAGTGAATGTTCATGTGCCTGTGTGTAAGGTGCAGGCACCACTTTCAAAACACACCCACGTGCAGCCCACACAGCAGTGGTAGAAAGTCAGCCACACACGATGAGCTCTGTTTATAAATATTGCGTCAATTGTTTATACAGTTTATCGACAAGGTTGAAAAATATGAATTACTAACCAACTACTGATTTTCAGCCTGGTCCATTCTCTTCAAACGATGAAGTCACCAACAGCCCACATGTATGCAAAAAATCATAACCAACTATACCCTGTAGACCTGCAAAATTCACAAAGAACTGGAGGGGAAGCAACACACGTCCTCCTTCTACTTGCACCCACCGAGAGAGAGAGAGAGAGAGAGAGAGAGAGAGAGAGAGAGAGAGAGAGAGAGAGAGAGAGAGAGAGAGAGAGAGAGAGAGATGTAAAAAAGGAGAATTAATGTAGCTTCTCTCAAGGTACCCTGGAATGTAATATTTGGCATGTAGGCCTACCCAAATAATGGACACCTGCATATAAATATATATATATATATATATATATATATATATATATATATATATATATATATATATATATATATATTATATATATATAATGTGTGTGTGTGTGTGTGTGTGTGTGTGTGTGTGTGTGTGTGTGTGTGTGTGTGTAATCATACTTTATCATATATGCACTTTATCATACTTATATGAAATATGAATATCAAGTAACACGTGAATCATGAGACAGACAGACAGACAGAGAGACACAGAGAGACACAGACAGACAGAGACACAGACAGACAGAAACAGACAGAGATAAACAGAGACACAGACAGAGAGAGACACAGTGATGTGTCACCCAAACCAGTCTGAACAAACACTTTTTCTTTACCTGTCGCTAAACATCAAAACTGACCGAACAAAAACCTAACGCAGCCTCCTCACCAAAGTCGACTCATTATTGGGGATAGGGAAGGGGGAGGAGAGGGGGAGGAAGGAGAGGGAGAGGGGAGACGTCCTCATTGTCCTTGCCTTGCGTAACCTTTCACGTCCGGGTCACGAGCGGGGTCACAGCAAGGGGAGAGAATTTACGCCTTTTTTTTTTTTTTTCTCTCTCTGTCTCTCTTCGTCGCGTGCTCGGCACTAGGCTACTGCGCGTGCGCGAGAAAGGAGCCCGCCCCCTGCTGACAAGCTGTGGCGACCTGGGAGCTTAAAGGGAGGTTACTTTATGAGATGATAGGATTTCAAGGGACAGAGGCTGTGTCTTTTTGATGTGACGCGGGACAAGTTATGTCAACATGACCTTTGACCTGGCCAAACAGAAGCCAGATTGACCAGTGGTGGTCAGTCACGGTCTGGAGGGAAAGGAGAGGAAGGGAGGGAGGGAGGAGGATTGTGGGGTGGGGTGGGGTGGGGGTGGGGGACTACCAAGGGAAAGGAGTGAGGAAAGGTTGGGGGTAGGGAGGTTGAGGTGGGGGTGTTGTTGGGGTGGATGGAGGAGGGAAGTAGGCACTGACTTCTCACTTTTTTTTTATATAGTTTTTTTGTTATTATTATTATTAGTCTAGTAG
Source organism: Stramonita haemastoma (assembly GCA_030674155.1). Classification (NCBI taxonomy): domain Eukaryota; kingdom Metazoa; phylum Mollusca; class Gastropoda; order Neogastropoda; family Muricidae; genus Stramonita; species Stramonita haemastoma. Next base: position 9,769,561 of record CM060339.1, on the reverse strand, counting down.
TAGTAGTAGTAGTAGTAGTAGTAGTAGTAGTAGTAGTAGTAGCAGCAGCAGCAGCAGCAGCAGCATAGTAGTAGTAGTAGTAGTAGTAGTAGTAGTAGTAGTAGTAGTAGTAGTATCATCATCATCATCATCATCATCATCATCATCATCATCATCATCATCATCATCATCATCATCATCATCATCATCATCAAATTCAAAATACAAGAAAATCATCATCATCTATTGTAATAATAATAGTGAAAATTATCATTATTATCCTTTTGCTATTTGAGTTTATATTTACATTATTTATTTTGCTAAAAAAACAAACTTTGATCTATTTTCTGTTCTATGTTATAGATCCTCTATAGATCTATGTCTTTTATTCCAGCTATGTTTGATATTTTGTGAGTGTTACATGATGATGGTGGTGATGGTGGTGATGATGATGATGATGATGATGATGATGATGATGATGATGATGATGATGATGATGATGATGATGATCATGATCATGATGATGATGATGATCATGATGATCTCTGTGGTGTTTACATAATTATAAACACTCTTTTAGTTTTTTTCTTTGTACCCTTCTTGTATTTAGAATTTATCTATTTTGCCCGATTAAAAAAAAAGCTTTTTATTTTATTTCCTTTGCTTGCTCTAACCCCGATTATCTGGTTTGAACATTGTTTGTTCAATACATATACACCATAAGCAGACATCAATACAGCAGCAGGTGTAAAATGCATCAAGCTATAGCTTATTTTGTTGTTGTTGCTGGTTTGCACATATGTAGCTCAGCAGCTCATGCTCATGTTGATTTTCATTATTTAATGGAGGACACCCTAAGCTGCAAGCTTGTTGTCGTTGCTATGATTCCAAAATGTTGTTTGTTTTTCAATGTTTATTCTTATTTCAGAATAAAATCTAGATATATTTAAACCATCTCTATAACTGGGGCGCGGGATAGCTAAGTGGTCAGAGCGCTCGCTTTCAGGGAGTCAAGTTCAGCAGTGTCGAGCATGGTTATCAGTTGGATGGTTGACCGTTTGCGCGCCTTGGCTTCAGGACAGTCCCCCAGTTCACCCAGCTGTAAATGGGTACCTGCCCTCTTTCGGGTCAGGGAAGGTAAAGCAGCGAGGGAGAGGAGATGGGCGCCGCCCTCAACAAGCTGGCAGTTAGAGAAGCTGAGGTCTCTGATGCCTCGCTCCCATACGACCGCCTAGGTTATGGGACACCTTTACCTTTTTTTAACGTATAGATCTAATTGGTGGCAGGGAGAACCTAGATTCTTCCTTTTATGATTAGAAGTTGTGTTTTATTTGTTATAAAAGAAACAGTGTGGCTGTTTTTTACATTTTCCTTTGACGGACGCTATAGCCGAGTGGTTAAGACCGTTCGACTTCAGTCCCATGTGCCCATGAAGTCGTAGGTTCGAATCTTGGCGGCGTCTGGTGAATTAAGTAAAGGTGGTGATTTTTACGATCTCTCAGGTCAACTTCAAGTGCAAACCTGCCAGTGCCATATATCCCGTCGTGTATATAATACACAGGCAGAAGATCAACTATGCACGCTAAAGATCCTGTAATTGATGTTGGTATTCGATAGGCTACGGAAACAACGAAAATACCCTGCATACATTCTCAAAGTCGGAATGCAGCTACCTTCATAGTAGGGAAAAATGGTCACATACGCAAAATCTCACCATTAAAACAATTTGCATTCTTCTTCTTCTTTGCATTCTTCTTCTTCTTCTTCTTCTTCTTCTTCTTCTTCTTCTTCTTCTTCTTCTTCTTCTTCTTCTTCTCTTCTCTCGTCGTCGTCTCGTCGTCGTTCTTCTTCTCGTCTTCTTCTTCCTTCTCTCTTCTTCTTCTTCTCTTCTTCTTCGTTTCTCTTCTTCTTCTTCTTCTTCTGCATTCTTCTTCTTCGTCGTCGTTTTCTTCTTCGTCTTCTTCTTCCTCATCT
>CM060339.1:9760108-9762608 GCA_030674155.1 Stramonita haemastoma | reverse complement strand
ACAAGACGATAAATCGACGAGACTGGTGCGACGAAGGAGGATGAAAAGGATATGGTAATGACTATGGTAATAACTGATAATGACTATGGTTATCTTTTATTGCTTTCTTGTCAGCTATCAAAGATCTCATATGATTATTTTTGTCTGTCTGCCTGTCTGTCTGTCTGTCTGTCTGTCTGTCTGTCTGTCTGTCTGTCTGCCTGTCTGTCTGTGTTTGTCTCTGCTTCTGTCCCTGCATCTGTGTCAGTCTGATGTGAGAGAGAGAGAGAGAGAGAGAGAGAGAGAGGAGAGAGAGAGAGAGAGAGAGAGAGAGAGAGAGAGAGAGAGAGAGAGAGAGAGAGAGAGAGAGAGAGAGGAGAGAGAGAGAGAGAGAGAGAGAGAGAGAGAGAGAGAGAGAGAGAGAGAGTGTGTGTGTGTGTGTGTGTGTGTGTGTGTGTGTGTGTGTGTGTGTGTGTGTGTGTGTGTGTGTGTTTGTGTGTGTGTATGTGTGGTCTCATTCTGTTTCTACTACTATTAATTTTCTGCTGCTGTCGTTGCTGCTGCTTCTACTACTACTACTACTACTACTACTACTACTACTACTACTACTACTACTACTACTACTACTACTACTACTACTACTACTACTGCTGCTGCTGCTGCTGCTGCTGCTGCTGCTACTACTACTACTACTACTACTACTACAACTACTACTATTTCTACCACCGCTGCTACTGCTGCTGCTGCTGCTGCTACTACTGCTATTGCTGCTGCTGCTGCTACTACTACTGCTACTGCTACTGCTGCTGCTGCTGCTAATACTACTACTACTACTACTACTACTACTACTACTACTACTACTACTACTACTACTACTACTACTACTACTACTACTACTGCTGCTGCTGCTGCTGCTGCTTGCTGCTGCTGGCTGCTGTTCCTGTGAACTCCACTCCAGTGTGGATTGTGGGTGGGTATTTCAGTATAAACATCATCCCTACCTTCCAAAAACTTTGTGCTAGAAATTCCCCTTTTCTATCACTCTCTTAATTTCTGTTTTTTCCCCTCCCTTTCCCATCATCTCTTTTGCTAGGTGTTTTTTTTTTTTTTTTTTTTTTTTTTACTTCCGAGTCCATTCTCTTGTATTTTTTTTTAAAGGTTATCTTTCCAAATATTTTCTTTTCATACATTATAGGCCTAGATCTACTCCATGACAGTTTGCCTGTATTGTTTTGATCTGGTAGTGACCAGGTAATCATAGTGTAAACACTAGGATGGGCACAGGGTGTGCATTCTGCAGTGTTCTTTGTCCATATGGCATTTTCTCTCCTTTTTCCATTGAAGTATTCATGATTCTTTGTATACTTTTGTTATTTTGTTGGTAAGTTCCCTGCATGTATTCATGCTTGTAGGGTAGATGTATGCATGCCTGCTTGAGTGGGTAGGTGGGTGTGTGTTTTTGTATGAATTTGAACGAATTGGGATATAAGAGTGCTGGGGGGGGGGGGGGGGGGGCGGGGGGGGCGAGAATGATGGTATTTGGAAATATGTCAACATGTTTAAGAAGTTCTATGTAGTTGTATATGACAATGTTTGTTTTACATCGTGTAGTGAGATTTTTTTTCATATGTAAGTGGACATTAAAGGTTGTATCTTTATCTAGTATCTTGATAGATGAAGCCTGATAATGGCTGGTATTCTCAGCACAGCCTGGTTTTACTGGCCTCAAGGAATAATGATGATTATGAGAGTACTCTTGTGAATGCAATTGACACTTTTAAATTCTGAAAAGTGTTTCGCTGTAAGGTACCACAGCAGGTAGAGCTTCCATCACTGCCAGGACCTGAGATGAAGGCTTGTCCAGGAGCCGAAACTCGAGTCAGGTCAGGCCAAAGGCATGATTCTTAATAAAAAACAAATGCTTAAAATGCTGCCAATGAAAGACATCATTCCCTACAATTTATATTTATCATAATTTTTCTTAAACAATTGAATCTTTGATAAGTCATTTTCAAAATGATTGAGAAGTTGTAAGTGGTTACCTGCGCTTGTTTTCCTCCATTACTTTTTTTTTTTAATTATTCAATAAGGACGAAAGTACTTTGTCATTAGTTTTATGGATGTATTTTGTTTTTCTTCTATCAGTCGTAAAAACGCGTAAACTTAAATGGTAGGGACATATAACAAGATCAAAAGGACTAGCAAAAACAATACTGCAAGGCACTGTCCAAGGAGGAAGAAAAAGAGGCAGACCAAGGAAGAGATGGGAGGACAACATCAGCGAATGGACAGGCCTAGCCTAGAACTCAACAAAACCCTGAGAAAGGCAGAACAGAGAGAGGAATGGAGGGAACTGGTTGTCAAGTTTTCATGGTGCCCCCCACGGTCGCCAGACTAAGGGATAGATAGATAGAGATAGGTAGGTAGGTAGGTAGTAGATAGATAGTAGATAGATAGATAGATAGATAGATAGATAGATAGATAGATAGATAGATAGATAGATAGATAGATAGATAGATAG
>CM060339.1:9752608-9757608 GCA_030674155.1 Stramonita haemastoma | reverse complement strand
TTCAACAGCCTCCCTCCTCTCCTACTCCCTCCCCCCTCACTCCCTTTGGACTTTTCTCCATCCCTTGTCCACAAGGCTATCTCTCCCTCCCTCTCCCCCCTTCCAACCCCCCACCCCCTCCCCCCTCCCCCTGTCTTGTCTCTTTTCGTCGTCGCGTGGTTACTTGTGAGTCCACGCGAGAAGTATTTGCCGATTACTGTCAGGCAATTATTTCAATCGGCCCATCCAAGCGGAAATGGTACAATAGCGCATGCGCTGTTCGCGCGACCTGTGATTGACCTAGGCACCTTGCGCTTCCTATTGGCTGTTCAGGGGAGCAAGCCAGATGACGTGATTTTGGTGTGTCAGAGGTTTGTGGAGTGTTGAACATTGGGGTGGCGTTTTTTTAAGTTGTAGTTTTTGTGTGTGCGCTGTTCGGTTAAAATGTTTATGGTGTCCCATAACCTAGACGGTCGTAGGGCGCTCGCTGCGAGGCATCAGAGACCTCAGCTTTCTCGGGGCCAGCAAATTGAAGGCGGTGCCCATCTCCTCTCTCTCAAAATGTTTATGGGGTCGAATATTTCTAGTGATTGAAGTGTGATTGAAGTATTGACATTATTGTCGTCAATTTTTCTTATTCTTCGAATAATTAGACGGCAAGTATTTTGTCTGTTTTATGAGCTAAAAACACGTTGGCTGAAAGTCAGCGCCTGACAAGACAGGCCCAGTGCATCTGACTTCGGCATGGGAATGAATTATCTTTTAAGCCTCTCTGGAAAAATGGACCAAAAAGGCAGAAAATGGACAAGAAGGGGGCGACAAGGAGAAAAGGAACAAGACAGAAGAAACAAAGTGAGGGATAGGAAAGACGGAATTTACTAGCACACAATTTCCAGAAGGTGGGGATACTATTTTTACTGACAGGCCCCTAGTATCCAGCAAGGTTTTTTTTCCTGAAGTTAGGTGCTTTAAATAGATCCCCCCATGCTGGGGTGGGGGTGGGGGGCTGTCAGTATAAACAGCATCTCCGTCTTCTGGAAATTCTGTATACATACTGATTACTCCTGCAGATAAACCTTTACACTGTCAGTCACAGTATTAACATAACATGTAAACTTTTACACTGTCAGTCAGATTTACAATTCTACACGTAAACCCAGGTAAACCTCTACACTGTCAGTCACAGTATTACACTACTACATGTAAACTTTTACACTGTCAGTCAGTATTTACAATTCTACAGGTAAACCCAGGTAAACCTCTACACTGTCAGTCACAGTATTTAACACTACTACATGTAAACTTTTACACTGTCAGTCAGCATTACAATTCACACGTAACCAGTAAACCTTACGTCAGCACGTATTAACACACTACAGTGTAAACGTTTACACTGCTCATATTACAATTCTAACGTAAACCCAGGTAAACCTCTACACTGTCATCACAGTATTCTAACTACTACATGTAAACCTTTACACTGTCATTCATATTTACAATTCTACAGTAAACCCAGGTAAACCTCTACACTGTCAGTCACAGTATCTACACTACTACATGTAAACCTTTACACTTGTCAGTCACAGGATACACCCTACATACCGGGGACTGTATTGAAGCCAAGGCGGGCAAACGGTCACCCATCCAATTGGTAACCACCCTCGATGCTGCTTAACCATGGCTGAGGGAAAGCGGGTGCTCTCACCACTGCACTGAGCTAACCTGTCCTGTGAACTACTACTGGTAAACATTTACATCGTCATTCACACTATACGTCCAACTAGATCTACACCCTATCGCTGCTAGATCATTTCCATATTGTGTATGATCACAGTACAGAGTTCAAAACGAAACCGGAAATAAAGAGTGCATGAAAAGGTGAAGGTCATCTACATGGTTCGCCGTAGAAATCATCATATAGTTATGTCATCTTTATTTTTTGTGCGCACTCACAGAAAGCTTAGAGATGGCGACAGTGTGTGTTGTTCTTCAGTTTAATGTCTATTCACATAAGTGATATTAGACAAAAGACAGTGTGTGTGTGTGTGTGTGTGTGTGTGTGTGCGCGCGCGCGCGCGCGTGTGTGTGTACTTTGCAAATAAAAATGTCCCCATATAAAACTGCTCAAAATGCACCTTCCCAATAACACCACCAGGGGAGATAATTGAATAAACCATTTTTTTAATAAAAGAAAAGGATCATCAGATAAAATCATCATCATGATGATGGTCATTATATCATTATCGTCACCATCATCACCAACATTATCTTCCTCCTTATCATCTTCTTTTTCTTGGGAGTGATTGGCTTCCTGCACTTAAGAGTCGTTTACAAAATTCCTCCATTTATGTCGGTCGTGTACCAAAGCCCATGTCCCTTTGAACGGGTCTCCTTTTCACTCTGCAATGTTGCCCATCAAGAAAGATCATAGACAATCACTAACAAAAAATTCCGAAGTCGGAATATAGTCTAGCTCTCCTACTAAAAGTTACAAACGTTCACAGACGCCAAAATCTCATTATTGGTGAACCTCAGTACTCTAGCCAAGGAATGAGGGGAAAAAAGCCCAAACAACCCAGAACAAATCTTTTAAATCTCTCTCCCTCTCCCCCCCCCCCCCCCCCTCTCTCTCCTCCTCTCTCTCCTCTCTCCTCTCTCTCTCTCCTCTCTCTCTCTCTCTCTTGTGTCTGAGTGGCTCTTGATCTTAAGGTTAATCTGAATAAGAGCAATATCGTTGTATTCAGAAAAGGTGGTCATTTAGCTGTTCATGAAAAATGGTTGTACAATGGAAAAGTCTTGCCTGTGATTAATGTATATAAATACTTAGGAATCTGTTTTTCTACAAAACTTAGTTTCACAACTGCATGTAAAGATCTGGCAAGTCGAGGTAAACGAAGCTTGTTATTGGTTTTGAGAAAATTGCGAATATTGAATAATAACTCCTTTGACTTGTTCATTAAAATATTTGATGCCCAAATACAACCCACTGTGCTATATGGTGCAGAAATTTTGGGGTTTGGATGCAGCTGTAACGCATTGTGAATCAGTGCACCTCTTTGCTTTAAAGCAGTTCTTAGGCTTAGATAGACGAACGCCCAATGATCTTGTGTATAGTGAAACTAATAGATATCCTCTCTCTGTTAATGCTGCTGTAAGATGTATTAGATACTGGATTAAGATTCTACATATGGATGAGAACAGGCTACCTTTTAAATCTTACAAGATGCTTTATGATCTAGATGTGAAAGGGAAAAACAACTGGGCTACACAAATACGCACCTGTTTGTGTGAACTCGGTTTTGGATTTGTTTGGCTCAGTCAAGGTGTTGGAAATTGTAGAGAATTTATAAACACTTTCAGACAAAGACTGATTGACTGCCGATGGCAGCAATGGAATGATCATATACAAACCAGTGAAAGGTATCAAATGTATAGACAATTTATAAGTACACATGATATCAAACCTTATTTAAAGCTTGATATGGACATACATTTGAAAAGAATTATGTCAAAGTTTAGACTTGGTGTATCAGATATAAACTGTTCATAAATTCAGATACAGAGGATATGATGTTGATGACCTCAGGTTACTATGCCCGTTATGTAAGCAAGCACCTGAAAATGAGGTGCATTTTGTGCTGTGCTGCCCAGTGTTAGGGGATGTTAGGCAGAGTTACATCCTGTGAAATATAGAAAGCAGCCTAATTCATTTAGACTCTGTTTACTCATGGCATCAAGTCAGCCTGAGGTTGTGCGCAGCCTCACTCTTTATTTGTGTAAAGCCTTTAGAATAAAAGATACTTTATTATCGTAAGTCATATTTTTTGCTACTGTTTTTGTTGCTATACAATTCTGCTGTTTTCATTGCTGTTGTCTTTTATTCCACCAAAATACTAAGCAGTTTGGCAACCCCCTTCATGTATGGGCCAATGGCCTTTTTGTGAATAAACTTTTCGTTCGAGTTCGAGTTCGAGTTCTTGTGTCTTCTTCTGTGTGTCTGTCTGCTGTCTGTCTGTCTCTTCTGTCTGTCTGTCTCCTTCTGCCTGTCCTGTCTGTCTGTCTGTCTGCTTCTCTGTCTGTCTCCTGTCTCTGTCTGTCTGTTCTGCCCTGTTTCTGTCTCTCTGTCTCTGTCTCTGTCTCTGTTCTCTCTCTCTCTCTCTTAAACAAAAACAAAATCTGCCAGTCATAAACCTTAATTTCTCACAAACATTTTTATCAAAAAACACACCACTCTCAAAGGCAAAAACATCTCAGGCGTAAATTTTGGCTGGAGAATCTTCAGAACTCAAACCTCTGGCCCTCTTTCCCTGTCTTTCAGTCCTCTTGAAGACGTTTTCATCATATCACCAGGGGTCAGGGGTCACAATGGTGAGTGAATTACTCCCCCTGACAGTCTCTTGCACAAAGAAGTCACATTCATGACAGACTTTGCTACAACGGGCGGCAACTTTTACACGGCTGGAGTTAGCTCCCCTGTTTGACCTCTTCCCTGTTTCTTCAGTTTTCGGTTTGGTTAATGTGTTTTTGTGGTTTCCGACATTAAACGTTTTGCGGTCGTGTTGTGTTGTGTTGTGTGTTTATTTATCCTCTTATTTAAAAGATAATGGAAGAAGCACTCATGTGCTTTTTTTAATATCTTGTCCCCATGTACGCTTTTTTGTAAATTTTGTGATATGAATTTGTAATGGCGGTGATGTTGATATTATAATCTAGGTGAAGTTTCATAGATTCAGAAATGTTTGTGAGAAATTCTGTCATGTAAATTGTGTGTGTGTTAAAATCTTTTATTTCGAGGATAATAATTGAGCATTTTGCATACTTTTAGTTTGTATCCAGTCCCTGTGAATAAGTAATTTTGTAAAATGCTGTCATCAGTTCCCACCCGCATGTATGAAATTGCTGTCGCTGGGGGTGTTTTGTTGGTTTGTTGTGTTTGTTGTTTTTTCCCTCCTGTTTCTATTATCTCTTATTTTTTTAATTTGTTTATTTATTATTTTTTATTTATTTTTTATATTAAGGAT
>CM060339.1:9735108-9747608 GCA_030674155.1 Stramonita haemastoma | reverse complement strand
GAATTCACAGGCATATGTCAGTCTCTGTCCTTCTCTCTCTCTCATGCTTTTTTTTCTCCTGCCTACCCAGCCCTATCTCCTGTCTTTTTTCAAGCAAGGATATTTTTTTCTCTCTTATAAATTTTCTCATGAGCTGCCCTGAAGTCAGAACGTGTGGGCTGAGGCCAGCAGGCAGACCTCCTGCAGAGTGACAAGCACAGGAGAAGACTAGACATTATGCATTTTACCCAATATAATAATCAGTATGGCTATGTGATGGACTAGGTAACGCAGCAGCAGAAGAAGAATACGAATAAGAAGAATGCGAAGAAGAATCCAAAGAGAAGAAGAATGCAAAGAAGAAGAAATCAAAGAATGCAAAGAAGAATGCAAAGAAGAATGCAAAGAAGAGGAAGAATTGCGAAGAATAAGAAAAGAATTGCGAAGAAGAAGAATTGTGAAGAAGAATTGCGAAGAAAAAAATTTGCGAAGAAGAAGAATTGCGAAGAAGAAGAATTGCGAAGAAGAAGAATTGCGAAGAAGAAGAAGAATTTAAGAAGAAGAAGAGAAGAAGAATTAGACGAAGAAGAAGAAGAAGAATTGAAGAAGAAGAAGAAGAAGAAGAAGAAGAAGAATGAAGAAGAAGAAGAAGAATTGCGAAGAAGAAGAATGCGAAGAAGAAATTGCGAAGAAGAAGAATTGCAAGAGAAGAAGAATTGCGAAGAAGAAGAATTGCGAAGAGAAGAAGAAGAAGAAGAAGAAGAAGAAGAAGAAGAAGAAGAAGAAGAAGAAGAAGAAGAGAAGAAGAAGAAGAAGAAGAAGAAGAAGAAGAAGAAGAAAGAAGAAGAAGAAGAAGAAGAAGAAGAAACAAAGGAGAAGAAGAAAAAGAAGAATGCAAAAGAAGAAGAAAGAAGAAGAAGAAGAAGAAGAAAAGAAGAAGAAAAAATGAAGAAAGAAGAAGAAGAAGAATGAAGAAAAGAAGAAGAAGAATGAAGAAGAAGAAGCAAAGAAGAAAGAAGAATGAAGAAGAAGAAATCAAGAAGAAGAAGAAGAAGTTCAAGAAGAAGAAAAATGCAAGAGAAGAAGAATGGAAGGGGAAGGGGGGGGGGGAGAGTAGAAGAGAAGGCGAAGGAGGAAGAGAGGAGAGAGGGGGGGGGGGGGGGGGTCATGAGGATGGGGGGGGGGGGGTGGTTCTGGCACGTGTTAAGGGGTGAAGTAGGGGTGGGGGTGGGTGGGGGTGGGGGATCGTTCCTCTTTGCTGAGTCTGGGAGTCAGTCCCCTTTGTCCATCCAAATAAATCCAGTTAATGACGTTGTAATTCTTTTCTGTAGAGTTGGGACTCTCTCTCTCTCTCTCTCTCTCTTCTCTTCTGTCTCTCTCTCTCTTCTCTCTCTCTCTCTCTTCTCTCTGTTCTCTCTCTCGTCTCTCTCTCTCTTCTCTCTCTCTCTGTCTTTGTCTGTCTGTCTGTTCCTCTCTGTCTGTCTGTCTGTCTGTCTGCTTCTTCTTCTCTCTCTCTCTCTTCTTCTCTCTCTCTGCACCCCCCCCCCCCCTCTCATCCTAAGTCCCCTACCACCAAACTCTTGATTTACTACCAACCAACACCCCCAACCACCCCCACCCACTACCCCCCCCCCCCCTCCAACCCACTCCCCAAAAAAACCTCAAAAGGGTTCATCAACACCCCCACACCCCACCCTACCCCACCCCAACCTCCTCCCCCTCCTCCTCCCTCGCCCATTTGGCGTAAAACAGACATAAACCACCCACGCGGACAATTATTATGGGATGGACCTGCCACACTGAAGGTGGTGGTCCCCAGGAAGCACACAATGGCTTAAAACCCTTGAGGGAGGGGTGAGGGAGGGCTGAGGGTGGCCCCCAGGGGGGGTGGGGGTGGGGAGGGGGGAGGTAGACACACACATAATAGGACAAGAGTTACCCTCTCCTGTTGTGCCGCGCCCGCCCCTCACGTGCCGGAAGCACCGGAAGTGACGGAGAAAGTGACATCTTTTGGAGGAGCGGGAGGAGGAGGAGGAGGAGGACAGGGGTCTTGACAGGAAGTGTAAAGGGTTGGGGGTTAGGTGGAAACAGATGTTACTCTTATGTGTCCATGTTTGTATTGGTTTTTTGTGTTTGGTATGAGCTGGATATGTAGTTTTAGAGGTAACTCCCCTGCCTATCTATCTAGGCCTATCCTTTAGTTTGGTGACTGTGGGGACACCCCTGAAGACTTGACAACTAGTTCCCTCCATTCCTCCCTCTGTGTGTGCTTTTTTCAGGGTTTTGTTGAGTTCTAAAGAGGTAACGCCTAATGCGCCTGCCTAGAAAGCGAAGAAAAGTCTGGGTCAAAAGTGTGCAGTGGTTCCAATCCTGTTTGGGCCCCCAAAACTTTCCCCCCATCCAATTAGACCATGAGTGGTGTTCTGAGTGCTAGTCTTTCAGATGAGAGGATAAACCGAGGTCCCCGTGTGTTACGCATCATTATTTAGCGCACGTAAAAGAACCCACGGCAACAAGAGGGTTGTTGTCTCTGGCAAAATTCTGTAGAAAAAAAGCCACTGTGACAGGGAAACAAATTAATACAGTGCAGACAGGAAAAAGAAAAAAAATAAGGGTGACGCTGCGCTTGTGGCGACGCGCTCTCCCGGGGAGAGCAGCCCGAATTTCACGTAGAGAAATATGATGTGACATACTGTGGTATAATATAAAGAAATAAAGAAATAAAACAAAAAATAAATCCCTCCCCCTCTTCTCTCTATGGGGGTGCCTGGAGCCTGTCAGTACATAAATATCAAACCACAGCACAGTCTGAAGTGGTCATACCCCCCCCCCCAAAAAAAAAAAAAAAAACCCCAACAAACAAACAAAACCCAACAAAAACAAAAATAAACCCAACAAATAAACAAAAAAAAAAAAAACCCCAACAAAACTAAACACAAAAAACAATATTCAAGAAATGTTTTTAACCGTCTAAACAGTAAAACCCAAAACTAGGAAAAATATTGAGTCAATCTCTCGTGGTTGCCAGGTCTAGGGGCCTGTCAGTATAGATAGCATCCCCACCTTCTATGAAAATTCCTGCTGGGAATTCCCTCTTTTCTGTCCCTCTCTTTGTTTCTAGCCTTGTTCCTTTTTCTTCTTGTCTTGTCTTTTTTATGTACTTTATTTTTGGATTCGTTCTCCTGCCTTTTATATCTTTTTTTTTTTAATCAGAGAGAGAAAGAGAGAGAGAAAGAGAGAGAGAGGAGAGAGAGAGAGAGAGAGAGAGAGAGAGAGAGAGAGAGAGAAAACAGAACAGACAGACAGACAGACAGACAGACAGACAGACAGACAGACAGACAGACAGCAGAGAGACAGAGGGAGGAAGAGATAGATAGAAGATATAGAGATAGATATAGAGATAGATAGAAAGATAAAGATAGATAGTGAGTGAGTGAGTGACAGAGAGACAAGAAAGACAATGACAATATAGGATCAGACAGAAGAAGGATCAAACACGACAGACATGAAAAGTGACAGACAGAGCAGGACACGACATGGTGATGACAGGAGAGAGACATAAAACAAAAGCAGAGCAGACAGACAGAGAGACTACCGACAGGCAGAGAACAGAAGAAGAAAAAGCGACAGACAGTCACACACACACACAGAAATAGAGAACTAGTCTACAACCAGGACAATAAACGGAACTTCCGGTCCTTATCTAATCCAGAGATGGTTAACTTTAAAGTTGTGTCGCTTTTAAAAGTTAAAGGTGGTATCTAGCCTAGTGCTATAGTGCTTCAAATACTGGGCTTTTAAATGCCCATGAACCTTCTGTTTATTTATTGGATTCTATTCAGTGTAGGGAGGGAGGCAGGGGACTGGAGGCTAGTGTCTATTGTTGATTTGGATTGGCAACATGATTTGGTGTTATCGACATACCTATTATTAGTACTTCTCTTCTTACTTTACACACGAACACTTTAGTTTCGAGATTAAGAGGGTGTGTGTGTGTGTGTGTGTGTGTGTGGTGTGTGGTGTTGTGTGTGTGTGTGTGTGTGTGTGTGTGTGTGGGTGTGAGAGGGAGATGATGTGTAGAGGAGATCGAGAGCAGAGACGAGAAGACGAGAGAGGAGAGAGAGAGGAGAGAGAGAGAGGAGAGAGAGAGAGACAGAGAGAGAGAAGACGAAGGAGAAGAGAGAAGAGAGAGAGAGAAGAGAGAGAGAAGGAGAGAGAAGAGAGGAGGAGAGAGAGAGAGAGAAGGAGAGAGAGAGAGAAGAGAGAGAGAGAGGAGAGAAGAGAGAGAGAGAGAGAGGAGAGAGAGAGGAGAGAGGGAGAGAGAGAAATGGAGAGAGAGAGAGAGAGGAGGATGAGAGGAGAGAGAGGAGGAGAGGAGAGAGGAGAAGAGAGAGAGAGAGAGAGAGAGAGAGAGAAGAAGAGAGTGGGAGAGAGAGGAGAGAAGAGGAAGAGGCAGAGCGAGCGAGAGAGAGATAGATATAGGTAGAAAGAGAGAGGGATAGAAAAAGAGAGACGGAGAGAAAAACAGAGAGAGGAGAGAGAGAGAGGAGAGAGAGAGAGAGAGAGAGAGGGGGGGGGGGGGAGGATAACAATAGCTGAGACAGACAGATAACAGAGAAAACATTATGTTAAAAGGAACAAACAAGAACAAAGAAACAGACACCTTCCCCCCCAACACACACACACACACACACACACACACACACACACACACACACACACACAACACACACACACACACAAAAACTAGACCTATATTATAAACTTTTTCTCTTTATTTTCAAACCTTGAAAGTAAGACATGTCAACAAAAAAGAAAAAAAAAACACAAAAAACAAAAAAAATCAATTTTCAAGAAAGATACAAACAACAGTATTAACATACATCATCAATAATCCAGTTAGCAGCTTTTTATTAACAAAAAGAGACATTATACATTCAATTTTACAATACAGATATTGTCAAGTATGAACAGCTCGCCTTTATTCTTAAAACCGCACAAATATCAAATGGTCAGTTCCAAGTAAAAACACAAAAAACAACGTTTGAAGCCTTTCCTCACATCGTCTGAGAAATAAATCTAAAAATGTGAAATAAATGTGAAAAACAGGATTCAATCTGGTGTTGTCCCCTATAGCCTAGATGCCGGGGACTTGTGTCCAACAACATCCCCACTTTCTGGAAACATCCCCACTTTCTGGAAATTTCTGGAAAGAACATCCCCACTTTCTGGAAAATCTGTGCCAAGAATTCCCTCTTTTCTATCCCTCTCTTTGTTTCTGCATTTTTCCATATTTTCGTCCCTGTCACCTCCGTCTTGTTTATCTTCTGCCTTCTTGGACCCTTCTCCTGCCTCCCCCCCCCCCCCCACACCCCCCCAAAGACTTAAAAGATAACAATTCTCTCCCACGCCGAAGTCGGATGCGCTGGGCCTGACTTGTCTGTCAGTGGACTTAAACGGTAGAGAAACGCACTTTCGCTCATATGACAAGACAACAATTGCTGCTGCTTGAGTGTTCAACGAAGAAAAGTTTGTTGTGGGCAATGTTGTGGTTTGTTTCACCGTTTTGGGTTTTCATCTGTATTCTGAAATGCGTAGTAAAGATTTATTCATTGTACAACAACGTTTTCATCTCTATTCTGCAATGCGTAGTAAGATTTATTCATTGTAAAACAACAAAAATAACGAACAAATGTAACAAATCCCAAACATACCTTCAGGAGAAAAAAAACAACAGTGTTCGATAAAGAAGAATTTGTTGAAGGCAGTGCTGTTGTTTCTTTTACCTGTTTGGTTTTCATTTGTATTCTAAAAATAATGCGTTGTAAAGATTTATCCATTGTAAAACACAGAAATAACTGACAACAGTATCAAACCACAACCACACCTTCAGGAGAAAAAAAAAACCCAGTGAAAAACACGTTTTACAAGCACTACTTTTTTCGTGGAAAAGAGGATGAGGACAAAGAGGAAAGTAAAAAATCCTTGAGCTTCATTACAAACAATTGCTGGTCCCTGGCTGGGAAAAAAATCAAGAAAAGTCATGATAATTTCAGCAGAATAATGGTGCAAACAGAGACGATAATAAAAGTGGTTTATTGCGATATGTCATGGGTTTTTGAGCAAACATTCAGCAAAAAGTCACCATGTAATTTTTTTTTATAAAAACAAACACAAGAGTACTTTCAGTATTAGAAAAATGCAGTAGTAAACTTGTTCACTATCTTTATAGACCTATGCATATTTCGATTCTAATTTTCAGAAAAGAATTCTTTTGTGTTCCCATAACCTATGTAGTTCTTGGGGAGCGAGGCATCAGAGACCTCAGCTTCTCCAGGGGCCGGTGTCTTGAGGGCGGCGCCCATCTCCTCTCCCTCGCTGCTTTACCTTCCCTGACTCTCAAGAGGGCAGTGTCTTGAGGGCGGCGCCCATCTCCTCTCCCTCGCTGCTTTACCTTCCCTGACTCTCAAGAGGGCAGGTACGCATTTACAGCTGGGTGAACTGGGAGACTGTACTGAAGCCAAGGCGTGCAAACTCATCCACTTGGTAGCCACGCTCAATGCTGCTTGAAGCAAGGGGAGAGCGAGTGGTCTGAGCACTGGGCGATCCTTGTCTTGCCCAAGGGACAACTTTAGTGACTCCCATGTTTTGTTAATTCCCAGTGCTACTCTTTCTACCATGTGTGTGCGTGCGTGCGTACGTGTGTGTGTGTTTACCATGGTACTTTGCTTTTGTTTTGTTTTTCCTTCCTCAGAGTTCTGAGGTTCATCAATCGAGAGATCTTACGTGGGCACCATTTGTTTTTGTGCCTTCTAACTTCAGGGAGCTTTGTTTTTAAACTACTGCTTTAATTTCATAGGCCAGTACCTAATCCCTGAGGCAATGATTAAAAAAAAACAACAGCATGATGATGTCCATAATCATCATAATCATTCATACATTAGAACAACAACTTTGATATGTCTTCGAAATCTGTGCATTACAGAACACATTTGTACATGTTATGAGACAGACGATTCTCCCTTTATTTTGATTGGATTAGAAAAGAAAAAAAAAAACGAACCAAACAAACAAGCACGAACTGATATGTAATGCTGCCGGTCATTGGCTAGTTTAAACATCCACAGGCACATGCGTATGAACAAGATTTGTCAAAGCATATAGAAAGATTTAATACTTGAGGGTTTCAACACACCTGAGTCACCATGATGCCAAAATGATATCAACAACTTATTAAATCAATGATGAGAAGGATAACACTAACTGCAATCATGACATTCAAACTTGAAAGCTGAACACAGGGTTCATACAGACTTGGTGGAGCAAAATTTAGGGCTTTTTAGGGCCTTTTTTTAGGGCCTTTTAATCCAAATTTAGGGCCTAGCTGCGGGGTAACAAATGTATAGATAGCAACCTAAATACACCTTTCCTTACACACACATATATATACATATTAATATATATATATATATATATATATATATCAACCTCAAACAGAGTCAAGTGAGCAAAGTCACCTTATGTGAAACTGTATGGTAGAATGTCTTTCAATCATGGATACAACAAGAGACATGGAGGTGAGAGGCAGCAGAGTCCTAAAGAGGGAAGGGGGGGGGGGGGGGGGATAACAATGTGTGTGTGTGTTTGTGTGTGTGTGAGTGCGCGTGTATGTGTGTGACTGTTTTGATTTATTTGATTGATTGATTCTTTTATATTGAGGATAATGGAATAAGCTGACTGTGAGTGAGTGAGTGAGTGAGAGAGAGAGAGTGAGTGTGTGTGTGTGAGGGGCAGGAATTGACAGAGTCAAAAAACTCTGAAAAGTGGGGGGGTCCAGGGGGCTTTGCCCCCTGGTGGGGTCAAGGGGCAGAGCCCCTTGTGGGGGTCAGGGGGCAACGCCCCCTGAAGCTAAAGGTTTTTCAACAATTCTAACCTGTTTAACAGCCTCTCCTTGAACTAATTTCAGTTTTTGATACTAAGCAATTTCTGCCCTAAAATAAGCTCTCCAAGATTGACTTTCTGTCATTTCTTCAATCTAAAGGAGGTTCTATACCTAAGTAATCACATAGCAAAATGAGTATATTTCTAGACAAATGTGAACTAATGTAGATACAGGAAGAAAGAGAAAGAAAGTACTGACACACATAGAGAAACAGAGAGAAAAAAACAGAGAGAAAGAAAGTGTGTGTGTGTGGGGGGGGGGGGGGGGGAGAGAGAGAGGGTGTGTGTGTGTCTGTGCCTGTAAGAAACAGGGAGAGGTGGAGAAAATGAGACAGAGACAGAGAGAGAAGTGTGTGTGTGTGTGTGTGTGTGTGTGTGGGGGGTGTGTGAGAGGAGAGAGAGAGAGAGGGAGGAGGTGGAGAGAGAGAGAGAGAGAGAGGAGGGGGGGGGGGGGGGAGAGGGAGGAGACAGATCAATACACTCTTATGAAGACTGAAGAAGATCCTATGTCTTTCTCATTTTAAAAATCACGTTGAAGCCCCCGTACAAAAGCAGATTAAAAATTCATCTGATTACAGAGTGAACTCACCATGACAGTTTGCATGGCCAAAAAACAAGTTCTGTGTATGTGTGTACTTTCCGGCTGTCCAGTACAGCGGAGGCTGTGTTCCACACGATGTAACTTTAGAAACAGTCACTCTGCCGTTTTAACGATCACCTGATTTCCCGAAGATGCGAAAGGGTTACTGTTCCATGATTTGCCAAGAAATTAGCGCTTCTATAACTAAAGTGCCGTGGTTTGTTATTTTCCGACCGTGTTCCAATTTCCGACACCATTTGCTAATGAAAGCTCAACTTTCACTATCAAGAGATATAGTGCAAGTTTTAAACATTGCTCGGCAAAACGAACCAATTTTTCTGTTTGTGCATCTATATCGGCAACTGTACCTCTTCTAGCCCCATCATGGACTGTTAGCGTCATTTTGCGTTTATTCCGCGTCTTTCTTTGCTTGTAAGTGTGTCAGTTCGATCTCTTTTTCCACGAAAGTCTACAGTACTTTCCGCCATTTTGTTTTGAAAGAGATGCTGTGCGCATGCGCTATAAGGGGAGACAACTGAACGATAGGATCTAGCAGACGACATAATGCATCTCATCACTTAACGATAGAAGACTATATTTTTGATTTTCGGATTTTTTTAAAGACAAAAATTGGATTTTTATTAATTAAACTGTATTTTCTTACTTTACAACTTTTTCCGGAACAAATACGGAAGGTGCACAGGTCTGCACAAGGTTGCACACCACTTTTTGCGAAGCAAAGCGATCACATTTCCAAGGGAGGCAATTACTATTACCTCCCTTTACGAAATAGGTGGCCCGACGCGAGTAGCAGACAACAACATTCTATCAGCGATAATACGATCTTCGGACACGCTTCTCGGATTTATTTCTCCAAAGTTTTATTTTGAATATATATTTTTTAATTTTTAAAATAAAATCTCACACATGACTTCCATTTTTAGGGCTTTTTAGGGCCTCCAGGGCAATATGTCTCATTTTTAGGGCTTTTTAGGGGCCCTATTTTGGCTTTCCCAAAATTAGGGCTTTTTAGGGCTTTTTAGGGACTTGTGCGAACCCTGTGAACAGATTCCAAATGTAATCAAATTTGCATCAAAACTCAAAAAATAAAAATAAAAATGATTAGAAAAAAAAACTGAATAAGAGCAAAATGAACACACAAAACTGAGGGGGAAAAATCAATAATGAAAATAATAACTAAGAATACAAGAAAGCTTCTTGTAAAACATCATCTGAACTGAAGCACAACATAATACAATGCTTCCTTCAAAATTTGAGTCACTGAAAAAGCATTCTTGCAAATGTTGGTCTGAAACAATCCCGATCACTCCAGACCCCCCCCCCCACCCCCTGACAATGCCAGGGGCCTGTTGGTATAAATAGCATCACCACCTTCTGGAAATTCTGTGCTAGAAATTCCCCTTTTCTATCCTTTTCCTTGTTTCTGCCTTTTTTTTCTGTCACTTCCTTCTTGTCTTTTGTCTGCATTCTTGGTCAGTTCTCTTGCCTCCTCTCCCCCGTCCCGCTAGAAAGGTACGTCTAAATAAAAAGATAACAATTCTCTCACAAGCCGTAGTCGGATACCAGGGCCTGACTTGTCAGGCGCTTAATGGCAGCGCAACGCATTTTCACTCATATGACAGACAACAATAGTTGCTGTCTGAGCATTTGAAGACGACGACGATGAAGAAGAAGAAGAAGCATTCTGAAGAAGAACTAACTCAGATGGACTTCTTTTGATTTTTTTTTTACATCCATACATCCGAACTGAGAAGTAAAACGTACATACAAAATAAGGGGGTTTTTGTTGTAGTTTAAAAAAAATATTTTTTAAATAGTTTTTTTCCCCCGTTTCCTCGGCCAGAGCTCCGAGGTTCACCAATGGTGAGATATTTTGCGTATGCCACCGTTTTTTTGGTTTTTTGGGGGTTTTGTCCACCACCATTAAAGGTAGCTGCATTTCGACCTCGGGGATAAACGATGAGATATAGTATGTATTCTGATTATGAAAACAACAATATAATTAGGCTTACATATTCACAATAACTAACATCCCACATCTCTCTCTCTCTCTCTCTCTCTCTCTCTCTCTCCTCTCTCTCTCTCTCTCTCTCTCTCTCCTGGGTTGGGAGTCATTAAGGTGTGGAACCACACTGAAGAGCAGTTCGCCATATTCCTCTTTTCGTGTCTAATTACGCAACCGACTTAAGAAAATCAAAACATGGACTAGAAACAGGGGGCGGGATAGCTCAGTGGTCAGAGCGCTCACTTCCCCCCAGCCAGGTTAAGCAGCGTCGAGCGTAGTTGCCAGTTGTATGGGTGACAGTTTGCGCGCCTTGGCTACAGTACAGTCCCCCAGTTCACCCAGCTGTCAATGGGTACCTGCCCTCTATAGGGTCAGGGAAGGTAAAGCAGCGAAGGAGAGGAGATGGGCGCCGCCCTCAATATACTGGCCCCTAGAGAAGCTGAAGTCTCTGACACCTCGCTCCCCTACGACAACACAGGTTATGGGACACCTTTACCTTGACCTTTTTACGACTAGAAACAGTGATTGTGATTAAATATGTACATGTATGTATATACTGAGCAAAAGTTTTGTACATTATAAGAACACAGCTTACAGCATTCATGGAGAGTTATTGACTTAATCATCTATCTCCGAACTTTGATCATTACGAAATGTCATCATACAAAGCAGTTCATGAACTTTTGTCAGCAATATGAACATTGAATTGGTAATGCTGATAATAACGAAAACAACACGATCCAGGTACATAACATGTGTACATCATAATGAAATCCACGAACGAGATCATCACATGTCCGTTGAGCAGTTTATATTTTCATCTAAAAGAAACAAACAACCAACCAAACAAAAAAATATGAGTTTCATTTTCATCTAAGACACAAACAAACAAACAAAAAGTATGAGTTTTTACATTCAAAAAAGAAGAAATAAGCTAAAATGATAACTGAAGACATGGAAGCAAAAGCAAGCAACCAGCAACAAGCAACCAACCACCCAATCAACCTCTAGGCCCTACCAACCAACCCACCCACCCAACCATTTAACAAACGAACCAATCAACCAACCAACCCACACACCCAACAGCCAACTCTTTAACCCATCCAGCCCCCCATCAACTAACCACTGAACCACTCACCCAACCATTTAACCAACCAGTCTGAACTAACACCCCAAAGGAACACATATCCCCCTCACCCTCACCCCTAAAGAGAGGAAAAAAAAACAAGCAAAACTGGCCAAAAAAAAAGGTGGAAAATAAACCCAGTAAAAGGTGCATAGGTCTAGTAGAGAACAACAACAACAAAAACTGAACCTATCCCCCAAAAAAAAAAAAAAAAAAAAAAAAAAGAAAAGAAAAGAAAAAAGAAAAGAAACCCAACCTTTATATAAATCAGGTTTACGAGCAAAGCTATAGCAACAGTTTTTCTTCATACAACAATTTGATATTGACTCAATTGCTTCTTGTCCTTGTTGTTGTTGTTGTCGTTCTTTTTATTCTTCTTTCGTTCGCTTCACGCCGTCAGATGTGTTTGGGAAAAAGTAATGGCATGTCCTTTCCAGCTCCTCTCGTGGGCCGTACAGCTTGGTTTGCAGGGTTAAAAAAATCTCCACCCGCCACACAATCTTCCTCAGATCGCTGTATAGTCTGCATCTTTTAAAAGGATCCAATGCTTACAATAAAAAGGGGAGAAAAGAACTAAAGCAATTTTTTTTGTCGTTCATAGCTCATAACGTTCTTATAGGTTTAGACTATACTTATCCCTGTAAAAATGAACCATAAAAAGGGAAAAAATAACTAAAAACAAAAAAAAGTTTGTGGGTGGTGGCGTTCTTAGAGATGTAGACTATATTTACCCCCGTGTAAGAATAAACTAAAACAAAAAAAGAAGAAAAAAAATGAACTTAAAAATAATTTGTATGGTTGATAGTATTCTTACAGATATGGAGTAGCTATACTTACCCCCTGTAAAA
>CM060339.1:9722608-9730108 GCA_030674155.1 Stramonita haemastoma | reverse complement strand
TTCCTCCTCCCCCTCCCATTCCCCTGGAATCCTCATAGGGGAGAATCTAAGTTAAGTCAGAACTGCACCCCCTGCCCCCCCTACCCTCCACCCCCACGCCCAAGCAAGAACCACCCCCCCCCCAACTCACCTGTGTGGGTACGAACGTGTCTCTCCAAGAGAGAAGGACGGTCAAACTTTTTGACACAATGAGGACACTTCAGCCATTTACGAACACGTGACCTCCGAGGCGTTTGCGCAGTGCCCCCTGTCGGATCTTCTTGCTTTTCAGGAACGACAAACGCTTCTCTGCTGACTGGGGCAGCGCCCTCTCCCAGACCCTGAGTGAAGTAGGTTCTACCAGGGGAGATAACCCTGTCTGTTGACGTCATCGTAGGTGCGCCCTCTGGTGGTGGAACTTGAGGGGAGATAAACGCGCTGGCGGAGATGATGCAGGGTTTCACGTCTGGGATCTGGTAAAAAAAAAAAAACTAAAAAGAAGGTAAAGGTGTCTCATAACCTGTGTGGTCGTAGGGGAGCGAGGCATCAGAGACCTCAGCTTCTCTAGGGCCAGCATATTGAGGGCGGTGCCCATCTCCTCTCCCTCGCTGCTTTACCTTCCCTGACCCTAAAGAGGGCAGGTACCCATTTACAGCTGGGTGAACTGGGGGGGGGGGGGATCAGGCCTTATGTGCCTTCTGGCACGGAGAGAATTAAGGTAAGGTTAAGGTAAGGAACTGGGGGGACTGTACTGAAGCCAAGGCGCGCAAAGGGTCTTCCATCCAATTGGTAAACACGCTCGATGCTGCTTGAGGGGCAAAAAATTACGAAAAATTATCAAAGGATGTTGTTTGGTGGGTTTTTTTCGTGTTCAAAAAAAATAAATTGTTGGTTTATATGGGCTTTTTAAAAATTAAGTGTAACAATGTTTTTATGGAAGTGCATCTGCTTTGAGATTCGAATATAACAATATTGTTATGGAAGTGGATCTTCTTTGAGACTGTCTATCTTCCTACTATGTGCTGGCGTCAACCAGGCCCGAAAAATACAGTCACCTGCAGTGTTGGTCGGATCATTTGAGCTTGCAACACTCTCAAAATCGCATCTGTATAGTGGATGAAGCTCGACTGTGTAGTCCCAGTCTCCTCATTGAGCCCATTAACATAGAAAACTCACTCTGGGTAGGAGCTAGCCAGAGTAAAAAAAAAAAAAAAAAAAAAAAAAAATCCTATGACTTATGGGATTCGAACCCACAACTTCTCAATCTATAACCCAAGGCGCTAACCACTGCGCCATGACGGCTGATCACTTCTTCTTACCTCACTCAAGTGACCTCGACCTTCCCCAGGTGAAGAGGACGATTGGATGTTTTCTGACGGGTGACTGAGTTCTCTCCCATGGTTGGAATACACCGGCAGCTGCTGGAATTCCCTCCCTTGGTGGTTCAAGGTCAGATTTTCAGCGCGTGACGGTGTCTCTGGAAAAAAAAATAAATGGAGAGAAAGAAATAAGTACACAAATTAATGAATGAATAAATAGGTAAGTATCAATAAAGCAAGAAATAAGCAGATAAATGAGTGAATAACTGAATTAAAAAAAAAATAGAGAAAAGAAATCGATTGTGTACATGAATAAACGAATACATTAAAAAATGATATTTCTTTCTTCTTCATGTTCCCATATTGGGTGGGGTGCATAGTGGCTAGTCTTCTCCTGTGTTTGCTGGTTGTTTTTTTTATAATAATCTTTTTGATAGGCGCACATAATAGTTATACATTTCAGAACAAACCAACTGTCTTTTCAATCATTATTTCTATTTAAAAAGACTTACAAGGCTACTTGCTACACAAGGTACAACAAATATTCAGTCATTATTTTCGTTGTGAAGACGTGTGTGTGTGTGTGTGTGCTTTGTTAGTTGAAGAGATGGGCGCCGCCCTCAATATGCTGGCCCCTAGAGAAGCTGAGGTCTCTGATGCCTCGCTCCCCTACGACCGCCTTGGTTATGGGACACCCTTAACTTTTACTTACAGAGTGCATGCTGGGTATGTTTGTGTTTCCAAACTAGTTCAAGTCACTTCAAAAAATGGATGGGTGACTTGTTTACAAAGAAACAGAGAGAGAGAGAGAGAGAGAGAGAGAGAGAGAGAGAGAGAGAGAGAGAGACAGACAGACAGACAGACAGACAGACAGACAGACAGACAGACAGACAGACAGACAGACAGACAGACAGAGACAGAAAGAGACAGAGACAAAGAATACATTAAAACAAATGTGGCCATTACACTATGTCTATGTAATACGATTCTAAAAAGCATGATTTGAAGAAAATCAAAACAGACCCAATCAAACTTCAAAATCAAAACAAAACAGTGAATAAGCAATGCACATTTAGACCAATTTTAACACTAATAGCTCATTGCAATAAGTACAATCACATGATCAGATAAAAAAAACAACAACAACAAAACAACACGATGCAACATTGTACGCTACATTAGCAACGGGGGGGAGGGGGGTCAACGCAGTTCGCCACAAATTGCGACGAACTGCGTTGTTGCGACATACTGCGACAGAACAGCAGGACAGGACAGGACAGGACAGGACAGGACAGGACAAGGCAAGGCAAGACAAGGCAAGACAAGACAAAACAAAAGAAGATTTATAATACACGACAGGACAAAACCAGACCAGCATAGACCGGACCAGACCGAACAGAGCAAGACAAAATAAGACCGGAATGGACAGGACGAAACAGGACAAGACAAAACAAAACACAAAGACAAAACACAAAGGTACCTTCTCTCTTTGCCGCTCCCTCCTGTTGTTGTTCTGCTCGCAGAGAAAGATCAGACAACTTCCTCGTACATCCACGATCTTCTTCCTCCTCCTCTTCTTCCTTCTCCCTCTTCTCTTCCTCCTCCTTCTGCTCCTCTTCCTCATTCTCTCTCTTCTTCTCTTCCTCCTCCTCTTTCTTAGACTCTTCTTCTGTCTTCATCTTCTCCTCCTCCTCTTCTCTCCTCTTCTCCTCCACCACCTCTTCTTTTCTCTTCTCCTCCTCTTCTTCAATCCCTCTCACGTGCTGTGCCATCATCAATTGCTCACGGGCGTTGTTCTCTTGCTGTGACGTCTTAACCATGACGCCATCATCTCCTACATCATCGTGACGTGGTACAGTGTTGTTGACGTCATCATCGGTGACGTTGATAAACTCAGTGTCGTCAGGCAGAATCGGGGAATCCATAACGATCCCGCTTTCGTCAGAGCTATCGTCACGCTTGGTCTGTTTCGTCATGAAGAAGTCTTTCACCTGTTCCATACACTGAGACAGCGTCATCACAGTTCTGGGCGAGGTGACGTCATTCCTGCACGATGACGTGTTGGTCTCGTCTGGCGGGAAATACACGACGATTTCACTGTCGGGTTCGATGAATTTGGCGACCTGGTACACTGGCCGGTTGTCCAGTTTGGAACAGATGACGTTAGCTTGGGTAGGATCGGTGGAGGATTTGACGAAACTGACCCAGTTACAGAAACGTACGTCACAGCCGTAGATGTTCTTGATGATGTCATAGCAGCCAAATCGATGTCGAATCTGAAAGAAGACAAATATAAAATAAAAGAGACTAGAGATAGGGATGATTTCTTCTTCTTCCTTGAACGCTCAGACAGCAGTTTAGTGTTGTCTGTTATAAAATTTAATATGAGCGAAGAAGATGCGTTGCACTGCCGTTAAGCGCCTGATAAGTCAGGCCCAGCGCATTCAACTTCGGCGTGAGAAGATTATAGGTTAGAATTGCTGTACCGGAGTTTTTATATAAAAGGATATTTTGTCTAATAACTATTTTGTTTGATTATTTTCAAGGACATATTTTGTCTTATTTCTGTGTTAGTTTTTGCTTTGGTTTTTTTTTATGTGCTTGTGTTTTGAGACCAAACACCTTTTATTTAATTTACACGTGAACAGTTTTTGGGAGTATAAATATTGCCAAATGGCAAATACCTGTCAGGGTATCAAACATTATATATAATTATGCAAAATTAGAGGCCAACATATAAGAATTGTTGTTGTTTTGGTTCTACCCTACAGCTAAGAAGTTCACCAATGATGAGATTTTGCGTATGTGACCGTTTTAAATCCCAACCATGAATTAAGATAGCCTAAATCCAACCAGAGTCGATGTCTAAACACGATACCAGTGTACATACAGTTTTGTAAATTTTGTCATCTGTTCCTACCGGAACACAATGGACTACTCTTTTGAAAGACAGAGCAGGGTTAACGTGTGCGTAAAATGTTTTCTACGTGAAGATAAAGGTGTCGATCTTCCCACATGGCAACCTTAAAAATAGCCAAAACAAAACAAAGAAAGCAACAACAACAACAACAACAAAATCACACACACACACACACACACACACACACACACACACACACACACACACACACACACACACACACACACACACACACGCACAAATGACAAACAAACACAACAACAAAACAGCACAGCACACAACACTCACACACTAACAAAAAACAAAAGCAAGAACAAGGAAAACCCACACAGTCATTAACAACGAACATCAATATCAAACACGACCCCCCCACCCCCCGGCCCCACCCCACATAAACATATACCTCCCCCAAAAGAAAACCAGCAAAAAAGCACAATAACAAGAAAGCAAAAACAAAACAAAACAAAACAGAAAAAAACAATCGCTTGTGAATAATAAAAAAAATGAACCCCCCAGAGTTTCATGTCGCTTTTCTCTTTTAACTGTAATACAGCTTCTTCAAACAGAATTCAAGATGATGATCATCTGAATCTCATACTTCATCCCACATTTTCATCCCCGAACTCAGAATGCCGCCATCTTTATCCTTAATGGTCCGCACAAAAGCCCCAACCAACCAAACCAATTGCATACCAAAAAAAAAAAAAAATCTGACCATTCATTGATGAACCTCGAAGCTCTAGCCAAGGAACGAGAGAATAAAAAAAGAACAAAAGAACATAATAGAAAAAAATGGGAGAAGAAAGAAAAAATATTTCTAAAAAAAATGACACCAAAATGTAGACAATAAACAAACGCATCAACAAAAAAAACCAAAAAAAAAAAAAAACTGAAGAAAAGAAGACAAAGAAAAATAAACCCCAACAAAACAACAGTAACACCTACCCCCCCCCCCCCCCAGCCTCCCAGAAAAAGAACCCCCCCCCCCCCCCACACACACACACAGAGAAAATCCCAAACAAAACAACAACAAAACCAGAAGAGCTTATACGAATGGCTTCTCAACAAAACAACACCAAAACAAACCAAAACAAAAAAGACAAAAAAAGAAGAAGAAAATCCCAAATCTCTCTTCTCCCCACCTTCCCCCTCTCCCTCCCTTCCCCACCTCCCCACCACCCCTCCTACCTGCCTGCTGCCCCCCCCCACCCCCCCCACCCCCCACCCCCAAAATCCCAACCCACCACCCCCCTCAGATGGCCCCCACAGCAAGACATCTTGTTCCACTCTGCTCCTGCCCTAATCAAAGGTGAGCAGCCTTGAAAGGTGCAACTCCCACGAGAGTGTTTCCCCCTTGTAATCGGATCCCAAGAGTAGCTTCCCTTGCCCTTCATTCAAGACATGGCCACCGCAGGCCACGCGTCTCCTAGGAATAACTTACTAGTAACGCGTTTGTTGTTGTGAGGAGGGGGAGGAGGAGAGTGTGTATACGCGCTTCTGGTTGTAGGGCCTTGTAGCGTATCGAAAGCAGTAGGGTTAAGGTTAGGGATTCGCGTGGTTGATTTTTATCATGAGGAGAGAGATGTATCATGTCTCAGGGTCTGTTCTGCCTGGCTGATGTTTATCAGGGGGGATGGGGGTGGGGGTGTAGGGGGGTGGGGGCTGAGGTGTTAGTTGGTGATGATGGGAGCACCAGGGTTTGGTTTGGTAGAAAGTGATTAGTTGTTGTAACAAGAGTCTGTGATCTGGAGTACTGATAGAAATTGCTGGAACAGGCTACGGTTTGTTTAACACTTTTGAGTCATAGTTGGGTGTCTTTGTGTTTAAGATAAGTAACGAATTTGTTTTATGATGTATTACTACGTTACCTTTGTTTGGTGGTGTACTGAGTTTACTTAATTGATGAATCGCTTTTTTTGGTGGCAATTATGGCAATTATAAAAGTATAATCAATATACCATACATACACACACAAAAGGAAAAAAATCTGAAACTTTTTTTTGGCAAGGTAAATGAGAGAGAGAGAGAGAGAGAGAGAGAGAGAGAGAGAGAGAGAGAGAGAGAGAGAGAGAGAGAGAGAGAGAGGAGAGAGAGATTCAGATTCCTTTGAGTCAAACCTAATCAATACAACTAAAAAATTCTCTGCTTGACTTGTGCTTGCAAGAAATGAATTAATGAGACAAAATTTTCATTTTCGCTCCTCATCTAGACAGCTCCAAGGTTCACCAATGGTGACATTTTTACCTAGAAATGTTGGAGGAAATATTAGAATTAATCTATAGTCTATAACTTGCAATAGTTAATAAAAAAAAAATCCTGACAAATAACACCAAAGGATTTGCTTTGTCTTTATTGAAAAAAAAAAGCATAACATGTTTCTCTCACTTCCTTCAAAAACATTTTTTTTAAATCAATTCATGAAATCATTCATGTTACTTACAGGCAAATCACATCGTGATAATAATAGATCCTCTATATCCAAACTGCCAACTCCTTGATAATCATCATTCATGTATTAAAGATTTAAAAAAAATATATGCATATAGATCTAGACCTATAAATATCAAAATATGAAAACTAAGCGCAAACCATTCATTCCTGATGTCCCCCCCTCCAAAAAAAGAAAAGCCAGACCATTGATTTCAATTTACTTTCCATCTTTAAAGAAAGAAAACATTGTCTATGCCTTTTTTTTTTTTTAAACATTGTCTATGCCTATCATTTCATCTTTTCCATAATCTCCTCCACCTTTGTCTTTCAATCCACAACCCCCCCCCCCCCCCCCACCCCCTCTCCTCCTCCTATACAACCCTATCATAACTAGACATTCCCTCCTCCTCTCCCTCCCCCATCACCCCTCCCCCCTACCTCTACAACCCCTCCCCCCCCCCACTCCCACCAGCTTTGAAACCATTCAGATCCAATATTCCTGGTCACGGGCAGAAGACGTCACAGCTCCCGATCTCCAACCGCGGGAAGCGTGACACGGAAGCACATCAGGCATTTGCCCTTACGTCACGGCGCATGCGCACCTATGTGGAGCATTCGCCGTGAGGGGTAACGTTCGCGTGGAGGGAGAGGGGGGTGGGGTGGGGATGGAGAAGGTCGCAGTCCAGAGTTAGCTTCTGGGTCAGGTGGCATGTAACTTATTTTATATTTTATTTTTATTTCATTATTTATATATTTATTCCTTTATATCGAGGATGTATAATGGAATAAGCACTCATGTACGTGCGTTTTTTTTTTTTACATCCAGTCCCCGTATGTATGCAGTTTTGTAAA
>CM060339.1:9692608-9707608 GCA_030674155.1 Stramonita haemastoma | reverse complement strand
CACCTCACCATTGGTGAACCTTGGATCTGTAGCTGAGAAACAAACAAAACAAACAGTTTCCTCAGAAAGTTTCCAGACCCAGGAAAGAAGTGTGTATCATCTCCGTTGGAAGCCTATCCACTTCAGGCCAACAGACACTTAAGGACACAAAACTACACCCCCTTTTCAGTGGCTCGTTTTGCTCCCAGCATCCTTCTCTCTCCCCCCCCCCTTCCCCCCTCGTTAGGTAGATCAGTCACCTATCCTCCCAGCCACCCACCCCTTCCCCCTCCCTCCAATGTCTTGTCCTTTTTCACCATCCCTCCCTCTCACATGTCCTCCAGACAGTCACTTACCTTTCCCCCTCCCCCCCTCTCTCTCTCTCTTTCTCTCTCTCTCTACCCTCTCCCCCCCCCTCTCTCTGCCCCCCCCCCCCCTCTCCTCTGCCTCCCCCCCTCTCTATCTCTTTTGAAATATTTTTGTTGTCGTAAGTCATATTTTTGTAGACTTAACTGATTTTGTTGTTATTTTTTGTTGTTGCTCTTGCTGTTGTCTTTGGCAAGCCCCTTCAAGTATGGGCCAATGGCCTTTTTGTGAATAAATCATTCAGGAAGGACGGTGGCAGGATGGTTAAGACGTTCGCCTGCCAATATGTAAACTGTGAGTTTCTGGGTTTTCGTACCCAGCTCGCCCTTTCTTCCCAGTTTGACGAAAAAATCGAACTGAATGTCAAAGTCATTCGGATGAGACTATAAACCGAGGCCCCGTGTGCGAACGCACGCAGAACATCTTGTGCACACGTTAAAATCCCGTTCCGCCTTTCGGAAGAGCAGGCCATCGTGTGCAGGTAGGAGCGGATGACAAAAAAAAACAACAACCCAAAAAACAACATGCACACAGGTGTTGTGTTTAGACACCATCCCTGAGAGGAAAAAATTAATGGGTAGGCGCTGCACTTGTGGCGACGCGCTCTCCCCGGGGAGAGCAGCCCGAATTTCACGCAGGGAAATCTGCTGTGACATAAAGTGGTATAAAATAAAATAAAATAAATTCGAGTTCGAATTCTCTCTCTCTCTCTCTCTCCTCCCTCTCTCTCTCTCTCTCTCTCTCTCTCTCTCTCTCTCTCTCTCTCTCTCTCTCTCCCACTATCTATCCCTGTCTGCCCCCCTCTCCCTCCCTTCCCCATCTGTCTGTCTGTCTGTCTGTCTGTCTGTATGTCTGTCTGTTTGTCTGTCTCAGTCTCTCTCTGTCTGTCTCTCTCTTTACCGCTATCCCTTCCTTTAGTAGAAAGTTCTTGCAAGAATTGCGTGACAAACTTCCTTTTTTTTTCTTCAAAAGTCTTAGATCTATAAATAAATCGTTTCTGACTCCCCCCTCCCCTATCCGTCCCCCCCCCTCCATCCCCGCCCTCACCCCCCCTCTCCTCCACCCCCGCATCAAATCGCTTCTTGGTTGGGGGGAGGTAGCAGGACAAGACAAGGTGATAAACACTCTCAAGGTACAGGGATGACCATTCAACTGACCACTCGCCTCCCGATCTTCTGACAGCTTTCTGTGTGTATGTGTCAGAGTGTGTGTGTGTGTGTGTGTGTGTGTGTGTGTGTGTGTGTGTGTGTGTGTGTGTGTGTGTGTGTGTGTGTTGTGTGTTGTGTTGTGTGTGTGTCTCTCTCTCTCTGTGCTTCTCTCTCTCTGTGCGTCTCTCTCTCTCTCTCTCTCTCTCTCTCTCTCTCTCTCTCTCTCTCTCTCTCTCTCTCTCTCTCTCTCTCTCTCTCTCTCTCTTTGTGCTCTCTCTCTCTCTCTCTCTCTCTCTCTCTCTCTCTCCTCTCTCTCTCTCTCTCTCTCTCTCTCTCTCCCTCTCTCCTCTCCCTCTCTCTCTCTCTGTGTCAACGTTTCCTTGACACGCCGAACAACACTTAACCTCCCCCCCATCCTCCCACCACCCCCACACACAACAGACACACACTCTTTTCAAAGTAACAACAGACCTCAGCTATCCTACTATACCTATGATACAGATGCTTCTTCACGCTTCGAAACGCTTGGTAGGACCCAACTTCCAAGCCACTTTTAGGTGGCAAAGTCTTCTTCCAGTCAAAGGGATGCGATCCCAAGGAGTCCCCCCAAACTAGGCCTAATTGGCGATTAGAGTACAGAGACTCAGCTCCCCTGTTTGTGACAAACCACTCGCGACTTTTCACTGGGGAGACGAAATTCTTTTGAAGAAGTCGCGCGAAAATCGAAGTTCGCCTCTCTTAACGGGATTTCTTTAACGTGTGAAACTCGATTTGCTCGTTCGGTTCTGTCTTTCTTTTGATTCTTTCTTTCTTTGTCCGTTCTTTGATTCTCTTGTCTTCTTCTTTGTCTTTGTAGTTGTTGTATCTTCTGTCTCTCTTTTTTTTTCTGAGGTCGCGACGAAGTGAAAACGGGATGTGCAATTTGTTGAAATGGTTCCGGGGGAGGTGGAAAGGTGATAAAAGTGATCGCGGAAGCCATTTTCGGGTTTTTGAGGGTGGTGGATTTGAAATGGTGGGTTTGGTAATGGGGTGTAAGGAGAGGGGTGGGTGGAGGTGGGGTTGAAGATTTGGGCATGTGTGTTCAAAATGGGGTGATGGATTGTCTTGTGTAGTTTTCAGGGAGACAGAGGGAGGTTGTGTTGTGTTGGAGAGGGTTTGGGAGTAAGAATGGAGGTAGTGTGTTGAGTTGTTGGTGTTGAATGGTGTGTTTGTTTTGTTCTTTCTTTCCTTTTTTCTTTTTCTTTTCTCCTTCAGTCTTTCTTTCTTTCTTTCTTTCCGCCCCTCCTGCAATCTTTCTTTCTTTCTTTCAATCTTTTCTTCTTCTTCTTTCATTTTTTTTCTTCCTCTCCTTACTTCTTCACTCTTCTGCTTTTGCTTCTTCTTTCTCTTCTTCTTCTTCTTCTTCTTCTTTCTTCTTCTTCTTCTTCTTTCTTTTGTTTCTTCCTCTTCTTCATTCTTTGTGTTCGTCTTCTTCTTCTTTTTCCATTCCTTTTTTCTTCTTCCTCTTCCGCTTCCTTTTCTTCTTCTTCTTCTCTTCTTCTTCTGTTCCTTCTTCTGTTCCTCCTTTCTTTTCTTTCTTTCTTCTTCTTCTTCCCTTCCTTCGATTCTTCTCTTTCCTTGTTCTTCAGATATTCACTTCTTCTTGTCCTTCTATTTTCTATTTCTCTTCTTTCTTACTCATCAGTTAAATCGTTTGGGGATGGCAGTGGGGGAGGGGGGATAGTGTGTTACATCAATCTCCGACAGAACATCAAATAACACTTATGTCCTTGAAAAGTTAACCAGAAAAGCCAGGAGTCACGGTTTTTAAGTCACCCCTTGGATGACTTTTGGCAAAATATCTGTTGTGAAAATCTGTCTCACTTGCAAATCAGGACAGACACAAAAGGAATAAAATAAATGAGAGGCACAGTGATCTTTCAACGCATTTATGATATAGTCTAAATTCCATACATTGTTATCCTTATACCTGGGAAAAGCAGCTCGATTTTCATATGGACATCTGTTATTTAATTCCATGCCATGCCATACCATATATACCCTACCATACCCTACCCCACCTTATCCTATTCTACCATACCATACCATACTACCATACCATACCATACCATACCAACCATACTACCATACCATACCATATACCACATACCATATACCATACCATACCATACCATACCATATACCAGACCATACCAGACCATACCATACCCACCCTACCATACCAGACCATATACCAGACCAACCAGACCAGACCATACCAGACCAGACCATACCATACACAACCATACCATACCATACCAGACCAGACCATACCATACCATACCATACCAGACCAGACCTACAGACCATACCATACACACAAGATACAACACAAAAAACTGTTTGCTTCTGGGTGTATGGTGGGAACAGATGAAAAAATTTACAAAACCAACAATGCATGCACATGGAGACTGGATGAGAAAAAAGCACATAAATGCTTATTCCATTAACCTCGAAATAAAAGAATCAATAAATGAATAACTAACCAACCAAAAAAAAAAAACTAAACCCACCTCAAACCCAACAACAACCAACCAGCCAAACCAAGCCAAAACCAACAGCAAGAATGTTCCAAGCAAACAAAATAACCCCCCCCCCCCTCCAAACACCACACCCCCCCCCCCCCCCCACAAAACACAACACACAGAGAAACGAAAAAAAGAAATAAAATTGGAAAAGAAAAAGACATACCTTTTGTTTGTGAGAATCCACACCCCAGTAGTATAATCTTTGACACAAGAATAACAAAGTTCTCTGTCTGTCTGTCTGTCTGTCTGTCTGTCTGTCTCTCTCTCTCTCTCTCTCTCTCTAACCGGTCACCTTCAGTCCTTGAACACAAATATTATAAACAACCCAGAGCGAAAAAAACCAAGTTTGGTTGTACTAAAATCCAATCAGAGCTAGAGCTATCCAATTTTGTGACTGCACCATCAAACCAACTGTATAGCAGAGCAAGACACCAGGACAGAAAGCGGAAGGCTGGGGTCTCTCTCTCTCTCTCTCTCTCTCCTCTCTCGGGTAACTTGCCGAGCAAGACGTGTTAGCCTACAAGACGCCACAAATATGTCAGTCCTTTTCAAGAAGGAACTCTCCCCTGAGCAGGAAGTACACAACCATAACGTTTAGCACACGAAATCTACATTTCTTGTGACACATTTTAAACCCCACCCCCGTAATAACCCACCCTCTCCACCCAATGACTCCAATCTACACAGTTGCTAGTCAAAATCCCCTCAAACCTGCTAACAAGTCACTATCACATCTTTGTTGCTTCTTAGACAAAAGGCTTGCAGTTGACTGTGTCAAGGTTTGGACGGAGTGTGTACAGGCTTATAATCTCTATAAGAAAATAGGCCGCGCGCGCCATTTTTGTTTTTGTTGTATTCTACTTTCATTATTTCGCCATGTGTGTGAGCTTGTGTAGGGGGAGAGGCGAGGAGGGAGAGAGGGATGGAGGATGAGGAGTGAGACAGACAGAGAGAGACAGAGAGACAGACAGACAGAGACAGACAGACAGACCACAGACAGAGAGAGAGAATACACGCGTGTTTGAAGGGAGGGAGGGAGGGAGGGACTTTCGCGGCGACTTCAAAAAGAGTTCCGAGATTTTTTTTTCTCAAAGCGTTACACATAATCACACTTCTTAAAGTGGTTAGTCTGATTGGAGGGCTAATGACTTGATAACCCAAAACTATTATCGTGAGGTTCGAACCGACTACCATACACCAAGTGTGTGTTACACAATCTTAGTAGTATAGGCCCCTGTACTGAGCCGCGTTTGCCCAGTGGGTAAAACGTCTGCCGCTTGAAGCAAGGGTCACTGGTTCGGATCTTTTTTTCTTCTTCCTCGTTAGATCTTTGAGTTTTACTTCAGGGTAAGATTTTGCGTATGCGACTGTTTTTGGGTTTTTTGTTGCCCCACCTCAAAGGTAGCCGCATTCCAACTTCGGGAATGTATGCTGGATATGTTCGTGTATCCGTAAACCCACCTAGCGGGATATGAATTAAAGGTAAAGGTGTCCTCGCGCCCTAGGTGGTCGTAGGGGAGCGAAGCATCAGAAACCTCAGCTTCTCTAGGGGGCCAGCATATTGAGGGCGGTGCCCATCTCCTCTCCCTCGCTGCTTTACCTTCCCTGACCCTAAAGAGGGCAGATAAACATTTACAGCTGGGTGAACTGGGGGACTGTTCTGAAGCCAAGGCGCGTAAACGGTCACCCATCCAATTGGTGACCACGCTCGACGCTGCTTAACTTGACTGAGGGAAAGCGAGCGCTCTGACCACTGAGCTATCCCGCGCCCATGTGATATGAATTACGGGATCTTAACCGTGCATATTTTCATCTTCTGTATTTGTATATACACGGAGGGAATAGGGGGTGGGATAGCTCAGTGGTCAGAGCACTCGCTTTCCCCCCGGCCAATGTTAAGCAGCGTCGAACGTGGTTACCATTTGGATGGGTGACCGTTTGCGCGTTTTGGCTTCAGTATAGTCCCCCAGTTCACCCAGCTGTAAATGGGTACCTGCCCTCTTTAGGGCCAGGGAAGGTAAAGCAGCGAAGGAGAGAAGATGGACGCCGCCCTCAACATGCTGGCCCCTAGAGAAGCTGAAGTCTTTGACACCTCGCTCCCCTAGGACCACACAGGTTATGGGACACCTTTACCTTTTTCACGAGGGGAATTAAGGCGCTGGCAGGTCTGCACTTGACATTGACCTTGGAGATCGTAAAAAAAGCCCCTCATCCTTCATTCACCAGATACCGCCAAGATTCGAACCTACGACTTCATGGACCCATGGGGTTGAAGCCAAACGGTCTTAACCACTCGGCTATGGCGTCCGTCATTTGAATAATTATATGTAACAGGGAAATAAAGCCAACAGAGTGAAGATCTGTATACATTACAATATTTAATGCATACTGATTTTTGGTGTGGTGTGGTGTGGTATGGTATGGTTATGGTATGGTTGGTATAGTATGGTATGATATGTGTGGTATGGTATAATATGGTGTAGTATAGTATGGTGTGGTATGGTATGGTATGGTATGGTATGGTATGGTATGGTATGGTATGGTATGGTATGGTATGGTATGGTATGGTGTGGTATAGTATGGTATGATATGGTATGGTGTGGTATGGTATGGTATAGTATGGTATGGTATGGTATTGTATTGTATAGTATGGTATAGTATGGTATGGTATGGTGTGGTATGATATGGTATGGTATGGTGTGGTATGGTGTAGTATGGTATGGTATATTAATGGTATAGTATGGTATGGTTATGGTGTGGTGTAGTGGAGTCTGGTATGGCATAGATAGAAAGCCATGACACTTTGCATAAATATCGATAACTGACCAAGCATTTAACGCTTTTTCTGTGATGATATTATAGTCCCAGCGGCGTTATCCAGTTTAGGAACCGTAATCAAATAACAACCAGGTCCTGGAATTGAATTCCAGCCTTGCCCTTTCTTCCACAGTTTGAGAGAGAAAATGAAAACATGAATGCCAAAGTCCTTCAGAATGAGACTATAAACCAGGCTTCATGTGCGAAATGCACCAGAACATCTCATGAACACGAGAAAAATCCCTGTTCATCTCTCAGTCATAAGTTAAAAATCCTCACCATTAGAAACCTCGAGCTCTAGCGAGGAAAGAATCAAAAAAATCTGACCCTTACCACCAAGCAGTTCTTCGACGCTGGCCCAGACCAACCAGCCCCCCCATAATTATACAGACATATTTGCCCGGGAGGTCAAAATCACAAGAGGTAAGGTGGTGACATGACAAATTCAATTCGAAGAAACCACACAAAACGAAACCTAAAATCAACAAAATCTCAGTCCCTCCTACCTATCTCACACTACACACAAACCCACCACCCAAACAGCTCAATGTTGTCTAACGCCCAGCGGACCTCACATATCCTCAAGGCTAAAACACCCTGCTACTACTACTACGACTACGACTACTACTACTCTACTACTACTACACTAACACCCCTAACCCCCTCCCTCCCTACCCCACCTCAATTCGACCAAAAAACTCTCGATTTGTGAAATGTGTAACTGAACTGGTCCGAACCGAAATCCGGATTGCAATTTAGAGACAGGAGACTGTCTACATGAGGTGGGTTGGTCTCTCCCACTAATGAAAAAACTCAAGTTTTCTCACCAAGATAGGGAAACGGTTTGGGGGAACGTGTTGGTTGTTTTTGTCCGGGGGTCTGAATTTAAAGGTAGGGGGAGGTGTTGTTAGATCAACAGGGACAAAATTTTGTGGGCACCATGTTCGTTAAGTTTTGGTGAAGGGATATGAATGGGTGATGGAATTGGGTTAGCACCTTCCTGTCAGTATTGGTTTAATCTGGGGGGTGGGAGGAAGGAGGGTTGCTATGATGGAATTAATTCCTGGGTTGTAGTTTGGGGTCGGGGTGGGGGGGGGTGGGGGGGCTGTGGTTTGAAGAAAATGTGTGTGTGTGTGTGTGTGTGTGTGTGTGTGTGTGTGTGTGTGTGTGTGTGTGTGTGTGTGTGTGTGTGTGGAGAGAGAGAGAGAGAGAGAGAGAGAGAGAGAGAGAGAGAGAGAGAGAGAGAGAGGAGAGAGAGAGAGAGAGAGACGCACACACACACACACACACACACACACACACACACACACACACACACACACACACACACACACACACACACACACACACAACACACACCTGGTGAAGAAAGAGAGAGACAGAGAGGCAAAGGCAAACGATGGATCAGTGGTCTAGGTGGTAACGCACCTTGCCTAGAAAGCGAAACGTCCGGGTGCGTCGGTTCGAATCCCGTTTAGGCCCATAACTTTTCCCGCATCCATTAGACCATGAGTGGTGGTCTGGGCGCTAGTCTTTCGGATAAGACGAGAAACCCAGGTCCCGTGTGTTACACATCATTATTTAGCACACATGAAAGAACCCATGGCGACAAGAGAGTTGTCCTTGGCAAAATTCTGTAGAAAAAAAGCCACTCTCATAGGGGAAACAAATACAGTTGCAGACAGGAAAAAGAAAAAGAAAATAAAGGGTGACGCTGCACTTGTGGCGACGCGCTCTCCCAGGGGAGAGCATCCCGAATTTTACGCAGAGAAATCTGCTGACATTAAGTGGTATAAAATGAAATTATATATATATATATATATATATATATATATATATATATATATATATATATATATATATATATATATATATATATATATATATATATATCATACATACATACATACATACAGACAGGGACAGACTCAGACATATACAATATCTGTGTCCAGCAATATATCGCCTTTCCACAGTTATTATAGTTATGTTTGTGATTATACGGGTGATGATGTGGATGGTAATTACTATTATCACAGCTATTATTGCATTTAATAACTTTGTGCTTGTTTCACATTGCCCCTCACAATTTCTCATTTTTGAGATGATGATGTAGTCTTCAGATTTAAAACCACAAACGCCATACTTCCTGAATGTCTGGGGCATTGACCGTTAATTAAGCCTTGACATAACAGTCTAAAACTTGACTAGATAATATGTATTGCTGGCCCAAGGCTTTCAGCCTAAAGGTCTTTGTATGTCTGTCTGTCTGTCTGTCTGTCTGTCTGTCGTTTCTCTCTGTCTCTGTTGTTTCTCTCTCTGTGTCTCTGTCTGTTTCTCTCTTTCTGTCTCTGTTTCTCTCTTTCTGTCTCTGTTTCTCTCTGTCTCTGTTTCTCTCTGTCTCTGTCTGTCTGTTTCTCTCTTTCCGCTTCTCTCTGCTTCTCTCTCTCACTATCTCTCTCTCTCTCTCCCTCTCTCTCTCTCTCTCTCCCCCTTCTCCCTCCCCCTTCCTCCCTCTCCTCCCTCTCTCTCTCTCTCCCTCCACTCCCCCTCTCTCTCTAAACGATGATCTTCGCACACATCTCACACGATCATCTCCACTCCCATCACACTTCTTTTCTTCTTCTTCCACCTTGTCTGTCAAGATCTTCCCAGTCAAGACATTTTGGTCTGTCTGGCGAATTTGGCTACACACCGCGGTTAGATTTTTCAACTTTTCCTTCTGTTGTCTCTCTCTCTTTTATTCATGTTGCTGTTGGTTTGTTTGTCCGTTGTGTTCGACGATGACCTCCAAAACAGCAGAGGAGGCAGCTGCTGTTTCGGAAACTGGGCAGAAATTTGATTATAGTGGAGATGCTTTGCCCACAGCACATCCCCACTCTCTCGGCCAAGAGGGCACAAGGACAGTCAGCGTTGGAGATGTTCTCCAAAGGCCAACTAGCCCCCAGGGCTGCAGCACATAACGACTGTGCAAGTCAAACCCCCTAGTCAGAGAGTCATAGTCGATCACTGAAGACTAAGCTGTAAAGGGAATTCCATGAGTGGGAAAGAAAGTCACTGATCATACAGCCTCTCACTTTGCTGTTGCCCCCAGCGTTAATGGTTTAGTCAAGAACTGGGCTTTTGCTGAAGGCACCCTTTTATTCATACCACACGTAGTCTCGTAAGGCATCCTGAGAAATGAAAACCACGTTTTGTGAAAAATTAGCCACTGACTCAAAACTCCTGTGATTTTGCACAAGTTTTCTAGATTTGAAAATTTAAAAAAACGGGGGCGGGATAGCTCAGTGGTCAGTCAGAGCACTGGCTTTCTCCCCAGGTAAGGTTCAGCAAAACGGAGTGTGGTTACCAAGTGGATGGGTGACAGTTTGGGCACCTTGGCTTCAGTTCAGTTCCCCCAGTTCAAATGTGTACCTGCCCTCCTTTAGGGTCAGGGAAGGTAAGGCAGCGAGGGAGAGGAGATGGGCGCCGCCCTCAACATGCTGGCCCCTAAAGAAGCTGAGGTTTCTGACGCCTCGCTCCCTTACGACCATATAGGTTATGAGACATCTTTACCTTTTTTTTCAGCAAACACTGTACCCCCTCAGTCCTTTGTCATCTACTAGCTGTCCAATCGCAATATGCATGGCGGGGTTAACACTGTAGGAACACAAGCAATCCTCATATTTATTTTTATGATCATTTACAACTTTCTCGTAATCACCTGTGAATTTGCTCTATTTCTTCAATTCCCCCCCCCCCCCCCCCTAAACAAGTACACAGCTCATTTTTTCATACTTTTTAATTAAAAAAAAAAAACAACCTGTGAAAATCACCAAAATTGTTTCCAACTCAGCACTCTATACAAGATACTACACCACATGCAAGAGAATACAAGAGTGTAACCTTTGGTGACATTCCAGTCAGTCAGTGTGCTTGGTTTCCTTCCCCCCTCCTCCTCCCCCCCTCTCACTAAACATCTTCCCGGTAGTCGCAGCTATCTTTAAACCGTTGAGAATTTCGTCAAGTCTTTAAGAAAACTTGACCATGCTCTAATGATGTGCGAAAATGCAGGTAGTAGGTGATAGGGAAGCGTTTGATAGAGGGGGAGGGGGGGAGATAGGTGACAAGGGAGAGGGTGGGTGGGGTGGGTGGGGGGTGGGTGTGGTGTGGGTAGGGGTAGGGGTAAGGGGTGGGGGGGGGGTAAAGTTGGTTGGGAAGGGGGTTTTGGATGGGAAGTGTTCGAATGTTTTTAAGAAGGAACACCACTTTTGGGCGTACATTAATGATGAAAACCCCGGGGGAGATAGATAGATAGACGGATAGATAGATAGATAGATAGATAGATAGATAGATAGATAGATAGATAGATAGATAGATAGATAGATAAGATAGATAAAGAGACAGAGACAGACAGAGAGAGACAGAGAGAGACAGAGACAGAGAGATAGAGACAGAGACAGAGATAAAGAGAGAGGGATTCTGTGTGTGTGTGAGTGTGTGTGTGTGTGTGTGTGTGTGTGTGTGTGTGTGTGTGTGTGTGAGAGAGAGAGAGAGAGAGAGAGAGAGAGAGAGAGAGAGAGAGAGAGAGAGAGAGAGAGAGAGAGAGAGAGAGAGAGAGAGAGAGACAGAGAGACAGAGAGACAGAGACACAGAGAGACACAGAGAGAGACAGAGAGAGACAGAGACAGAAAGCGTTAATCAAAACCATGTTACTACTCTGAACTTGTAAACACAAACCCAGCTTCGCACAGCAACAACAACAAAGTGACTCCAGTTTGTTTCTAAATCAGTTGATTTCAACACTAATGAAGACACAACCTGGGTTGGTAGGGAGAGAGACTTTGTCTCTCTAACTAGGCCTAATAGAGAACCACATAGATCCTCCCCCTCCTTCCCTCTCCCTCCACCTCTCCCCCC
Organism: Stramonita haemastoma; assembly: GCA_030674155.1. Classification (NCBI taxonomy): domain Eukaryota; kingdom Metazoa; phylum Mollusca; class Gastropoda; order Neogastropoda; family Muricidae; genus Stramonita; species Stramonita haemastoma. Next base: position 9,695,832 of record CM060339.1, on the reverse strand, counting down.
ACCCCTTTCATTCTTCCTCACACCTTGCCTCTTTTTCTTCCCCTCCCCCAACACAGACAGACAGACAGACAGACAGACGGACAGACAGACAGATAGACACACACACATACGAGAGAGAGAGAGAGAGAGAGAGAGAGAGAGAGAGAGAGAGAGAGAGAGAGAGAGAGAGAGAGAGGGGAGAGAGAGAGAGAGAGAGAGAGAGAGAGAGAGAGAGAGACGCACAGAGAGAGAGAGCAAGAGAGAGAGAGAGGAGAGAGAGAGAGAGAGAGAGAGAGAGAGAGAGAGAGAGAGAGAGAGAGAGAGAGAGCCCCACAAAATACAACACACACACACACACACACACACCACACACACACACACACACACACACGCACGCACCACAACACACACACACACACACACACACACACACACACACACACACACACACACACACACACCACAAAATACAACACACAGCACAAAACACATCCCCCCCCCACACACGCACACACAGACATCCTCCTTACCCGAGTGCTACCTTCCTCATTAGCACCTACCGGCTGGGGACTAAAGATCAAAGAAGTGTTTTCACACCTTTCTCCGCACCCAGATGGCATTAACCTGGTGTACCTCTCTTACTACTCTAAGCGATGTTATTTTTGTTAAGATGATGTTGGTCTTATGGTCAGTCGACTTGCGATTAAGTTTAGCACTACGTGGATGTATGATGATCAGGTTAATTTTCTTCTTAGTATAGATTCATTTATTTTATTTTTAATTTTTTATTTAGACTATTATTTTTTATGTTTTATTTATGTTTTTTCATTTTTCTGTTCTTTTTTTTGGAGATAAGATTTTCAGAATTTCCTGTCATTCAACTACGATGTGATAGACTCACATATTATGTGGCCTTGGGAGTACTGGATAGGGGTTTAATTTTTTTTTTATAATTCTTTTATGTCGAAGATAATGGAATGAATAGTTTTGTTCTTTTTTCTTTTTTTTTGACAAGCGGTCCCTGTGTGTATGCAGCTTTGTAAATTAATTTCGTCACCTGTTCCCACTAGCAGACAAGGGCCTACTACTAGAGAAGAGAAGTTTTGAGCATGTTTAAATTTTGATATCTCTCCAAAGTTGGATGCGCTGGGTCTGACTTGTCAGGCGCTTAACGGCAGCACATCACATGTTCGCTTATATGACCAGACAAAAATAGTTGCTGTCTGAATGTTCGACGATGACGACGACGACGAAGAAGAAGAAGAAGAAGAGAGGAGGAAGAAGATTTGAGACAAGATTCTTGTTATAGCATTCCACATTGGTTTATATCCAAATTACCTGATCAACACCGAAGGTATCTCAGGCCCGATTGACACAGGGATATATCATGATATAATAGTAAGCGTAGAGTACAACCCTGTCAAGTAGTCAAAGCAGATGCATTTCCATAGAAGCATCATTATGTCATCCTCATCACCTTTGATCATCATGCAATAATAACAATGGCCTCTGATTCGGCAGCCCCAGTTGCTCTGGTCTGAAGGTGACCTCAGATACGGTTTCCCCATACAGAGAGAGAGAGAGAGAGAGAGAGAGAGGAGAGAGAGAGAGAGAGAGAGAGAGAGACAGAGACAGAGACAGAGACGAGAGACAGAGACAGAGACAGAGACAGAATTACCAATACACCGACAGACAGACGAGACAGAAAGCGAAGTCAGACAGACAACATTTGTCTGAAAAATCTATAAAAAAAAATCTCTGACGTCTCCACGATCAAAACAAAACCCCCTCTGCTCGTCTTCAGACATTACACTTAAACACCCCCCCCCCATCCCCCTCTCCCCTTCACCTTCACCTCACCTTCACCTGTCCCGTCGTCCCCCTGGACCATGGGGGTACAACTGAAGATTTTGAAACCAGCTTCCTCCCCTAAACTGTTCCAAATTACTTCTCGCCATTATCCCTCCTTCCTTCTTATTAGTCCACATGTAACAACACACCCACCTCTCATGCTCATGCTCATCACACATCACCCATCACACATAAGCTGGGGGACGGGGGAAGCCTAGTGGTTAGGACGTTGCCTTGTGCTCTAGTGATATGACGGGCCCGGGTTCGAGTTATTACAGAGACACCCATTTCAGGGGACTTTTTTTCTGTGTAGTTAATGTTTTTTTTCTTCTTTTTTTTGTGAGATAAGATTTTCAGAATTTCCCGTCATCAACTACGATGTGATAGAATCACATGTGTAGCCTCAGGGAGTACTAAATAGGGAATCTTTGTTTTCCTACTCCTATCCATGTTGTTAATTAAACATCAGTGCCGATTCCACTCCCCTGAAAATCTTTTCGGATGAGACTACATATAAACTGAGGTCGTGTGTATGCCAACGCTCCCAGAGCATCTTACGTACTCGTTAAAACCTACTCCACCTTTCAGAAGAGTAGGCCATTTTGCCAGTGGGAACGGACGAAAGAGTTAACAAAACATCGCACGCACACATGATGTTGCGTTTAGACATCATCTCCATAGCAAAAAGGTTGCTGCCTTAATGGTGGATGTAAAACAGCTGCATATGCAAAATCTCAGCATTTATTGTGATGACACTCAGAGGTTTCCCTGTGGGGATGCCAGGGTGTATTACTAAGAATAGCATTCCCGCCTCCTGTAAATTCTGTGCTAGGAATTCCCTTTTTTCCATCGCTCCCCTTTCTTTCTCGCTTGTTCCTTTTCCTTTCCTGTCACTTCCTTCTTGTCTATTTTCTGCATGCAAACACTTGAAGTTAGTCCTAACCACTCGGCTACAGTGTCCGTAATCTGACACAAATTGGTTTAACCCAAATTTTTTACTAGTTCAGAACAACGTAGCATTAATACATGAAATACATGAAATGAGTACAGCAAGCAATGCTTATATGAGCACTCTTCTTAACATGTATGTATTGGGCTGGTTGGTTGGTGGGGTTGATTAGGTTAAAGTCCCAGCGGAGTTATCGGTTTATGGACTGTACCACCAACCAATCATCAACTACACACACACACCCCCACACACACACACACACACCACACACACACACACACACACACACACACACACACAACACACACACACACACACACACACAACAACATACACAAAATATATATATATATATATATTATAATATTATATATATATATATATATATATATATATATATGTAATATATTATATATATTATATTATATATGTATATATATATATA
>CM060339.1:9660108-9685108 GCA_030674155.1 Stramonita haemastoma | reverse complement strand
ATTTGGGAGGATTTTGTTTTTTGTTCCTCGGCTAATGCTCTCAGATTCACCCCATGGTGAGATATTTGCGTATGCAATTTCCTCCTTCTCCTCTTGTCCCGGGCAAAATTCTGTAGAAAAAAAAGTCACTCTGATAGGGAAACAAGCACAGCTGCTGACAGGTAAAAGAAGAAAAAAAATAATGGGTGGTGCTGCACTTGTGGTGACATGACGCGCTCTCCCTGGAGAGAACAGCCCGAATTCCACGCAGAGAATTCTGCTGTGACATAACATGGTATAATAAATAAATATTTAAAAAACATCCTTTTATTTCTTCATCTGGAGCTCCCAGGAGAGATTTTTGCGTATGCTCCCTTTCCAACCCCCCTTCCACCATTTGGGAGTCTGCATTCCGACTTCGGGGATAAAAAGTAAATAAAATAATCAAGGCACGGCAAAGTTTAACACCACATCCCCATTAGCAGTAGCTGGATATCATTGCACATAATTAATCTAAAATTATATCAAACATGGTCTTGAGGTGACCTTTTGAGAACAATTGGAAACAATAATGATCAAACTCCCTCCACCACCCCCCCCCCCCCCCCCCCCCCCCCCCCAAATAAAGTCTGAATGCAGCAGCCTAAATGGTGAGCAAAACCGGCGGCGTACGAAAAATCTCACCATTGGTGAACCTCAGATATCTACCCGATGTGCAAAAAAAAACAAAACCCCAAAAGACTAGCACCCAGACCTCACAAGTCACAGTCCAGCAAATGGAAGATAAGTTTGGATTCAGCCGGGAAACAAACCTACGACTTCTTGTTTATCACAAACAAGTGCCTTACCCCCAGACCACCGATTGTTTAAGATTGCATCAGTGTCACAGGGGAATTATCCAATTTAGGGACTATGGCAGCTAGTCATCCCACTTCGACCCCTCGTATCGGGCTACCCCCAGACATAGCACAATTCTATGAAGCCACTGTGTTAGGCCTGCACAAGCGCCAGTGTGCTGAACTAGCCTGAGCTCATATACATACATACCACTGATCCTGCCGGGGTGTTCTCAAGTGGGTGACCAGATGGCTTAGCTCTTCTGCTGGCAATACCACTTGTCACCCCCCTTAGCTTTAATTCGAGAGTTTAATAAGGGATGGGACATACAAGTAGGGAAGCAGTATGGTTGTAGGCTAGTACTGTAGTAGCAGTATCCAAGCTGTTTTGAGAAGCACTTGTTATGTTGAAACTTAGAATCACAGCTCTCATGAGATGCACTTGTACGTAGAAGAAGACTTGGTACCAAGCTGTATTGAAGAGCGCTTGCATGGAGAAGTAGATATCCAAGCTGTTTTTGAGAACCCCTTGAAAACCCTGCACATTGGGGTAAAAAGGTTGGTGTGATTAATTAAACAAACTTGCCAATTCGGGTAGAAAAGGTTCAATTGGTTTTATGTAACAAACTTGGTATTCAGTCAAGAAAAACCTACCACCAGTAGACCTATGCGCTAAGCGTTTTACCAGACTACCACAAGCACAAGATCACTAGAAAGGTTTTATGGCAATTTAGCAATGTACAAAGGGTAGGACTATCATGCAAGCACAAGCATCTGCTTCAAACCTGGAAATAGTACTTGTGTTCTGTATAAAAATCTGGAACTAGGAGCAGGATGGGATTGGGGGGGAGGGGGTGGGGTGGGGGGTATAAGTATGTGTGGGAAGGCGGGGGGGGGGGGGGGGGGGGGGGGGGGGATAGCCCAGTGGTTAGAGTGTATTTGTATACCATTTTAAGTCATGTCAGGTTTCTCTGCGTGAAATCTGGGCTGCTCCCAGCTGGGGAGAGCGCGTCGCCACAAGAGCAGCGCCATGCATTATTTTGTTGTTGCTTCTTTTCCTGTAGGCATGTGTCATTTTTGACAAAATTTAGCTAGGGACAACTCTCTTATTACCGTGGGTTCGTTTACGTGCCTGAATGCGTGTTGTACACCGAACCTCGGTTTATCGTCTCGCCTGAAAGACTAGCCTCCACACCACTACACACGGTCTAGTGCATTGGGGAAAAGTTTTGGGTATAAAAGGGAATCGAACCCGAACTTCTCATTTTCCAGACAGGTACGCTAGGCCAACCTCTACACCACAGATTGAGCTCTTGATGACACGAACCGTGTTCGAACCACTGTTCCGGGGGAATTTTTCCTCTGAAGTTAATACACTCCTCTCCACTCACCCTCCCACCACACCCCCAACCGGAAAGTCCTTTGGTTGAGACTTATAAAACAAAACATACACAAAAGTAATAGTGTTTTTTTTAAATAGAAGAGAGAGAGAGAGAGAGAGAGAGAGAGAGAGAGAGAGAGAGAGAGAGAGAGAGAGAGAGAGAGAGAGAGAGAGAGAGAGAGAGAGAGAGAGAGATTTATTCTTTTATATTTAAGTTTTGTAAATTTTATCATGTTCCCACCAGCACACAATGGCCTGCTCTTTTAAGAAGCGGAACAGGAATTAAAGTGTACGCAAGATATTCTGCATGCATTGGCACACCGGACCTCGGTTTATAATCTCATCACAAGGACTTTTAGGGGAAGTGGTGTCTGCACTGATGCTAAAACTCCAGAGGGAAAAAAATCCTCTTGAAGGGGAGCAGAAAACAATAACTACAGCAAAAATATCTAAACAGGGTAAAGGTATTCACGAGACCTAGAGGGGTTTTTTTGGCGGGAAAAATAGCATCACTGCTAACCTTAATGCATGCTATTTCCCGGATTCTGCGCGCGCGGGAAATGAAGACAAAATGGCAGCGTGACATGCAGGCTAGAAAAACTGGCCTTGGACCTCTGTGTGTGTGTGTGTGTGTGGAATGGACAAGATGAACAACATCGTAACTACCAAGGAACTACTAGAGCAAGCTCCCGAGAGAGATTCACCGGCAACAGCCACCACACACACACACCTCCCTTATCTGACATCTTCTACAACTTGATCCAGCTTGTAACTTCAACACATTGCTGCCCTAGTGAGAAATTAATGTGAATTATGCCCCCTCGCGACTAGGCTACTCTCCCCTTTTCCCTCAAGCATCGACTCGTATAAACGTCGGATGATGATCAGTTCAGCGCGGTGTTGATACCTGTGATCATTCCTACCGCGCTATTCTAACGAATTGAGATTTTTTTTTTTTAGAGAGGGCGGGCTTTTGAAACCAAAGGGAGATAAGAAACGAGACAAGGGGTGATCACTCCCAGGTTAGCTGATGCCTGTTGCTTGCTGCTGAGGACATGAATTAATTCCCATTTTGTGGGTTAAAGCCACCTGCTTGAGGCAGGCTGTGATAGCGGGGGTAACCCAGTGGTTGTGGTTGGTGTGGAATTAATTTCTGGCATCATTCATTAATCCTTTCACCTGCTGTCTGTGCTGTCTCTTGTTTTTCTGTGTTGTTGTGGATCTGTCTTTGTGTGTTCCACTATCTGTCTGCTTTCACATGTAGCTTTGATCTCTCTCTCTCTCTCTCTCTCTCTCTCTCTCTCTCTCTCTCTCTCTCTCTCTCTCTCTCTCTCTCCTCTCTCTCTCTCTCTCTCTTTAACCAATTATCACAGTACTTTGATTTTTGTATATAAAAAAAAGTATCTGTGAAAGTAAATTCTGTCTGATAAAAAAACTTTTTTGTGCTACCTCGTCTTCAGTGACGTCCCTATCATGTTGTTCCCACGCCGCTCATTTCAATCTCCCCGCCACAGCCATACCCAGATTTGTTATGTCTCATCCCCAGGGTCTGGAGTCCACAGGGAGCCCTTCAATATTAGGCCGCCATAGGGCCACCAGTCAGAGGGGTCCTGCACTTCTGCTGGAAAGAAGTGAAAAAAAAGAGGGAATTTCTAGCACATAATTTCTAGGTGGGTGTGCTGTTTATACTGACAGACCCCTGGACATACCAGTGGGGGAAGGTGAAAGACAATATTTGGAATATAGAAACAAAAAAATAGTGAGTGGCGCTGCTCTTGTAGCAGTCTTTCGGAAGAGACGATAAATCGAGGCCTCGTCTGTTCACACAATCATTTAGCGCACGTAAAAGAACCAACGCCAACAAGAGTTGTTTGTCCCTGGCAAAATTCTGTAGAAAAAAAGCCACTCTGATAGGATAAAAAACTCAGTTCCAGACAGGAAAAGGGAAAAAAAATAGTGGGTGGCGCTGCTCTTGTGGCAACGCGCTGGAAAAGCAGCCAATTTGTACGCAGAGAAATAGGCTGCGATTTAAGATGATATAAATAGATAAAATAAATAAATGTTTCCGTACGGATCGTACGGTCCGTTAACCGTGTCTGTCGCCCCCTTTAGAGACTGTTTCTCCTGAGTGATGTAGTCTACTGAACCATGTCATTCCTTTCCAGATTCAACAGGTAAAAAGGTAACAGTAAAGGTGTCCCATAACTTATGCGGTTGTTCGGGAGCCAGACGTCAGAGACCTCAGCTTCTCCAGGGGCCAGCCTATTGAGGGCGGCGCCCATCTCCTCTCCTCACTGCTGCTTTTATCTTCCCTGACCCTAAAGAGGGCAGGCACCCATTTACAGCTGGGTGAACTGGGGGACTGTACTGAAGCCCAAGTTGTGTGACCATGCTCGATTCTGCTTAACCTTTGCTTGGGGAAAGTGAGTGCTGTGACCACTGAGCTGTCCCGTGGCCTTAAACTTCAAAAGATTTACGGAAGCCTTGTTTTACGGTCTATCTGTTATCCTCCATAGACCCTCCACAGGCCTGACAAATCGTATAGTTAAAGGATATTGAACGCACATATAAACACACGCAAGCACACAACACAAGCTCTCTCTCTCTCTCTCTCTCTCTCTCTCTCTCTCTCTCTCTCTCTCACACACACACACACACACACACATACACCACACACACCCTACCTCCTCCCCCTCCCCCAAACCAATCAACCAAGAAAAAAACCCAAACACCAGTACACCAAACAATTCCAGCTGAAAGAAAGAACAAGTACTAGACTACTAAATCTACTACAACTACGACAAGTATTGGAGCAGAAAAGAAACCATACTAGACTTACATGTAATCCCTAAGCCTAGACTGTAGTTAGAAATAGACCGATCTCTAACGGTTTACAAGTACTGGATGGAACTTTAAGCAAGCAACCAAAAAAAAAAAAAAATCACAGTAGATACTGATCCCTCCCATGCTATGGGCGGAGTTTTAATCGGATTGCTCCGATCTATCCCTAGCACTGATTAAAGGCCCGCCTACACCGCTCGCTGTTAAGGGGGAGGGAACTCCGTCCTCTTAGACGGCTTTTGGGAGGTCGGAGTTACCTGTCTGTAACGGCTCTTTTCAAAGGGGAGGTGAACTTACTTGAGGTATGCGAGTTATTCCCCTTCTTTTTTTTTCTGGACGTCCTTATTGCACGCATTTCGGTTTTTAGGTGGTGGTTTTTTTTTGTTTTGTTTTTTTTTTTTTAGAAAAGAGAAAAGGGGGAAAAACCAAAACAGAGATTTTTTTCTGAAGTGGTTTGTGATTCTTTTGGGATGAGTAATGTTTTCTCTTTCACGGAATGTAAACGTAAAGTGTATCCATAGTATTTTGTTCTTAGTTTATATTTGTTTTGAAATTAATTTTGTATGATTTGTATACAGTATAGTTCCAGCGGAGATATGCGGTTTAAGGACTGTTACCATGAACCAACCAGCCTTTTTCTGATTCTTCTTCTTCTTCTTTTTTTTTTTTTTTTAGTTTTGTTTTGTTTTTCTGTGAGGTTTTGTGTATTTTATTTCTGTATTTTAGCACAAGACTACTTCACCATATGCGCATACTGTATTAAATTTGAAAGAAATGAGTCATGATAAAAAAAAAAACAACAACAACTGCTTAATTGCTTTTGTTTTGTGCTTTTGTTTGTTGTTGTTTTGTACGGGGTTGCTGGTTTTTTGTTTGTTATGTTTTTAGGGGGTATTATTGCTTTATTTCAGGGCATGGGGTGTACCTATATGGTGGGTTTTTTTTTTTGTTCTTTTTTGGGGGGAGAGGGTACTTTTATCTTTGTTTTCTTTTTTGTTTTTTCATGGGTAGTGGTGTTGTTGGTTTTTTTTCTTTCTTTTTTCATTCCAGGGCTAGAGCTCTGAGGGTTTACCAATGGTGAGATTTTTGTGTATGCCACGGTTTTTTTTATTTTTTTTTTATATCCCCACCATGTAGGTAGCCCTATTCAGACTTCGGGGATGATGCCTCAACACAACACCAGTGATGATCTGCGTACACTTGCACACAGTGCCTCTGTTTGGAGTCTCATCCCAAGGACTTTTAACATTCATTACGATTTTTTTCTCTCTCTTCAAACTGGGAAGAAATGACAAGGCTGGTGGGAATGGAACCCAGAAGCTAAGACTTGTTGGGCAGGTGAAAAGTCTTAACCGTTCTGCCACCTTCCTTCTCGATTTTGTTTGTTTGATTGTTAAGTTGTTGGGTTTTTTTTTTAGGGGGGGGGGGGGGGTATTCAAAATTTTGTATGTTTGTTTTTTTGTGGGGTTTGTTTTGTTTTTGCATTTTGGCTTTGTTTCTTTTTTTGTTTAAATATGTTTGTTTTTTCTGAAAAATAACAAACAACAACAACAAGAGCAAACCACTATAGAAGTACAACACAGCACATCTCTCAGAAGAAAAAACGCAGAACCTATATCATTTTGTGTCAGATGAAAATCTTTTTCATACATAGCAAACACAAATTTGGTGAACCTCGGAGCTCCAGCTCAGGAACAAAAGCAAAACAAAAACGAAAAAAAAACCACATAAAAGGGAAACCAAAAATGGGTGGCGCTGCTCTTGTGGTGACACGTCTCCCGGTGGAGAGCAGCCCGAATTTCATGCAGAAAAATATTACCGTGACTTAAATAAAAAAAGAAAAGAAAAAAAGGAGGGTATACAAATGCAAGGCCTATACTGAAAAAAAAAACAACTTTCGGATTTACCTCACAAGAAACTCCCCCCCCCCAAAAAAAAAAAAAAAAAAAAAAAAAAGAAGAGAAAAAACGGATAAGAGACAAAAAACAAAAGCAAAAAGAAAATCCAAACCACCAAAATAAACCCCAAACAAAAACAAAACACTCGGTTTCGATACCGCCTGAAAAAAAAAAATGCAAGTAAAACAGCAGTGGGTCTAAATCCATCTGGTATGTTGTCTGTAATATAATCATGCAACTTCTCCCCTCTCTCTCTCTCTCTCCTCTCTCTCTCTCTCTCTCTCTCTCTCTCTCTCTCTCTCCTCTCTCTCTCTCTCTCTCTCTCTCTCTCTCTCTCTCTCTCTCTCTCTCTCTCTCTGATCTTTAAACACAGATAAAGCTCGCTACACTTTACTGTGCTTCTAAGCCTAAAACTGTCATTAGGCATTTCAGAAGAGACTTGGGAAGTTGTTGTGTTGGTGTTGTCGTGGGTCGTGTGTGGGGTGGTGCGTGGTGGTGGTGGTGCGGTGTCGTGTGTGTTGTGTGTGTGTGTGTGTGTGTGGTGGTGGTTGGTGGTGTGCGTGGTGGTGTGGTGGTGTGTGTGGTGGTGGTGTGATGAGGAGGGGGGGGGGGGAGAGAGAGAGAGAAGTTAATCCGCCAATCAAGCAGAAATGATTCATGGACCAAGAATCTCTCTCTCTCTCTCTCTCTCTCTCTCTCTCTCTCTCTCTCTCTCTCTCTCTCTCTCTCTCTCTCTCCTCTCTCTCTCTCCCTCCCTCCTTCTTCTTCTTCCTCTGGAAACATTTTTTTGGGGGCTGGATATTAACTTTTCTCGTTGTTAAAAAAAATATGTTTCCTTTTTTTTTTATTTACTTTTTTTTTTTTTAAACACTTTTCCATTCTCAATATTTTGTTTCTTGTTAATATGCTAAAGTTCTTTACAATCATTTTTTCAAAAGTTCATACCCAGTACAACTTCCCGTTAATCCGATAATGAATGGATAGATAGATAGATAGATAGATAGATAGATAGATAGATAGATTAGATAGATAGATAGATAGATAGATAGATAGATAGATAGATAGATAGAAAGAATGATGGTGATGATGATGGTGATGATAATAATGATGATGACGATGATAATGATGATGATAATGATGATGATGATGATGATGAAGAAGAAGAAGATGATGAGGATGAGGAGGAGGGAGAGGAGGACATGCACATTTACCCGTACATACTTGATCATAACAACATTATTAATTATAATTAACAGATAGTCCTCGTCGTTCAAAACTTACTTCCCCCCGTAGGGATGCCGGGGGCCTGTCAGTACAAACAGCATCCCCAACCTTCTGGAGGTTCTGTGCTAGGAATCCCCTCTTTTCTATCCCTCTCTTTATTTTTTACCCTGTTCCTTTTCATTCTGTCACCTCCTTCTTATTTCCTTTCTGTCTTTTTGGTCCTTTCTTTTGCCGTTTTCTTTTAAATTGATGTAGAAACATTAATTATGATATAACAATTCTCTCCTCGTGCCGAAGTTGGCTGCGCTGGGCCTGACTTGTCAGGCGCTTAACGGCAGCGCAACACATTTTCGCTAACAATTATGACAGACAACAATGCTGTCTGAGAGTTCCACAACGCCGACACAGAAGACGAAGAAGAAGAAGAAGAAGAAGAAGAAGAAGAGAAGAAGAAGAAGAAGAAGAAGAAGAAGAAGAAGCTGCATTCTCGTTCTTATAGATGTATGTGTTGTTCATTTCTAACAAGTAGACTTTAGTGGTACTCTTCTCCTATTTTGTTACCATATTCATATTTCTCTCTCTCTCTCTCTCTCTCTCTCTCTCTCTCTCTTCTCTCTCTCTCTCTCTCTCTCTCTCTCTCTCTCTCTCCATCTTTCTCTCTCTCTCTCTCTCTCTCTTCTCCCTCTCTCTATCTCCATTATAGAGCTATCTCTCTCTCTTCTCTCTCTCTCTCTCTCTCTCTCTCTCTCTCTCTCTCTCTCTCTCTCTCTCTCTCTCTCTCTCTCTCTCTCTCTCTCTCTCTCTCTTCTTGTCTTTAGTTATATATTGTGTGTGTGTGTGGGGTGTTGTGTGTGTGGTGTGTGTGTGTGTTTTGTGTTGTTGTGTGTGGATGTGGTATGTATGTATGTATTATTCCCTTGCACCATCATTAAATCATGGGAGCTGGTGCGAAATCTGCTAAACAGGCGTCTATAAATCTCTGTCTGTCTCTCTGTGTGTGCGCGCACGCGCGAAAATGGGCGGGGTTTGAGGGTGGGAAAGGGGAAGGGTGAAAATGGGAGTGAGGGAGGGGGGGGGGATAGAGAGACATTTTTTTTGGGTCACATTTTTGGGTGGTCACATAACTTGTAATGACTCAAGGATTAACTGAGAGAGAGAGAGAGAGAGAGAGAGAGAGAGAGAGAGGAGAGAGAGAGAGAGAGAGAGAGAGAGAGAGAGAGAGAGAGAGAGAGAGAGAGAGAGAGAGAGATTGTTTGGCTGTGAATCATTTGTGCTTGATTGGAGGATTAAATCCTGCACCCCCCCCCCCCCTCTCTCTCTCTCTCTCTCTCTCTCTCTTTGGTCTCTTTTTACCTGTCTCTGTTTCTGCCTCTGTGATCTTTTTTTGTTCACTCTGTGTGCCTGTCTCTTGTCTGTCTGTTTCTGTCTATCTATCCATATAAAAGAATAAATAAACAGAAAAATGAAAATATATCTGGTTTTTCTTTTTCTGATTGTGATGTAAGTGATAAAACCGTTTTGTTTGTTTTTTCGTACTTTTTTTTTTTTTTTTTTTTTTTTTTTTAACAGGGAAAGTATGTGTTTGTTTGTTAATTCTTTTACTGGGAAAGAATGTGTTTGTTTGTTTGTGCTTCTTTTACAGGGAAAATATATGTTGTTTTTTGTTCTTTTACAGGGAAAGTGTAGTTGTTTGTTCGTTGTTTACAGGGAAAGTATATGTTTTTGTACGTTTTTTTAGGGAAAGAATGTTTGTATGTCTTTACAGGGAAAGTATATGTTTGTTTCTTTGTATGTTCTTTTACAGGGAAAGTATATGTTTGTTTGTTTGTGCATTCTTTTTACAGGGAAAATATAGTTTGTATACTTCTTTTGAGGAAATTATGTTTGTTGTTGTATGTTCTTTTACAGGGAAAGTATAGTTTGTTTGTTTGTATGTTCTTTTACAGGGAAAGTATATTTGTTTGTTGTATGTTCTTTAGGGAAGTATATGTTTGTAGTACTTTCTTTTAGAGGAATGTTTGTTAGTATTTCTTAGAGGAAATTATGTTTGTTGTCTTTGTTCTTTTACAGGGAAGATATGTTTTTATTTGTTCATTAGGAAAGTATATGTTTGTTGTACATTTTACATAAGTATATGTTGTTGTACTATTTTAAAAAAAACAGGGATAGCATATATGGGGATGATCCTTACACATGCCACCGAAGTGGACATACGCTTATAAAATTCATTTTTATTTCTTGTTATCCATTTTCACAGGCACCAATGGTCTATTCTTCTGAAAGGAGAACAGGAGTTTTAACGCACGCCCCGTGCTTTGCGTGCGTGCGGCGTGCGTGCGTGTGGTGTGGTGTGTGTGTGTAAAATGTTCTGTGTACATTCATACAGGGGGTCTCAGATTATAGTCTCATCTGAAGGAATTTTGGGTGGAGTGGAGTCAGTACTTAACTCCAGAGGGGAAAATCCCTAACGGGCGCTCCAGTGGTAACTCGTACCTAGGCTCAATCCCAGGTCGGCAAATCCCCAGCGTTACCCTCTGACCACTACGCCCAGCTTATCCCACCCCTTCCCTCCCCCTCGATCCCTCCCTCATCCCCATTTCGGGGTTCAAACAAGGGTCAACTTAAGGGTCAACCCACGACAGTTACTGCGTTGTGAGAGAAACCACATGAAAGGCATAAAATAAAAACCAAAACCATTTTCCTTAAAGTTAACATCCTTAATACCTAACATCTTGCGGACAGGTTAAAATATGTTCCACTCTTCGAAAGAGTAGGCAATTGTGTGCCGTTGGGAACAGAGGACAACATTACAAAACCGCATACACACGGGAACTGTATGTTAAAAAAAAAGCACAGAGTACTTTAATTCCATATATCCTCGATGTAATAGAAAAAAAATAACCAACAATGTAATCTTCACTGTATAATTATATCATGACAGCCATCTGAATACATCTGAATACATCTGAATGTTTCTTCGTGTATATCTGATAGGCTGATTGAATGATATATTTATATATTTTTTAAATAGAAAATACAATCAATTTGTGTTGTTCATGTGTACTGATAGGCGTTTGAGTAATATGTTTGAATATAAAAAGGGGAAATCGTGGAGAGGCAAAGGGGGAAAGGAGAGAGAGAGGAGAGAGAGAGAGAGAGAGAAGAGAGAGGAGAGAGAGAGAGGGGGAGGAGAGAGAGAGAGGAGAGAGAGAGAGAGAGAGAGACAGAAGAAGCAGACAGAAGACAGACAGGACAGCGCAGAAGAAGAGAGACAGACAGACAGACAGAGACGACAGATAGAGAGAGAACAGAGAAAGAGAGAGAGAGGAGAGAGAGAAGAGAGAGAGAGAAGAGAGAGAGAGAAGAGAGAGAGAGAAGGAGAGGAGAAGAAAGAGATCTTGGAGAAGATCTTTGTATACTCGTAAACAACTTCATAAATGAAATTCTGAACAAAGACCTTGGACAAGTTGTGTTTATTCACGTTCCAATTTCTGCACGTATCTGCACTTCCAAAACAAATATTTAATATATCCATTCATCAAGTTGGACAATGTTTAAATCTTCTAAAGCTTTCCATTTTCTTTTGTTTTATTTCAGCTGCGAGCCGGCTACCCAACCCTAACTCCAGCCTTTTTTTTGGCTGAAAGGGGAGGTAGGCTTTTCCCCAATGTTCTGACCAGCAGTGACAAAGGGGACCCTTGTTTGTTGGCTTTAAATTTTCACACCATTTAGAAAATTATGTCACATTATAACATGCTCATTCCAATACTCATTTAAAACACACAAGTGATGAAAAAGCTTAATCCAGCCATTACTATCTTTACAGCCAGAAAGGTACAAACACCCTGAATAAGTAAGACTAAAACATCGGTTCATAAGTTCTAAAGCAGCAGGAATTTGTACAAAGCTAGTATTTTTCTCAGAAAAAAAAATGTCAGTTGGGTGGTCAGTCAAGTGCCAGTGGTGTGTGCTCACCACAAACAGGAAAAATGAAAATCCTAGTTACAGGAAACATTTTGTTTGATCTTCTAAAGGAACATTTTCTCCATTCATTCAGATGCCTAAATTTATCATCACACATGATAGAGGTAATTATTTTAACCCGGTCGTAAAAATATCACTATTTGTATATTTTGAGTTGGGATTCTAGAACAAGGTGTGGTTTTTTTTGTAAGATAAAGTGTACTAACATAACAAAATCACTCATAACATTTGCAACACAAAACCAAAAACTGTTAAAATGCTACTGGCCATTAAGGTTTCTCATTCACTGTTGCATGAGAGTATAACCAATTAAACAGTTTTACAAATGGAATATTTCTAAAATAATCCATATAAAACTAATATTGACCCTGGAATAGGAAGGGGGAGGGGGGAGGGGGAGCAAAGGGGAGGGCATTAACTGCATAACTCAAACCAATCTATCAGATACCACAAAACCATTGTCTAAAGAATTTCACATAACTAACAAACCATAACTGCATAACTTAAACCAATCTATCAGATACCACAAAACCATTGTCTAAAGAATTTCACATAACTAACAAACCATAACTGCATAACTTAAACCAGTCTATCAGATACCACAAAACCATTGTCTAAAGAATTTCACATAACTAACAAACCATAACTGCATTAACTTAAACCAGTCTATCAGATACCACAAAACCATTGTCTAAAGAATTTCACATAACTAACAAACCATAACTGCATAACTTAAACCAATCTATCAGATACCACAAAAACCATTGTCTAAAGAATTTCACATAACTAACAAACCATAACTGCATAACTTAAACCAATCTATCAGATACCACAAAACCATTGTCTAAAGAATTTCACATAACTAACAAACCATAACTGCATAACTTAAACCAATCTATCAGATACCACAAAACCATTGTCTAAAGAATTTCACATAACTAACAAACCATAACTGCCTAACTTAAACCAGTCTATCAGATACCACAAAACCATTGTCTAAAGAATTTCACATAACTAACAAACCATAACTGCATAACTTAAACCAGTCTATCAGATACCACAAAACCATTGTCTAAAGAATTTCACATAACTAACAAACCATAACTGCATAACTTAAACCAGTCTATCAGATACCACAAAACCATTGTCTAAAGAATTTCACATAACTAACAAACCATAACTGCATAACTTAAACCAGTCTATCAGATACCACAAAACCATTGTCTAAAGAATTTCACATAACTAACAAACCATAACTGCATAACTTAAACCAGTCTATCAGATACCACAAAACCATTGTCTAAAGAATTTCACATAACTAACAAACCATAACTGCATAACTTAAACCAGTCTATCAGATACCAAAAAACCATTGTCTAAAGAATTTCACATAACTAACAAACCATAACTGCATAACTGAAACCAATCTATCAGATACCACAAAACCATTGTCTAAAGAATTTCACATAACTAACAAACCATAACTGCATAACTTAAACCAATCTATCAGATACCACAAAACCATTGTCTAAAGAATTTCACATAACTAACAAACCATAACTGCATAACTTAAACCAATCTATCAGATACCACAAAACCATTGTCTAAAGAATTTCACATAACTAACAAACCATAACTGCATAACTTAAACCAGTCTATCAGATACCACAAAACCATTGTCTAAAGAATTTCACATAACTAACAAACCATAACTGCCTAACTTAAACCAGTCTATCAGATACCACAAAACCATTGTCTAAAGAATTTCACATAACTAACAAACCATAACTGCCTAACTTAAACCAGTCTATCAGATACCACAAAACCATTGTCTAAAGAATTTCACATAACTAACAAACCATAACTGCATAACTTAAACCAGTCTATCAGATACCACAAAACCATTGTCTAAAGAATTTCACATAACTAACAAACCATAACTGCATAAACTTAAACCAGTCTATCAGATACCACAAAACCATTGTCTAAAGAATTTCACACAACTGTAACTTAAACCATAACTGCCTAACTTAAACCAGTCTATCAGATACCACAAAACCATTGTCTAAAGAATTTCACACAACTGTAACTTAAACCATAACTGCATAACTTAAACCAGTCTACCAGATACCACAAAACCATTGTCTAAAGAATTTCACACAACTGTAACTTAAACCATAACTGCATAACTTAAACCAGTCTATCAGATACCACAAAACCATTGTCTAAAGAATTTCACACAACTGTAACTTAAACCATAACTGCATAACTTAAACCAGTCTATCAGATACCACAAAACCATTGTCTAAAGAATTTCACACAACTGTAACTTAAACCATAACTGCATAACTTAAACCAGTCTGTCAGATACCACAAAAACAGAATTTAACATGAACAGGACTGGTCAAACATAATTTAAGCAATGTTCTTCAGGTCTTTATGATCAAGAATTGATACAGGCAACAAGCTACACATAATTGTACTTCCACTTGGAAGGTAACAAAAATTGATATGGACATAGTTTAGAATACTTACATGCACATTACACAACTGCCAATATAAAGCGGAGAAATCTCAAGCCTCTAAAATAAATTGTGAAACATTTAATGCCCAAAATACCCATTGCTAAACAGGTAGATTTAAAAGCAATGTGTAATTCATTCAATAAAGGACAATGTTCGGAAAAAAATTAAATCATTTAAAAAGGTACCCACTAGTTTATGCAGAGGAATAAAAACAAACAAAAACTCGAGTCAAGCGACCCAATGGCCGAAAATAAAGCACACACCACACACCTGTATATCTACACCTTACAGTTGGGGAATAGACAGCCCAGGACAGACAAATGCTGCAGGAGCAAAACCATGAAGTCACTACTAACTTTAACAACAATGTCAAGCCATGTTGGAGTAGTGGCCCATAGGTGCAGTGGGTAACAGGTGGATGGGTATAGTGGGTAACAGGGTGGATGGGTACAGTGGGTAACAGGGTGGATGGGTACAGTGGGTAACAGGGTGGATGGGTACAGTGGGTAACAGGGTGGATGGGTATAGTGGGTAACAGGGTGGATGGGTATAGTGGGTAACAGGGTGGATGGGTACAGTGGGTAACAGGGTGGATGGGTATAGTGGGTAACAGGTGGATGGGTACAGTGGGTAACAGGGTGGATGGGTATAGTGGGTAACAGGGTGGATGGGTACAGTGGGTAACAGGGTGGATGGGTATAGTGGGTAACAGGGTGGATGGGTACAGTGGGTAACAGGGTGGATGGGTACAGTGGGTAACAGGGTGGATGGGTATAGTGGGTAACAGGGTGGATGGGTATAGTGGGTAACAGGGTGGATGGGTATAGTGGGTAACAGGGTGGATGGGTATAGTGGGTAACAGGGTGGATGGGTATAAAGGGTAACAGGGTGGATGGGTATAAAAGGGTAACAGGGTGGATGGGTATAGTGGGTAACGGGGTGGATGGGTATAGTGGGTAACAGAGTGGATGGGTATAGTGGGTAACAGGTGGATGGGTACAGTGGGTAACAGGGTGGATGGGTACAGTGGGTAACAGGGTGGATGGGTATAGTGGGTAACAGGGTGGATGGGTATAGTGGGTAACAGGGGGGATGGGTATAGTGGGTAACAGGGGGGATGGGTATAGTGGGTAACAGGGGGGATGGGTATAGTGGGTAACAGGTGGATGGGTATAGTGGGTAACAGGGTGGATGGGTATAGTGGGTAACAGGGTGGATGGGGGGTCTACAGTAACGCGCTGTATACAGGCACGTTACTTCTAGACCACCCATCCACCATGTACTGCCTAGAAAGCGAAAAGTCCGGGTCGAAGTGTGCGGTGGTTCGAACCCCGTTTGGCCTAAAACTTTCCCCCATCCATTACACCATGAGTGGTGGTCTGGGCGCTAGTCTTTCGGATGAAACGATAAACCGAGCTCCGATGTCTTACACATATTTAGCGCACGTTAAAGAACCCACGGAAACAAAGAGAGTTGTCCCTGGACAAGTTCTGTAGAAAAAGCCACTCTGATAGGTTAACAAATACAGTTGTACACAGGAAAAGAAAAAGAAAGGGGGGGGGGGGGGGGGTCACTGCTCTTGTTGCAACGGCTCTCCCAGGGAGAGCAGCCCGAATTAAAAGGGGTGTAAAAGTCAAAAGTTAAAAACACAAACAAACAAAAAACAATACAGTTAACCATACCCACATTTTGCAATGGACAATGAAAAGAAAAAGACCATCATTTGGCGCTCAGTACTTCAAATTGTGTACACAAAACAGCAAAAGTAAAAGAAAACATCAGCTTTGGTCATCAAGTATAGGTAAACCACTAAATATCAATATAAAAGGACAGTGTGGTCAACAAGTAAAGAACAGTGAAACAGACAGGAGCTTTAAACAAGACTAGCTGTCCATCCCAATTTCTTGCTGAAATACATGTTTTTCCTCTATTAGGACAATGTGGTTTAAAGCAACCCCCATAAAACAACAACAAACCAACCCCCCCCCAAAAAAAAAACAAAAAAAACCCCACAACCCACCCCCTCCCTAATACAGCCAAGTGTTTCATACAACTGCTTATAAAAATAAAAATTACGACCAACTATTAAAAAACCACACCTAGACTAAACCATTTCCTAGTTTACACAACCTAAGTTTCAGAAGAAAAAAATCATAGAAGAAAGGCTAAACAAAAAAAAATATCACCCACACCCACACTGTATTATCGCAGTGTTCTACTAGAACACATTATTTTACAACATTTGCCACAATGGAATTTTAGAATACACATGGTCAATATGAAGTTTCAGAAAATTTCACTCAAAGGGACATAACAGCTACAGTACAAAGGTGGGACAATTACCAGAGAGCACAGGAGAAATCATGTAGCAATAAGCACTGCTGGGTGTCAATTTTTTTTCACTTCAGTCTCATGCAACCACATTTTTTTTATGTTGGGCCTCCAAAATTTCCCTTTACTTAGTTCTTTCATTCTCTTTCTAAAGAAAAAAAATCACCATGAATTTTCTTGCTGAAATACACTTTTCTTCTATTGGACTGAGTTAAAGCACAAACCCCCCCCATTAATACAGCCAAGTGTTTCATACAACTGCTTATTAAAAAAAATTATGACCAACCACAAAAAACACACACCCATGCTAAATTTCTAGTTTTACACAACCCAGGTTTCGGCAGAGAACAAAAGTCATAAGGTTGAACAAGAACCACAACCCCACTACACTGTACTATGGCAATTTTCTAAAATATTTCACAACATTTGCCATAATGAATTACCCATGGTTAAAATGAAGTTTCAGGAAATTAGCTCAAAGGGACATAACAGTTACAGTACAAAGGTTGGACAATTACCAGAAAGCAAAGGAGAAAATAATCATGCAGCTATGAACACTGCTGGGTGTCCATTCTTTGGTCTTGCCAATACATTTTTTGTGTGGGGCCTCCAACATTTTCTCTTAGTTCTTTCTCTTTATAAAAAAAAGAAGAAGAAGATTTTCTTGCGAAATACACGTTTTTCTTCTATTTGGACAAAGTGATTTAAAGCACACAAAAAATTAAAACATTAATACAGCCAAGTGTTCATACAACTGCTTTATTTAAAAAAAAAATTATGACCAACCACAAAAAAACCACACACATGCTAAATTTCTAGTTTTACACAACCTTGGTTTCAGCAGAGAACAAAAGCCATAAGGTTGAACAAGAACCACAACCGCACTACACTGTACTATGGCAGGCAGTTTTCTAGAATAAATTATTTCACAACATTTGCCCGATGGAATTTTAGAATACACACATTTAAAATAAAATTGCCGAAAATTAACTCAGAAGGGACATAACAGCTCAGTACAGAGATTGGACAATTACCAGAAAGTAAAGGAGAAATCATGTCAGCAATAAGCACTGCTGGGGTCCATTTTTTTTTCCACTTCAGTCTAATACAACCACATTTTTTTTAAAAGTGGGCCTCCAATATTTTCCCCTACTTTTTCATTCTCAAAAATGAATCCCATTTTTCTTCGAAAAATTATTCCATTGTGTGCCCTCGTAATCTCCTCCTTCTCTCCCCCCCCCCCCCCAATTTGCTTTTTAAATTAAAAAAAAAAAACAAAGCAAAGAAAAAAGGCTTCAACAATACATCTAAAAAAAACCACAAAAAACAATACATCTGTGCTGATAAAAGTTGATACAAAAACTGCTGGGAGAGATGCAGATGGAGCTATGACTGGGTAAGGGGCGTGCTCTCTCTGTTTATGGCAAAGCAAAAGGCCAGAAGGAAATAAGGAAAACAGCACACACCAATACAAGAGGCTTTCAACCTTGGACATGTTTATAGAATGACAGGCATGCATTTTTTTTTTACACCAGATTTTGTGAAATAAAAAGGGTCCTATCTATCTTCTATCTATCTATCTTCTATCTGTCTATCTGTCTATCTGATCTATCTATCTATCTATCTTTCTATCTTCTTCATCTCTTGTCTCTTACCTATCTATCCATCCATCCATCCCTTAGTCTGGTGACCGTGGGGGCACCCCTGAAGATTTGACAACCAGCTCCCTCCATTCCTGTGCTCTGCTTTTCTCAGGGTTTTGTGGAGTTCAGGCCTGTCCATTCCTGATGTTGTCCTCCCATCTCTTCCTTGGTCTGCCTCTTTTTCTTCCTCCTTGGATAGTAATGTTTTTGCAAGTGCTTTTGATCTTGTTCCCTCAGTACCCTTCCCTAAGATCGTTCAATCATTCATTCAAAAACAAGCATCCTTTACTTTTGTTTTTAATTCTTTTCTTCTAAAATGCAACTGCCCTTTTCGACTAGTTATTCAATCTTGCATTCTAAAACACCCTCTACTTTTATTTTTGAATAAATTTTCTAAAATGTTCCCCGCCCCCAGCCTCCCCTGAACCTACTCAGAAAGTGACTGCCTGTCCCCTATCCCCATCCTCCGTCATCACACCTCCCTCTTTCCGCATCCCTATATACCACAACATTCTAACCCCCCCCCCCCCCCAAACACCCCCCCTTCCTAGCATCCCTTTACTTTTCTCTAAAATTCTAGCACCTGTCCTAATCCAACCCTAGCAACAGAATCATGTATCTCTATCTATCACTCGTAGTATTTGATTATAATTATTTGAAAATTTCCTTTTAATGCTCGCAAATGATTTTTTTTTCATTTTAGAGCACGGTTTAAAGCAGCTGTGTGCTTATCCACTTAAAAAAAATTCAAAGCTTAAAGATAAATGTTCAGCCATGATGTCAGCGTATACCTGTTTCTACCTGCTTTTTGTGTCCACATGAGGGGCCAGGGGTTAGGGTTGAGGTTAATGTTAAGGGTTAGTGTTAACAGTTAGTAGCGGGGGGAAAGGGTTGTCTGTCAGTTGGTCGTCTGAATGTTGAATGCAGTGGAACAATAGCACACAGACAATGGTATGTAGTATAGACACAAGGTAGTAGCAGACACATGCTGTAGCATAGACACAATGGTATGTAGCTATAGACAATGGTACATAGCTTGCAACAGCGTGGAATTTTGAATCAGTCTCTTGTCCTATCAACAGCTATGGCGATGAAATGGATTTCAGTGTCTACAGCAAATCTCCAGTTCGGATTATATCAAAAGCAATTTCAATTTTGAGGCCAAGACATTTTTGAACAAGTTGCAGCTTTAACATTTTTGTTGCCCAGTTGATCTATTTAAAAATTAAGCCCCAAGATTAGCCATGTAAGAAAACCTATCAACCAGCCCTCTATCAGCCAGCCCTCTATCAACCAGCCCTCTATCAGCCAGCCCTCTGTCTCCACTGCTCTAATGGTTTTTCCATATCCCTCCTAAACACTACTTTCCCTTCCTCGTCTATTTCCAACCTGATGTCTTTTCCTAAAGTACTAGACCTACCCCTTCACACACACACACACACACACACACACACACACACACACACACACACACACACACACACACACACACACACACCACAATTACTTTACCTAAAAATTAAACACTAAATGTTTTGTGAATTCTATAATTTGAGTAGATCTACATATTTCTACTTGCCCTGCCTTTCCCGTAGTCCTGTAGACCGTGAGGGCACCAAAGCTCAATACTTTAATTTCTATGTTCGCCAAAATTTCTTTAGGCAATCAACTCTCCAATTTCTATTTTTGAATTCTCTGACCCTTGCCTGCCCATCAATCCCATAGGAAATGCAACAGATTCACCTATTTTCCCATCTCAACACTTTTTTCTTATCCCCAAAAAATTTACAAGGCATTGCCAGGTATATAAGCATGGAGATTATCCCAATTTTTAAATTATTTCATCTCATTCAATGGGGGGGGGGGGGATAGGGGAAGCTATTAAAAAAAATCATTGTCAGTTCCAAAAGCAGATTAGTTGTGGACTTGTAACCAATCAAATAATGTTCATTTTTAATTATAAAAAATATGTAATACTAAAAACAATGGCCACTGACTGCCAAAAATAATGGTACACGTTGAGATTGCAATATATTCTTAAAAAATATTTTCTCACAAAAAAAAAAAAAAAAGCATTCATGATAAGAATACAAACTTTTCAAATTTTTATTTTAATGTAAATTATGTCAGAAGCCTTTTTCAAGCAGTCATTGAATAATAATAATAATGATAATAAAACCCAACCACTGGTTCTAAAAAAAAACCACCGAAATTTGTGAAATATCTCAACAGAAGTTATGCCAGGAACTAATATATTGTTTGCTTATTTTCTACAAAAAAAAAGAAAAGGTTTAAGTCCTACGAACACCAAAGGACATAATCATTTAAAATGGATTGGTTCTTTTATAATTAAAAAAAAATCATTAAAATGATGCCACCTTTTTCAGTGGTACTTTATACAGGTTCTTTCCAAGGAAACCCTTTCCAGTTAGGTACCCATCTGCTACCCTTGCCACCCCACTCTACTCCCCCCTCAAATAAATACTTCTACACACAATCTGAAGTCTTGTAACAAAACTTGAAATTGTACTGGCCCTACACTAACCCTCTCACCACACGCACACAAAACAAAAGGCTCTTCAAAAAAAAAAATGCTCTTCAAACTAAAAATTTTTAACCAAACAGGACATACAAAATATTTCACCACACTAAGAGGAAACCCCCTCAGTCACTTGGAAATCCATTCACTTCACATTCTAAATGAATAGCAGACAGTAATGAGAGTGCCATCCATTCTGTTATTTCTTTAAAAAAAAAAAAAAAAGAGGAGCTAATATATACTATAGAAAGGTAAAAAAAAAAAATCCCAACCCCATTCACCCCTTTTTTCCTTTGCCTATACAACTCTTTATAGGCATCATCAACAAAAAAAACCCCAACTTTCTACCGGATCTTGAGCAATGACTGCCCTAAGGTGAGATGCATGCTGTCTGACAATGATGACAACTGATGACATTCAATTCTCTGAAATAAATGCTGCTCTAGTGTGTATTAATTCTGCATGCAGTCTACCACAGTGGGATTCAACTGGTTTGGGATTATTATTGCACTAGTGTTACATGCCGTTCCTGTATGCATTCTGTCTGTGCTGTAGAACTGATGGCACCTATCTCTCTTCTGGTTGGCGCTGAACTTTCCTTGAAGACTGGATGTTTTCTGGATGCCAGTATTCCGCTGGATGTCTTATGGATGCTGGTTTCAGCACTGGATCGATGTCTTCTTTGTAGGCTGGTGTTCCGCAGTGATGAGATCTGCAGATTCAAAAACAACATTTCAGGGTGTTGATTTGTAAAAAGGTAAAGGTGTCCCCATAACCTACATGATCGTAGGGGAGCGAGGCGTCAGAACCTCAGCTTCTCTAGGGGCCAGCATGTTGAGGGCGGCGCCCATCTCCTCTCCCTCGCTGTTTTTCCTTCCCCGGCCCTAAAGAGGGCAGGTACCCATTTACGGCTGGGTGAACTGGGAGACTGCACTGAAGCCAAGGCTCGCAAACAATTGGTAACCACGCTCGATGCGGCTTAAAACTGACTTAGGGGAAGCAAATGCTCTGACCAGAGAGCTATCCCGCCCCCCCCACGTTTATTACCCCCCCCCCAAAAAAAAAAAAAAAAATCCAGCAAGACGTATCTAGAGAACATCAATTATATATTTTCTTTGATCATATAATTTAATATTTTCTGATAGTCATCTTGAGAATAAATGTTTGGAAATCTGTTTTTGCTGTGTCTTATGTTTTTTCAAATCTATTGCATTTTAAAATGAGTAGTAATGTCGTAAAAATAAAAAAAGGGTTTTTTTCAAATGCGTGGGGGAAAAAAACGGTCCCATACGCAATAATCTCACGATTGGTGAACCTCAGAGCTAAACCAGCCCCCCCCCCCCCTTAAAAAAAAACACAACAACAAAGAAAAAAACAAACAAAATCCCAACCAACCCAATTACAAGCCAAACCACCCAAATATCCCCCCCCAACCCAAACTCTAAAAAAAAATAAAGTAAAAAAAAAAAACAAAAACCCCAAGACATATGCACAAATACAAAAACAGAAAAAGCAAGCACAGAATACACACAAGGACAGACAAAAATACAAAAAGTAAAGACATAGATACACACGGACAGACAGAGACAGAAAAAATAAGCTAACACACAAAGACAGACAAAAACAAACATAAATACAGACAGAAAACACAGGGACAGATAAAAACAGGAAAACAGACCCCCCCAAAAAAAAACAACAACAAAAACAATCACAAACAAAAGACAAGGACAGACAAACACAGAAAAAAACATATAACACAATAACAGAAAAGGCAAACATGGACATAATTATACACAAGAACAAACAAACCGAAAGAAGCAAAAACGCAAATAAATAACCACACACATGGATAGACAAACCAAAATAGTCCACCAGACGACACAACAGACATGGGAGGACAAATGCATAACACAAATACACCGACATACACAGAGACAGACTGATCCCATCTTGTTCTCACCTGCTCTGTGACATGTAGCGAGGCCAAACGACGACTTCACCGTTGCTTTCTGAATTCATGTCAGCAGTTCACGGATGTAACTGGTCCTTGAAGATGCCTGGGATGCTTTCTGTGGTCCAGTTTTCTCCAGGCTCGTCTTGATTCCAGGCAAACAATCCATCAATCAATCAATAGCTGCTGACAAAGTTATTTTTATTATTTTTATTTATTTATTTTCTTATTTTTATAGCGAGGATGATGGAATAAGCAGTGTAATTTTTTACATCCAGTCCCCGTGTGTATGCAGTTTTGTAAATGTCATCTGTTTCCCCTGTTCTGCAAGTTTCATGACCTAGCCTTATAACTGTGTGATCTCCACACTATGCTCTGGTTTCAGTTTACACATGTTTTTTAAAGGTAAAACCACTGCATATTAATATGCTCCACAGAGAAAACTTCGAAAAGGGCTGGACCATGAACCTATTCGGATTGGTAAAAATTTACTACTCAAATAGTACTGCTTTTAACACAATACTACCTACATATCCATATAAATTTAAAGCTCTATTAACATTTTCATTGTGGGGTGTGTAACTTCCTTAGGCCTAGATCAAAAGAAGACTAAGTAATAATGATGATGATGATGATGATGATGATGATGATGATGATGAATGATGAATGATAATAATGATAATGAATAATAATAATATAATAATAATAATAATAATAATAATAATAATAATAATAATAATAATACATGGATTTCATATAGAAGACTAAGTTCGAAGATTAAGTTACTGCTACAGCACACCCTCACAAAGAGCTCACTAAGCTTTACAGTTGACAGTCTTTAAACGGTAATAATTATTATCCAGCACACCCTCCTAAGACAACAATCAAAACACGCTATGCTATAGCAAGCGTGCAAATCACACTAAATAAATTATTAATCACGTTTTTGAGTCAGCTGAAATACAGCGGTTAATATATTTCTAATCATGTACTTACTAGTTATGTTTCCGATGACGGATGGACAGCTTCAAAGTGACGTCTGGACGATGGATAGAAGTAACGTTCTGGGAAGCGACATCTGGATGGAAGGCTGCCAGGTCTTCCTGAAGAAGGGAGGGGATGATCCCTGGTGGGGGTGATGATGGGGCAAGTGCCAAGCTGAAGGCACCGCTACTGGAGATACAGCCCCCGTAAACCGCCGTGTGATCAGCACAACTACTTCACCCTAATGTTAGTAACACCACAACTGCCTATGGGATTATGAACAAGAACCTAGAGAGTTTGGAAAACGCTGAAGGAGTGAGGGAATGACAGTTGGATGATCCTCCTCTAAGAAGAAGCAGAGAAACTACATACAAGGGCCTGCGTACGTACATGTATACATGCGTAAATAATAGTGGTTATATTTTTTTCTAGTCAATGGTTTTAATAACATTGTGTCCATATATTGGTGGTGGTGGTGGTGGTGTGTGTGGTGTGTGTGTGTGGTGTGTGTGTGTGTGTGTGTGTGTGTGTGTGTGAGTGAGTGAGTGATGTGAGTGTGAGTGAGTGAGTGAGTGAGTGAGTGGTGCGTGTGTGTGTGGTGTGCGTGTGCGTGCGTGGTGGTGCGTGAGTGTGTGTGTGTGTGATGAGAGAGAGATAGTGTGTGTGTGTGTGTGTGTGTGAGAGGAGAGATGTGAGTGTGAGTGTGTGTGAGTGTGTGGAGAGAGAGGAGAGAAGAGAGAGATGAGAGAGAGGAGTGAGAGAGAGAGAGGAGAGGAGAAGAGAGAGTGTGTGTACGTGCGTGTTGTGTGTGTGTGTGGTGTGTGTGTGTGTGTGTGTGTGTGAGTGCGAGTGTGTAGGTGTGTGTATGTGCATGGGCGTGCGCC
>CM060339.1:9646040-9651040 GCA_030674155.1 Stramonita haemastoma | reverse complement strand
CAGCAATACCTTACCTCTAAATAAAATGTTTTGAAATACCTTTTCCCTTACCGGTAACCCCGCGAGGCTACAGGGTAATCAACCATCTATCTACAGCTTCCCTACATAGATCTATCATCTACTAGGTCTTCCAGGTTACGGTAGCATACACATGTGCAAGTGCACATGTACTGGGAAAAGGAAGGGGGGGGGGGGGGGGGGGTAGTCTGGTGGTTAGAGTGATGCACTCATGATCTGCTGACCCAGGTTCGAATCTCGTTCAAGAGGATTTTGTTTTGTCTGGAGTTAAGGTCAGTGCCGACTCCACTCTGCCAAGACTCCTTTGGATGAGACTATAAACCGAGGTCCCATGTGCGAACGCACGCAGAACATCTTGTGCACATGTTAAATCCTGTGTCCTATCTTCGGTGGGAAGGATGGCGAAATTTACAAAACTGCAATGCACACTGGGACTGGATGTTAAAAAAAAAAAAGCACTCGAGTGCTTATTCTATTATCCTTGGAATAAAAGAATAATAATAAAAAAAAATAATAGAGGGGTTCTCTCCCTTAATGTAGGGATAGTGATATCACACATCACACCCCACAACACACACACACACACACACACACACACACCGACCACGACACACACACACACACAGCGCGCGCGCGCACACACACACACACACACAGGTCGAGGGGATTTTTCCTCTGGAGTTAGGCCGGCCTAACATAAGTGCTGACTCCGCTTTCCCCAAAAGCCCTACGGATGAGACTAAACCGAGGCCCCCTGTGTGCGAACGTAGCAGAACATCTTGCGCACACGTTAAATCCTGATCCGCTTTTCGTAAGAGTAGACCATCGTGTGCCGGTGTGAACAGATGACACGATTTACAAAAACTGCATACACACGGGGACTGGATGTAAAAAAAAGCACATGAGTACTTATTCCATTATCCTCCATACAAAAGAATAAAATAACACGCACACGCCCACCACACACACACACACACACACACACACACCACACACACACACACACACACACACACACACACACACACACACACACACACACAATTATAGCACCCCATTGTTCTCAGTCTGAGATGAAAGGTGGATGGGGTTTTCCTATGTG
Source organism: Stramonita haemastoma (assembly GCA_030674155.1). Taxonomy (NCBI): domain Eukaryota; kingdom Metazoa; phylum Mollusca; class Gastropoda; order Neogastropoda; family Muricidae; genus Stramonita; species Stramonita haemastoma. The sequence goes on along the minus strand of CM060339.1, from coordinate 9,649,920 downwards.
TATGCATGATACGCAAGTCTCCTTTTGATATAAGACGTGTTTTTTTCTTGTTGGAATACAATTCAAATAGACCTATTAAATAGGCGCTCCACCACGAAATGAGTCGCTTAGCACATTACCCAATTTTGCGCTAGGAGCCTTTAAAGGCAGGTGGGGGTCAAGTTGTCTATTTTGTGATTTTGATTGATTATTAAACTAATCTGTTTATTTATCTTATAATGAAATATCAAGGTATCATTTTTATTCCTTTTGCTTTTAAATGTGTTTTGAAAATACCAAAGCACTCATTCTGACAACCTGTTACTAAAATAAACTTGCCCGTTTCTCATTTTGTCCCATCCTGCAGTCTATCATTTCAATTTGTAATAATGTTGCACAGAATTGTCCGATTTTCAATCTGTTTTTTGTATTTGATAGCCACTTTATTGCACATTAATAACATGCCAATAACTAAAAATTGACCTCATGTACACTCCGTCTCATTATGTGGTGGAGCGTCACAAATTTAATTTAATTTTTTAAATTTTATTTTTCTTCCGAGCAAGAACAGTAGAGAGAAAAAGCATGGATGGTAATTAACAATCCCCCCCTCTATCTCTTCACCCTCTTTTACTTATTTATTTATTTATTCATTTATTTATTCTTTTATATGGAGAATAAGGGAATGTGTGTTGGTGTGTGTGTGTGTGTGTGTGTGTGTGTGTGTGTGTGTGTTGTGTGTGTGTGTGTGTTGTGTTGTTGTTGTTTGTTGTTGTTAAAAAACCCTTAAGTTTACAGAAACTGCATACATTTCACGCAAAGAAATCTGCTGTGAAAGTTGTATGAATAAAATGAAAAAGGTTTCACTAGATAATCTAGGCCAAAATTAGATCAACACATCGTAATTGGTAAAAAAAAAAAAAAAAAATTGGTTCTGGGCATTTGAAGACAGTTCTGTTGTCAATAATTTAGCACACTCCCATAAAATTTCACAGTTTTAAATCAAACATTTAACATACACAACGTTTTCTAGTGAGGAACAATACCTGACAACTTTGAAAGCTGTCATGAAAGTGACATAACGCCACACACGCCACAGCACACAGTGGGCACGCCCTCAAATTCATTAAGCCCCGCCCCCTTTCTCTTGGCGCTTTGGCCCCGCCCCCTCACTGTGGCATGGTTTGTGCCAAACAGCATGAGGCTTCTGATTCTATCCATTTAGTAAGGCACAGGCTCTTGTGCACGTGCAAACTCTCTCTCTCTCTCTCTCTCTCTCCTCCTCTCTCTCTCTCTCTCTCTCTCTCTCTCTCTCTTGTGTGTGTGTGGGTGTGTGTGTGTGTGTGTGTGTGTGTGGTGTGTGTGTGTGTGTGTGTGTTGTGACTGCAAGAGAAGAATAATATTGTCAGTTTTTTTTTTTTAAAAAATTTTTTTATACTTTCTTTCTTTCTTCTTCTTTTTGAGGATAAGTTGAGTTGCTGAGTTTTGTGTTCTTTGAAGGGAGTAGATAGATGCTGCTGCTAGTACAAGCTGAAGAGAATTTCTGTAGTCTAAAAGTGAAAGAATGAGAGATGTGACCAGCTTGGATGTTGCATTAGTAGACAGGTAGCCTACTATCAAATTGCACTAATGCCCTGTAAATTAAAGTACTTAGCAAGACTTGCAGGTCCTGGTGAAGAAGTTTTGAATGTCAACAATAAACTATAAACCGATGTCCGTGTGCAAACGCACGCAGAACATTCTGGCACACACGTTAAAGCCTGTTCCGCTTTTCCGGAAGACATTTGTGTGCCGGTGGAACGGATGACAAAATTAACAAGCTGCATACACACGGGGACTGTGTGAGGAAAAGCACACGAGTGCTTATTTCATTATCCTAGAAATAAAAGAATGAGATGAATGAATGAATGAATAAGAAAAAAATAAAAAAAAAATAAACAAAACACCTAAATACCGGTAGACAGAGGAACTGGAGTATTGCTAAAATCTGTTTGAAGTTATTGATTCTGAGGGAAGTTTGTGTTTGGTCCTAACTCCAGTTTTATCACCATTTAACTGTAACATAATTTCTGAATCATCCAGTTTTGAAAATCTTGAAGACAATTGAACATGTTTGTCAGAAGGGAAGGCAGATTTAATTCACAGAGTACACCAACACACAAACACACACAACACAACACAACACACACACACACAACTGATTGACTTGATAGCAGCTTATTGTTTGTGAAAATGGAGATGGTAAAGAGTGAAGAGAAAAGGGCTATATGAAAAAAGGAACAAAAAAACACAACAATGAAAGCATTTAAAGGTACACACAACTTTAGCATCACATGAGGATTGCTTGTGTTCCTACAGCGTTGACCCCCGCGCACGCATAATTATTGTGGTGAGGAAGCCAGCAGAGGACAAAGGACTGAGGGGTACAGTGTTTGCTGAAAAATAATTTAAAAAATGTTCAAACCTACCAACTTTTTTTGTAGACTAGTCTTGTCCTGAGTTTTGAGTCAGGGGCCGGTCTTTTGAAAAAAGTGGTGTTAATTTCTGTGGATGCCTTAGAACGCACAGTACAATGTCAAAGTCAATCAAAGTCAAAGTCAAGTCAAAGTCAAAGTCAAGTCAAAGTCAAAAACACTTTAATCATCCCTGAAGGGCAATTACAATACTGACAGGCATATTGATACAAATCATAATCAAACACACAAAGGAGCTACATTTCATATTTTGTTCAAACATTATATAACTTCAAATAAAATGTCACAAACACTCACACTCTACGCGCGCGCGCGCGCTTGCACACAACGCAAACACACGCATACACACACACCAATGTTTAGATACAATGTTCTTAAAAACCATTGACTAGAAAAGACATAATTATGATCACCATTATTTACACATTATACGCACGCGTTCACACCCGCACATATACATGCAATGCACGCACACGCACACGCACACACACACACACAACACACACAACACACACACACACACACACGCTCCCCCCCTCCCCATAAAATCCACACCCACCCGCCCCCACACTCACACATTCACACACACGCTGACCCCCCCCCCATCCATACACACCATCCACACACCCGTCACCCCCCCCCACACACACAGCACTAGCGCTACATAATTGGTAGAACAGACATAGAATTAAAACAATTTCAAAAAATAAAATTTTATAATAGTTTGCCAATTATCAATCAAAAACAAGTGGTAATAACCTATATCCAATACAATGCAAGTGTGATATAGAATCTTTATGAAAATAGAAGGAAAACTGCCAACATTTAACCGCCATGTGTGTAACCTATGAATAATAGGGCCTACAATCATTCAAGAAAAAAATGATTATTACAAAGCTATCAACAATCTACGAAAGATAACTGCTCTCTACTGTAAAATATACAAGCCGTATAAAGTTGTTTCCCTTCTACCTGACCGAGAAGCCGGTTCACACTTCAACAATTCACAAGGTTTCATTCCTGTTGACCCTCTGAGTTACAGAGAGAAACAAACAGTAGACATATCAGGGAATGAATGATGGCTATCAAGAGGAGAGAGCAAAACATAACCGCACAAAAGAAAATAATCATGAAAATGAATTAGACATGGTAAAACACTGTTAGGTTGATGCACCCTATAGTTTATATCATAGCAAATTACTCATATTCTTTCAGGTAGGCCCCTAGTGTACAGGTATACAGTGGTAAAGAGGGAGAACAAGAACAGTTAGGCCACGTATGGTAGGACAGATGAGCCAATAACTGGATAAGACATCAACATCAAGGGTCAGGCTATCGACCCTACCCCCACCCCCACCCACACACAACACAACAGACAGACAACAGACAGACAGACAGACACACGACCACAAGACACACACACAGAC
>CM060339.1:9610800-9613300 GCA_030674155.1 Stramonita haemastoma | reverse complement strand
ACTGTCAATGATATCTCTCACTCTCCCCCCCCCCCCCCATCCATATACACAAACACTCATATGCGCTCATGCACTTAAAAGGGGACCGGACAGCCTAGTGGTTAGAACATTGCGCTGGCAATTTGACGACCTGGGTTCGATTCCCGTTCGAGGGGATTTTCTCCTGGAGTTAACATCAGTGCCGACTCCACTCCCCCCAAAGTCCTTCGGATGAGACTATAAACCGAGGCCCCGTGTGCGAACGCACGCAGAACATCTTGCGCACACGTTAAATCCTATTCCGCTTTTCGTAAGAGTAGGCCATCGTGTGCCGGTGGGAACAGATGACAATATTGACAAAACTGCATACACACGGGGACTGGATGTAAAAAAAGCACATGAGTGCTTACTCCATTATCGTCGATATATAAAAGAACGAATAAATAGATAAATAAATGAATAAATAGATAAATAAAGTAGTGCTTTGATAATATTTAGAGTATCCATTTAACATCAGTAAAACAAACAAAAGATATCAAACAAATAAATCAATAATAACGGTAATAATAAAATTGCTGCAATAATAATAATGATGCTAATCACCCATCTCCACTAAGAGGCAACAACACAACAATAACAAAAAAGACAACGGAAAAGTACAGGGAAGATGGGGAGGGGAGGGAGGAGGGAGTATCGGAGAGGAAGAGAAAATCGCAAGCAAACAAACAGAAAAATAATGATAATAGACAACCATTATACGTACAATCCAAAACCTCCTACATAATAACAAAACACAACAAACAAGAATACTCCAGCAAACGCAGACACCCAGTAAGACTATCAAACCGAAACAATACCAATCATAATAGTACGAGCCAACCCATTAGCCTATTTACAATGACAAAAGTAACATGTATAACTAAATCTATTGATTTGAACAAGACGGAAGGGGATGGGGGTAAAAGTTAAATCACAATATCTAGCCACCATGTCAACCATTTGCATCTCTCTTTTCTTGCAGATTGTACACGGGTTTGTCTAGATTACCCATACTCATACGCTTTTACTAACATTAACAATTAGCTTAACAAAATGCATCTCTCTGTCTCTGTCTGTCTGTCTGTCTGTCTGTCTGTCTGTCTGTCTGTCTGTCTGTCTGTCTGTCTGTCTCTCTCTCTCTCTCTCTCTCTCTCTCTCTCTCTCTCTCTCTCTCTCTCTCTCTCTCCCCACCCACCTTACACACACACACACACACACACACACACACACACATCACACACACACACACACACACACACACACACACACACACACACACACACACACAACACACACACTCTCTCTCTCTCTCTCACACACACACACACACACACACACACACACACACACACACGCGCGCGCGCGCGCGCACGCACACACACATACACTCACTCAAACACACACACATACACACATACACGCACGCACGCACGCACGCACACACTCTTTCTCTCTCTTTCTGTCTCTCTCTCACACAGACAGACAGACAGACAGACAGACACACACACATACACGCACACGCACACACTCACACACACGCACACACACACACACACATACACACACACACCACACACACACACACACACCCAGCATGTAATACTGTAATATTTCCAGTCACAGCAAATCTCACATAAAATACTTTTAGGGGATGAAGAAAGAGCTGATGCATTTAACCTAAGCATGGCTGTTTGACTTATAAGTCAATTCCTAAACATTTATGCATTAAATGTGTGTGGGTGTGTGCTCGCGCGCGCGGCGTGTGTATGTGTGTGTATGTGTGTGTGTGTGTGTGTTTGCGTGTGTGTGTATGTGTGTGTGTGTCCATGCGTGTGTGTGTGTGTGTGTGTGTGTGTGTCCGTGTGTGTGTGTGTCCATGCGTGTGTGTGTGTGTGTGTGTGTGTGTGTGTGTCCATGCGTGTGTGTGTGCGCGTGCATGTACGCATGTGTGTATATGTGTGTGTTTGTATTTATGTTTGTGTGTGTGCTGGTAATGTGCCCCCACACGTGAGCCCCCGTGGTGTGTGTGTGTGTTGTGTGTGTGTGTGTGTGTGTGTGTGTGTGTGTGTGTGTGTGTGTGTGTGTGTGTGTGTGTGTGTGTGTGTGTGTGTGTGTGTGTGTGTGAGTGTGTGTGTGTGTGTGTCTGTGTGTGAGTGTGTGTGTGTGTGTGTGTGAGTGTGTGTGTGTATGTGTGTGTGTGCCTGTGTATGTGTGTGTTCGTGCACGCGTGCGCGCGTGTGTGTGTATGTATGTATGTGTAATCATACTGACACTACAACGCAGTTTTTCCATATAATAATTCGTGTAACGCATTAAAAACGCACAATAATTATCACACCATAAAAGCGCAATTACCGAATCTTTTAACACAGCTGCTGCTTAGAGAGACACTCACACAAAAACTAAATGTTAATGTTCGCTGCAGTCAGCTTGCCCTTTGCTCATGTTTGTCATCTATAAACAAGGAAAGCAAAACTCAAAA
>CM060339.1:9600800-9603300 GCA_030674155.1 Stramonita haemastoma | reverse complement strand
TGATGTTGATGACGAAGATGACGACAGTGGTGATGATAATGATGATGATGGTGGTGGTGGCATTGGTATTGGTGATGATAGTGGTGGTGACAGTAATGACGACGATGATGATGGTGGTTGTGGAAGTGGTAGTGGTGATGGAGGTGGTGGTGATGCTGATGATGACGATGATTTATGACGTGATGAGATGATCGACGACGACGACGACGACGACGACGACCCACGAAGAAGAAGAAGAAGAAGAAGAAGAAGAAGAAGAAGAAGAAGAAGAAGAAGAAGAAGAAGAATGATGATGATGATGATGATGGTGATATGGTGATGATGTGGTGGTGGTGGTGGTGGTGGTGGTGGTGGTGTGTGGTGATGGTGGTGGTGGTGTGTGGTGATGGTGATGATGGTGGTGGTGTGGTGGTGATGGTGGTGTGTGTGTGATAACGATGACTATGACGATGATATGATGACGATGATGACTATTGCCAGGATCCTTGTCCGGAATGACGGCATCTTTCGCCAGTAAAACCATGTTTGCCTGGATGACCAAGTCAGTTCTCTGTTGCCTTGTTTGTCTGACTGTCTGTCTGTCTGTTTGTCTGTCTGTATGTTTTTTAGTTTCTATGTTTCTAATTCTTTCTTTATTTCGTTCCCCCATTTCTTTTACTTATCTCTGTCTCTCTCTGTTTTCGGTCTCTGTCTCTCTCTCTCGCCCCCCTCTCTCTCTGTCTTTCGGTCTCTGTCTCTCTCTCGCCCCCTCCCTCTCTCTGTCCTGTATCTGGCTCTCTCTCTCGCCTCCCTCTCTCCGACTCTCTCTGTCTCTCTTGTGTCTGTCTGTGTCTCTCTCTGTGTCTCTCTGTCTTTGTCTCTGCCTCTCACGCCTTCTCTATACCTTCATTTAGGTCTTCCTTCCTTTCTTTATTCTTTCTTTTGTTTTACTTTTAATGTCTGTTCATTTTTTTTATCTGTTTCTTTCGTTCTTTGCTTTTCTCTGTCTTCCTTCCTTTCTTTTCCATTTGTTTGTTTGTTTTCTTTCTTTCTTCTATTTCTATTTTTTATGTCATCTTTCTTTCTTTCTTATTCTTTTGTTCTACAAATCTGTCTGTTTAGTCTTTCATTTGTTAAAATAATTCTTCATATGTCTTTCTCTATTTTTTTATGTTCCTTTCTGTCTTTTGTTTTTGTCTGATCTTCCCTTTGTGTTGCTCACTTTCTTCATTTTTTGTACTTCTTCTTACGTCTTTTTGGTATTCTGTCTGTCTGTCTGTCTGTCTGTCTGTCGTCTTTCTGTCTTTCTGTATGCTTCTTTCTTTCTTCTGTCTTTCTTCTTTCTTTCTTTCTTTCTTTCTTTCTTTCTGTCTGTCTGTCTGTCTGTCTGTCTGTCTGTCTGTCTGTCTTTCTTTCTTTCTTTCTTTCTTTCTTTCTTTCTTTCTGTCTGTCTGTCTGTCTGTCTGTCTGTCTGTCTGTCTATCTTCTTCTGTTTCTGTTTCTCTTTCTTTCTTTCTCTATGTCTAGGATAGCCTAGTGGTCAGAACATTGCGCTGGCAATTTGACGACCCGGGTTCGAGTCCGGTCGAGGAAATTTTCTTCCTGGAGTTAACATCAGTGCTGACTCCACTCTCCCCAAAAGTCCTTCGGATGAGACTTTAAACCGAGGCCCCGTGTGCGTACGCACGCAGAACATCTTGCGCACACGTTAAATCCTGTTCCGCTTTTCGTAAGAGTAAGGCCATCGTGTGCCGGTGGGAACAAATGACAATATTTACAAAACTGCATACACACGGGGACCGGATGAAAAAAAAGCACATGATTGCTTATTCTGTTATCCTCGATATAAAAGAATAAATAAATAAATAAATAATAAATAAATAATATGTCGGTAATCTACTCTTTTTCTTCTGTTTTTATTTTAAACCTTTGCTTCTTTTCTCCCTTGTTTCCTTTTGTGGTCTTTCTTTATTTTTTTGGTTATTTAATGTTTCTGTTCTTTTTCTATATCTCTTTTTCTGTCATTTTCTTTCTTTTGTCATCTTGTGTATTTTCCTGCTTTCTTTTTCTTTCTTGCAGCCTGCTCTTCTTGATTTTCTTTAGGGTTTTTTTTTGGTCCCTTTTGTCGTCATTCTGTTGTTTGGTCTTCGTTCACTTCATTATTCTTGGTGTATCACTACTTAAAACTATACACTAGGCTATCAATATTGTACCAACAACTACTGAGAAACTATTTTGATCAAGTTACCAATCAGACACACAAAATGGCATCCTTATGAATTAGACACATAAAATAACGTTATCTTAAACAAATACACACACTGGGCCAGATCACTACATCTCTCTTTATACATCTACGTATTAGAAAAAATGTACTGAGATAATATTTAAATATCCTCAATTAAAAATACATCCTGAGACAATCTGAAAACACTCACCAATCCAAAACATGTGCTGAGGCAGTCTTGAAATACCCATCATTGAGAAAACAATACCAAAGCAATCTAAAAACATCCACCAA
>CM060339.1:9570800-9575800 GCA_030674155.1 Stramonita haemastoma | reverse complement strand
GCTCACGCCTGACATTGGCGGAGGCACTGTCGGTCTGTCCGTCTCCTACGCTATGCAGGTATGTCTGTCTGTCTGTACGTCTGCTTGTCTGTATGTGTGTGTGTCTTTCTGTATCCTACGCTATGCAGGTATGTCTGTCTGTCTGTGTATCTGTCTGTGTGTCTGTCGGTTTGATCGCCTGTTTGTACGTCTGTGTGTGCAGTGTGTCAGTTTGTCTGTGTGTCTGTCTGTGTGTCTGTCTGTTTGTCTGTCTGTGTGTTCGCCTGTTTGTACGTCTGTATGTGCTGTGTGTCAGTCTGGCTGTTTGTCTCTTAAGCTATGCAGGTATATCTGTTTGTCTGTGTGTCTGCTTGTTTGGCTGTCTGTTTGTTTGCCTTTTTGTATGTATGTATGTGCTGTGTGTCAGCCAGTCTGTCTGTCAGTCTGTCTGTCTCTTCCGCTATACAGGTATGCCTGTGTGTCTGTGTATCTGCTTGTCTGTGTGTCTGTGTGTCTGCTTGTTTGTCTGTCTGTCTGTTTGTTCGCCTGTTTGTACGACTGTATGTGCTGTGTGTCAGTCTGTCTCTTACGCTATGCAGGTATGTCTGTGTGTCTGTGTGTCTGCGTGTATGTGTGTCTGTATATCTGTCTGTCTCCTACGCTATGCAGGTATGAGTCTGCTTGTCTGCCTGTCTGTCTGTTTGTTCGCCTGTTTGTACGTCTGTATGTGCTGTGTGTCAGTCAGTCTGTCTGTTTGTCTCTTACGCTATGCAGTTATATCTATGTGGTTAAGACCGTTCGACCACAACCTCATGGGCCCATGAAGTTGTCGGTTCGAATCTCGGCGGTGTCTAGTAAATTAAGTGTGGAGAAATTTTACGATCTCCCAGCTCAGTGCAGACCTGCTAGTGCCTTCATTCCCTACATGTAAATAAACATGCGATGGTCAAATATGCAACCGTAAATGCTCCCGTCATTCATGTCAGTGTTTGTTGGGTTACAGAAACACAAACATACCCAGCATGCATCCCCGAAGTCGGAATGTGGCTACTTTCTTGGTGAACAAAAACAGTCGCAATCGTATTTAAAAAAATCTCTCCATGTACGAATCTCGGAGCTCTAGCCGAGGAACAAAGAAAACAACAACAACAACAACAACAAAAACCCAACACGAAAACAAGAACAAAAAATACTGCTCTTGACCACTCAGCATCAAATCAAATCAAATCAATGTCTATAATGACATCCACAGATCTCCTCCAGCCTCACGTGGATGGTTCGTCAACTCAGTGATCTGGAAACCAACATTGTCTCTGTGGAGAGAATCAAGGAATACTCTGAACTACAGTCTGAGGTAAGTGTATATATATAATATATATATATATATATATATATATATATATATATATATATATATATATAATACCGTAAAATCCCTAGTATAAGCCCACCATCTAGCAAACGCCCACCCCCCACTTTGGGCCAAAAGTTTTACACAGGGGTAACTACCCAGCAAATGCCCACCCTGCTTTTTTCAAAGAGACTATGCTCACTTTCACTAGGATTTGTGCAGACTGTTCTAAAACTAAAAGTCATCTTTTCCCCCTTCTTTACCCTGTCGTATTTTTCCTTTTTTTTCTTATTCTTTGTACCCTCTCCTCACTCCCACCCATCCCCAACAAAGTGACTTAAAATTACGTCATGCTTTTTCCACTGACGTCTTTTGTCTGTCCGTGATGTACCTGTACTTTGACGACGCTTCCTGATGGCCGGAAGTTGGTTCTTGAATCTCTGTGCCATTTTTGCGAAATGCCCAAGCGACAGTCTTACACTGCATCTTTCAAATTGGAAGCCCTGCAGTATCTGGATAACGAAGCAGGTGGGAATGTTTCGGAGTGTGCCCGTGAATTTTCTGTGGATAGGAAGAGGATCAGGGAATGCAGTGAAAACAGAGATAGACTTGAACAGCAGTACGGAAAAGACAAACAATAACGGAAACTGTCTAAAGGACCAGCAGTTAGATCTGAACATGTCGACCAAGGTGTGCTGTATTATCTGGAAGATGAAAGATCTGAAGGCAGGGTATTGGGAAACAAGGACCTACAACGGAAAGCGATGGAACTCGTTGGCCTTCTTTGCCTCAAAATCTCTTTTTTCTATTTTCCTTCACTTCTACTCACACGACCTAACACATGCTTTCGGGGTTTGTATTCACTCAATTACACAGTTGAGCACAAAAATTACTTTGTGCAAAGAGGTCTATCCCCAGCAAACGCCCACCCCCAAATTTTGCCCTAAATCAGTGCACAGGGTGGGTGGGCGTATGCTAGGGATTTTACGGTATATATATATATATATATATATATATATATATATATATATATATATATATATATATATATATATATATATATATATTTATATATAATACATATATATATATGTATATATATATATATATGTGTGTGTATGTATGTATGTATGTATGTATGTATGTATGTATGTATGTATGTATGTCTGTATGTCTGTATGTCTGTATGTATGTATGTATATATGTGGGTATGTGTGTGTGTGTGAGTGTGTGTGTGTGTGGTGTGTGTGTGTGTGTGTGTGTGTGTGTGTGTGTGTGTGTGTATGTGTGTGTGTGTGAATGAGAGTGTGTGTGAATGTGTGTATCTGAGAGTAAGTGTGTGTATGTGTGTGTGTGTGGGGGGGGGGGATGTGTGTGTGAGTGTTAGTGAGAGAGAGAGAGACAGAGACAGAGAGAGACAGAGAGAGAGACAGAGAGACAGACAGACACACACACACACAGACAGTTAGACAAACAGTTGAGACAGACAGAGATTCAATTCCATTTTATTTTTGTTTGTTTTGTTGTTTCTTTTCCCGATAATTTCATGATATAAACATGTTATGTTCTTGCTTAACTTTTGTTCAATATGAAGGAAAGTTTTTAAGCCGCAGTCCAAATTTGGTACATCTATTTTCAAGAGTTTTTTCCCTACACTTATGCTTGTTGTCCTCACATTGTATGTGTTGATGTAGTGTTGTTTTGATCTATTATCATTCTATTTCTCCCCGTGGGAGTGCCGGGAGGGGGGGGGGAGGAGGGGGAAGGCTTTCAGTATAGACAGCAGCCCCATATTCTGGAAATTCTCTGCCAGAAATTTCCTCTTTTCCATCACTCTCTTTGTTTCTGCATTGTTCTTGTTTTCCCTGTTGCATCCTGCTTGTCTATTTTTTGCCTTTTTGGTCCGTTCTCTTGCCTTTTAACGTGAAAGATTTAAAAGATGACTATTTTCTTTTATGCTGAAGTTGGATGTGCTAGGCCTGACTTGTCAGGTGCTTAACGGCAGTTTGACGCATTTTCGCTCCTATGGCAGACAACAGTAGTAGTTGCTGTTTGAGCATCCGATGATGAAGAAGAAGAATACCTTACTGTTTAAACCACTAAAAAAGGGGGGGAAATCGTTTTCATCCCCAAAAGATATGCTAATTTATGATAATATTCGCAGACCACGTGGGTGAGCATGCTAATTTCATTCTGTCTAAACCAAAAAAAAAAAAGGGGGAAAAACCCACCTTAAACCATTTCCACCCCTAAAACTATATGTGACGCTCAACCACAAATATGAGTCGCATAGCACATGACCCACTTTTCCGCTAGCAGCCATTGAAGACAGGGGGGGGGGGGGGGGTTAAGTTGTCGATTTTAAGATTTTGATTGATTATAAAACTATATCCATTATTCTACATTGTAGTGAAATATCAAGGCAGAATTTTGCTTCTTTTTGCCTTTAAACGTGTTTTAAAAATAACCAAATCTTCATTCTGACCACCTATTAGGATGCTAAAACTTGTCAATTTCTCATTTTGTCATTTCCTGCAGTTTTATCTTTTCAAGTTGTAATAACTTTTGATAGAACTGTCCAATTTTTAATCTTTTTATTTTTGGCGCTGTATAGCATTTTTAATGGCAGGTCAATTACTAAATCTGACCTCTGGTGCAATGCGACTTCTTATATGGTGAAGCCTCACCTGTGTGACGCTCCACCACAAAATGAGTCGCTCAGCACGTAACCCACTAATCCACTAGGTGACAAGAAAGGCAGGTGGGGGTGAGGTTGTCAGTTTTGAGATTTTGATGAATTATAAGACTATAGCACTTATTCTACCTTGTAGTGAAATACCAAGGCATAAAACTTGTTTGTTTCCTTTTGTCTTCAAACGTGTTTTGAAAATAGCCAAGCCCTCATTCTGACCACCTACTAGGATGCTAAACTTGTCAATTTCTGATTTTGTGTTTTACTGCAGCCTACCATTTCAATTTGTACTAACTGTTCATAAAATTGTTTGATTTTCAATCTGTTTTTTGCATTGTATAGCCATTTCGTTGCAAATTAACAACATGTCAATAACTAAAACTTGACCTCTGGTGCAATGCGACTCCTTATATGGTGGAGTGTCACATAATATGCTATTTTCTAATAATGTATGCAGGCCCCATGGGTGAACACACATCGCCGCCCCGTGCCCTCCTGGCCAATCAACGGGCGAGTTATGTATAGCAACTACAGCACGCGCTACAGGGAAGGCCTTGACCTCGTTTTGAAAGGGGTCACCTTCACTATTGAGCCAGGCCAGAAGGTGAGGAAGACAATGACCATAACTGGTCAAGACCATGGAGATGATAATGCTGATGAGGGTGGTGGTGGTAGTATAGATGTTGATGGTTATAATGGTGATGATGGTACTCAGTGATTATTAAAAGTTAGTCTGTCCCGAGCCTAAGGCTCATCAGGCCGGTGCTTATCCCGGTTTCTGTGGCGTTAAGCGACTGAGAATCATAGACTCCCCCCTGGATAGGACGCCAGTCTATCGCAGGCTTAACCCCCAACACAAGGTTGGTACCCCTTTTACACCTGGGTGGGGTGAGAAAATAGCCATAAAGTGCCTTTTCCAAGGGCACAACGCCATAGCCGAGAGTTGGGATCGAACCCGCAACCTTTAGATTACGAGTC
>CM060339.1:9535800-9543300 GCA_030674155.1 Stramonita haemastoma | reverse complement strand
GCGTAGGAAACCATGAATCTGCGCCCCCTGGGAGGTATGGTAAACAATAAGTTTTTGGAAGACTACTGGACACTTTCTGTCTGCTGTAGATAACCCGTATATAGGCAAAGATGAAGGGCACAACTTACACCCCCCCTCCCCATTTTTCAGTTGCCCCTCCCTCTACTGACTCCCCCCCTCCCCACCAAGCTACCCTCCTTCCCCCATCACACACAGCTACCCCTCACCCTCACCCCCCTTTCCTATCCCCTAGCTGTAGATAACTCTACTTACACCCCACATTTTTCAGTTCCCCCTCCCTCTACTGAACAGTATTAGCGTGGGCAACAATAAATCTGTGCCCCCTGGGAGTCATGATGATGAAGAAAGTTTTGCAAGACTCCTGGATATAGACAAAAATCAAGGGCACAACTTACACCCCACCCCCTATTTTTCAGTTGCCCCTCCCTCTACTGACTCAACTCCCCAAGCTACCCCCTGCCTTTGCTATCCCCCAGTTACTCTTATCCCCTCCCCTTACTTATCCATCTCAAAGCTACCCCCTGCCTCAACTATCCCCCTAGTGGTCAGAACATTGCGCCGGCAATTTGACGACCCGGGTTCGAGTCCGGTCGAGGAAATTTTCTTCCTGGAGTTAACATCAGTGCTGACTCCACTCTCCCCAAAAGTCCTTCGGATGAGACTTTAAACCGAGGCCCCGTGTGCGAACGCACGCAGAACATCTTGCGCACATGTTAAATCCTGTTCCGCTTTTCGTAAGAGTAGGCCATCGTGTGCCGGTGGGAACAGATGACAATATTTACAAAACTGCATACACACGAGGACCGGATGAAAAAAAGCACATGATTGCTTATTCTGTTATCCTCGATATAAAAGAATAAAAATAAAAAAAATAAAAAATAAAATATCTCCCAGTTACACCTTCCTCCCTTTACTAATCCCTCACCCATCTACTCCTCTCCCCCCCCCCCCCCCCCCCCCCCAGCTCAACTACCCCTCCTTCTTTACCCTCTCCCTTGCTTCCCTTCCCCCCTGCCCCTCCTTTATAATCTGATCCACCAACCTTCCATATTACCCCAACTTCTAATTTAGCACACACAAAAATTACAAACAGAAATAGCATGAACATGAGAAGATAGGCAACACATCTCCAAATTTAGGAGGATTAGAAACTAGGGGTGATCCCCATAGAGAGCTCTCAAATTACTAGGCCTAACTCACAGTTTAAGTTATTGCTTGCATAGTTTGACAACATATTATGAAACTAACAATCCCAAACTTTAAAGGTGTCTTTTCCCTGTTTCAGTTCAGAAATAGAAAAAAAAAAGATCGTATTCTAAATCTTTGGTTTCACCGCGGCCCTGTACCTGTCCTTGTTTCAACAAATAAACAGTAGAGTCTACAATGTTATATAAAATTTGATGCTTCATTTCCACCAGAAATAAACTGTCATCTGAACTTCTGAGTTATTTTAATCAATAAAAAGGTATATAACTGTTTCTAATAGCCTATAGAGGGGGTAATATTGTCATAAGATAGAACGTAAGTTTTATCACACACATAGAATGTGCCAAAAATGCTAAATACAGTTGAGCAACATCCTTTATGCAGCATAAATTAACACACATAAACTAATTTACACCTTGAAGGGAGTTGTCACTGGCAAATGTGATGCCTGGGGGGTAAAAAAAATCCAGGACATCTTGGGTGTGGCCTGGTTTCATTGGTCTACAGAGTGGAAGAATTAATGTGATTATTTTTCAGATTGACAGTGCTGGATGCTTCATAGAATTAGGTCTTGATCTTAAATTGGAAGTTCTTCTAGTTATTGAAACTAAATGAGGTGACACTCTTAATATGACTTTCATGGTCTGTAGTGTTATAAACAGCTGAAAAGAATAATGACAATGAAGATAAGAATGATAATAAAAATGATCATAATAGTAATATGGACTTTATATAGTGCTATATCTTGTGAAAACAAATCAAAATGCTGGCATTCAACACATTCTTACACATGTAACCAAATCACAAATAATTTCAACAAATTTAAATTTACAAACACACATATTTTCTACACATGCATGCAAACATACAGTCATGCATGCATGAACATATTACAGCGCACGAGTATATAATACGATATTTAGACATGTTAAGTACAAGAGAGAGAGAGAGAGAGAGAGAGGAGAGAGAGAGAGAGAGAGGAGAGAGAGAGAGAGAGAGAGAGAGAGAGAGAGAGAGAGAGAGAGAGAGAGAGAGAGACACTGACACTGACACTGACACTGACACTGACACTGACACTGATACTGACACAGTTTTATTGTCCATACAGCATTACAGCCCTGTAGACAAGATGGAATAACAGTTCAGATAAATTTGTGTAACATAATAACATTTCTCAAATTTTCCTCTCACTTCGCACTTACATATAGTACTGCACAATCTAATTGCCACGCAGGTCACACACACACACACACACACACACACACACACACACACACACACACACACACACACACCACACACACACACACACACACACACAGAATCAATAATGGACCATCTAAGAACTAGTTACTCTGTTCCGTTATCTTTTTCCTAATATTCATTGCTTCTCCAATAAATTTTGCTAGACTTTCTAGTTTCTCTTCACTGCTGACAGAGAATATTTGCAACAGAATTCATATCAGCAATGTCTTTAAACACACTTAGCACCTCACAGTTTCTGCGTTTATCAGAATATAATAATAATAATAATAATAATAATAATAATAATAATAATAATAATAATAATAATAATAATAATAATAATAATAACAATAATAATAATAATAATAATAATAATAATAATAATAATAATAATAATAATAATAATAATAATAAATGGAATTCATATAGCGCTATATCTTGCAAAAACAAATCAAAGCGCTTGCATTCAACCAATTCTTGCACATGCAGCCAACAACAATTTAGATTTTTAACGAAGTCAATACACACACACACACACACACACACACACACACACACACACACACACACACACACACACACACACACACACACACACACACACACACACACATATGCCATTATATGCCATATAATCGAAAAGAAAATGAACTTCGTCTTCTGTGGCATTTCGGCATGAAGGGCATATATTATCGTTAGAGTTATCTTCACCTGAAAACCAATACTTACAATTTTTAAGGCCACTGACTCTTAGCCGAAATCTGCTAAGACTGATCTTGTACCATTTGTTGGTTATAAAAGACAGATATGTTTCTGTTTGAAAGACACTTTTGAAGGAATTGTACCACATATATTTGTCATTATTCTCTAAATCCGAATGCCAGTTCTGTTTGTAGCATGAAATAAGTCTATCTTTAAATTCATTAATGAAACTATATTCACATCCCACATCTCGACTCAGCCACACAATACCAGATCCATTCACACATAAAGTTTTCTGTACATTTGACACTCAATTGAGTCGACCAGCTTCATGTTGTAAGATTAGCATTTCATAAGCCTGTGTACATATTCTAGAAGCTGGTTGTTTAAGAAGTTTTAACCAGTATTTAATGCTTTTTATATATGCCCTTATGTATAACGGATGTCTACCACTTTCCCCGTAAACTAAATGGTTTGATGCATGTAAAGGAACAGATAGAAATCTCTTTATAGCAAATGTGTGAACTTTTTCAATTCGCTTGCCTTCTTCATACAATCCCCAAACCTCAGATGCATACGTTAATATTGGTTCTATTTGAGTATCAAGCATCTTCCAAAACAGTTTTAGATCTGTGGTATTCAGTTTTTTCATAAATTTCTGTATTTCCATAACTCCTCTTTTTCCTCTGTTACAAACATCTACCAAGGCACTATTAATGCTCAGCTTTGTTGTGAAACCCATCCCTAAATATTTATATGAATTGGTAACCTTAATTTCTTTATTCCTATACATCCATCTTTCCCTAGAACCTAAGTACCCTCCTTTTCTAAACACCATTACATTAGTCTTTTCAAGGTTGACAACCAAGCATAATCTATCTGCTTCTCTCTTAAGACTGTTCAACTGATTTTGGAGACCAATAGAAGAAGCAGATAATAAGATAACGTCATCAGCAAACAATAATAGAAATATTTCAACAGTATCAGTCATTAGTTGAATGCCATGCTTTCCTTTTCTGGATAATTCAAGAGCCAATTCATTTATAAATAAAGAGAACAATAGGGGACTGAGTAAACAACCTTGTTTTACTCCTTTTGGACAAGCAAAATCATCTGAATAATAACTCTTATCACGCACACATGCCAAAACAGAGTTATAAACACTTCGTACGACCTTCTACATTTTTCCACAGAGAGAGAGAGAGAGAGAGAGAGAGAGAGAGAGAGAGAGAGAGAGAGAGAGAGAGAGAGAGAGAGAGAGAGAGAGAGAGAGAGAGAGAGGAGAGAGAGAGAGAGAGAGAGAGAGAAAGAGAGAGAGAGAGAGAGAGAGAGAGAGAGAGAGAGAGAGAGAGAGAGAGGAGAGAGAGAGAGAGAGAGAGGGGTTGGAATGATTTTCCACTGTTCAATAATGAAAATGTATGCATTGCGTTTAATCCAAAAAGTCTTCCGCCATTTCATTTTCTTGTCCAGGGCATTATGGCACCAGTTCGCCGCTCAAAAGCCTCTTCTTTCAATCAAATCCTAAGGTTTCTAGCCCTGCCAATAACAGAGGTCTTATCAGATCTGTCACCTTATAAATATTAAAAAATCATATCAAATCCATCTTCTAAGTAGGAATGCGCCTACTACCTTAATGGTGGGTAAATGGTCACATATCTAAAATATCTCTATTGGTGAAACTGGGAGCTGTAGGGGAGGATAAAACAATAACCCCGCGATTTTGTGACCTGTTTTGACAAAAGGAATCTTAATCAATAAAAGGGTCAAATTGAGTTGTTATATTTTCTGCAATCTACAGATCATTACCTATCTTTTGATGCGTAATTCATTGTTGTACCTCTAAAATGGACAAAGTCATATATATATATATATATATAATTCATTTTGAGGATACAGGAATAAGCACTCATATGTTTTTTACATCCAGTCCCCATGTGTATGCGGTTTTCTAAATTTTGTTACCCTGTTATAGGTGTGAGAAATGGGTGACAGCCATTTCACATTCTGAGAAAATCGGGTTTATACTTTTTCACAACTCTAGCAAACTTACACTTTAGCAGGTTGATAAAAATGCTGAAAAACACATTTTAAAATTGAAACTAACCTTTTCAAGTACATAGAAAATTGAATGCCTGCAGAACCCTTTTATGACGAAAAGTGAAAATTGACAAAGCAGACCCTACCTTCCCTTTTTTGGCCTGCGAGTTCAGACTCATTCTGTAAAAACCAGTCACACGATTACAACAAGATTAAGACCAGCTCTTATGTCGCTCCTAGTATCAATGCCCCAGCCAACCATAAGGGTGAAACAAGAATGGTAACTGTGTTTAGGAGAGACCCCCCCCCCCCCCCCAGGCACACACACACACACACACACACACACACACACACACACAACACACACACACACACACACACACACACACACACATAAATGAAACACAGAAAGGGGATAACATATTAACAAAAAAATAACCCCAAAACAAACCGAACAACCCCAAAACAAAAAAAGAATGTTAATAGTAAAGACTGACGTGCTAACCACGTGAACTAACATTATCCTCTACTTTGTGTCTTTAACTCGAACAGGCTCAGTTTCTTCTGTGCCTCGTAAAGATTGATTTCATCTAGAATATCTTATTTAGGCTGAGTCACTTTTGTGACATTGTACAAACCAGATCCCACCCCCACCTCCATTTTAAAAAGAACAAAAATTCTCTCAAGCAAACACGAACTGAAATAAGCACAGCACCACAAATGCAGGGCAACCCAATCGTTCATTAATAAAAAACCTTTCTCTAGTTTGCACCTGCATGTGTAAGGGTTTTGTTTCAGGAGTGGCATTTTCTACAAAATAAATTGCAAGTGATTACTGTCTTCAAGTTGTGCATCCTTTTACCTGCATGTCAACCTTGTTTCGCCCCTTGAGGAGAGGCGAATGAGGAGGAAGAACCGTGTCCCCTCTACATCAACCCCAGAATCGACTTTCCCCTGCAGCCGCTGCGGCCGGGTTTGTTTGTCACGCATTGGACTGAACAGCCACCAGCGAGCCTGCACCAGACGTGGACAGTGCCCTTAATCTTCGTTCGCGAAGCCAAGCCATGACTTGATGAAACCTTGTTTACTTGTTTAAATTTGCAAACACAACGTGTAGGCTATAAATGCTGTGTATGAAAGTTGCTTAACTGTATTTAGAGCTTTTGACATATTTGATGTGTGTGATAAAACGTTCATTCTTATGACAAAATTACCTCCCTTTTGTAGGCCATCATTAACAGTTATATTCCTTTTTATTGTGTGGAGTCACTTTAAGGTCCAGATAAAAGATTGTATCTGATGGAAATGACACCAACAATTTTTATATAAAATAGTAGGCTCGACTGTTTTACCTGTCTGAAACAAGGACAGGTACAGGGACAGGGTGAAACCAAATATGTAGAATACACACTTTTTTGGTTGCTATATCTGAACTGAGACAGGAAAAGACACTTTAGTTTGCAACTGTTAGTTTCATAGTATGTTGTAAAACTGTGCTCGCAAATTGATCCCCGGGGGAATGGAATCAGTTCGTCGCAAGTTACGACGAACTGTGTTGCTACGACGTACGGTGTCAAAACAAGCTACCTCCTACGACGACGACAACGACGAAGAAAAAGACACCACAAGGTCGAAAGGTTGACATTAATGTGACACTCCACCACATAATGAGTCGCGTTGCGCCAGAGGTCAATTTTTAGTCATTGACATGTTATCAAACTACAATAAAATGGCTATACAATACAAAAAACAGATTGAAAATCGGACAATTCTATGAAAAGTTATTACAAGTTGAAGAGCTAGACTGCAGGAAATGACAAAATGAGAAATTGACAAGTTAAGCATTGTAATAGGTGGTCAGAATGAGGGCTTGGGTATTTTTAAAACATGTTTTACGGCAAAAGGGGACAAAATTATGATTTGATATTTCATTATGAGGTAGAATAATGGCTATACTTTAATAGTCAATCAAAACCTCAAAATTGCCAGCTTGACCCCGCCTGCCTTTAATTGCTCCTAGCGGGAAAGTGGAGTATGTGCTAAGCGACTCGTTTCGTGGTGGAGCGTCACATTTTTGTGAATGAAAACCAGTTGGCGTGATACAGGGGAATGGACCGTGTGACTGACAACACGAACAAAGGGCAACTGCAGAGATAACACTTATCTCAACTCTCCCAATTATCTTCCCTAACCTACTCACAAGAGGGTTCAACATCACTTGAACTAAGGAGAACAGAAGCCGTTCTTACCCCTTGATTTTGTTAAGTTAACGTAGACGTGAAGAGGTTT
>CM060339.1:9508300-9525800 GCA_030674155.1 Stramonita haemastoma | reverse complement strand
ACACACACACACACACACTTCACACACACACACACATGCACATACACACGCACACACACATGCACATACACACGCACACACACACACATACACACACGCACACGCACGCACACACATACACACACACCAAACCCACAACACACACGCTCACACACACAAACACATACACACACACACACACACACACACACACACACACACACACGCACACACACACACACACACACACACACACACACACACACACACACACACACACATACACACACATACACACACACATACATACACACACAATGATTTACAAAACTGCATGCACACCAGGACTGGATATAGAAAAGCGATGAATGCTTATTCTATTATCCTCGATATAAAAGAAAAAAATAAATCAATAGATAAAGAGATAAAGAAATTACTGCAGAGTACTACAAATAAAGGTCGCCCCCGAAAGTCCTTTCGAGGTGATAATAAACCGAGATCCTAAGTACAAAGGTATGCAGAACAGCTTGTGCACACGTTAAGAAACATGTTCTCCTTTTTTGAAGAGGGGGGAACGGGATAGCCTGGTGGTCAGAGTGACGCACTCGTGATCTACTGACCTGGGTTCGAATCTCGCTCAAGAGGATTCTTCCTCTGGAGTTAACACTAGTGCCAATTCCACTCCCCCTCCCAAAAGTCTTTCGGGTGAGACTAAAAACCGAGGTCCCGTATGCGAACGCACGCAGAACATCTTGCGCGCACGTTAAAACTCGTTCCGCTTTTCGGAAGAGTAGGCCATCGTGTGCCGGTGGGAACGGATGACAAAATTGACAAAACTGCATACACACACGGACTGGACGTAAAAAAAAAAAGCACATGAATGCTTATTCTATTCTCCTCGAAATAAAAGAATGGACAAATAAATAAATAAATAGAATAAATAAGATTAGGCTATGCTGTGCCGGTTGGATCAAATGATAAAAATGCACCTCTCCCCCCAAAAAACCCCAACAACAACAATAAAAATACAACAACAAACCTCGTACACACACACACACACACACACACACACACACACACACACACACACACACACACACACACACACACACACACACACACACACACACACCACACACACACACACACACACTCTCTCTCTCTCTCTGAAATGTTAATGGTGTCATGCTGCAGTGTACTCTGCTAAGTTTACACAGTGAAGTTGCTTTACTTTATATCTGTTCATCTAGCAGAAACTTGATCATCATTGATTGATCTATAGAGAATTTTGGGTGATAACAGCTGAAATTCGTGTGTGATTGTGTATTTTTGCTTTGCTTATTACTTTTTTGTTACAGAACTTTGTATATATCATATTCGTGTATCCTAGTTTGAGTTGTGATTATACTTTTTTTTTGTGATTACACTTCTATTTGGCTTACGTGTTTGTTATTTGAGATTTAGTCAACATCTGTTTATTTTGTTTTTTCCCTTTTGTAATTGTTTTGGTTATTTGATTTTGTTTTGGTTTTTTTTTGTTTTTCTTCTACTTGTGTGAAAACTCATAAGACACCCAAAGATCTAACACAGCATTACTATCTGCACTCATCCTTAGATGTCATGCCTCTTACCTCAGACAAGTGGCCATTAAAACAGGGTCTCCGAGTAGGCTACCTCAACATAAACAATGCAATGAATAAAACAGATGATATTGCTAGCATACTATTTAATGAGGGGAATGAGTTTCATCTGTTTGGCTTTGCTGAATCTCGTCTTTCCTCAAATATAACTGATGCAGACATGCACATTCCAGGATACCAAATATTTCGTCAAGATCCCTACAAACCAAAAACTACAGGCTTGTTAACATATTTTGCATCTTCATTATGCTGTAAAAGGCTACATAACTTTGATGTCTATGATATTGAATCGATATGGGTAGAAATCAAACTAAAACACAGTAGTCCGCTATTGATAGGATTTATATACAGAAATCCGTCAGAACCCACTGACTGGATTGATCGATTCAATTCTTTAATGGATGAAGTTACACTTTTAAACTATGAAACAGTTATCCTTGGTGATTTTAACATAGATTTACTCAAACCTAAGCCTAAATGGAATCACAACTATACTATGTTTGGACTAGACCAACTAGTAGATAAACCCACACGTATAACAGAAAACTCAGAGACATTAATTGATCATATATATACTAATGCAAAACAACACATAACTGAAGTATGTACTCCATCGTGTGGATGCAGTGATCATAATCCTGTCTGCTTTACTTGGTTTAAACATCGTATAAAAATTCCTAAAGTTGGGCATAAAACCATATATTTCAGAAGATTCAAAAACTTTAGTGAGAAACATTTTCTTTCAGACTTGATGAATTCACCTTTACATGATATTTATCAAATAAGAGATCCCAATGAAGCTGCTGATTTTTGGGTTAATACATTTATCTCAGTGTATGACAAACATGCTCCCTTCATAAGAAAAAGAGTTAAAGAAAAAATGAAACCTCCTTGGATAACAAAGGACATAGATTCCGAGATAAACCTACGAAACTATCTGAAAACCCATGGTACAAATGACCAATTTAGAGAACAAAGAAATAAAGTAAATCCTCTAAAACGCAGATCGAAGAGAAACTACTTCCAACAGTTGTTAACTACCACAACTGACTCTCGCCAAATTTGGAAAGCCATTAATACATTATGTAATAAACATATTTCAAAGAGCCAACAATCCATTAAAGAAATATCAGCTGATGAATTAAACAACCATTTTTCAAATGTAGCTGATAAAGTTATAACATGTGACAAGTCAAGCGAAAATGATCTTATCTACTTAGAACAACATGTTAATTCTAAACACATTAAAATTCCATTTGATCTCCAGCCAATGACAATCTTTGATGTATTAAATAGTCTAAAATTACAAACAAATTCAAGGACACGTGATTTAGACAATTTGGATGGACGGATAATAAAACTATCTAGTCCAGTCATTGCTGAAACACTAACATATCTATACAACTTGTGTATTGAAAAAAGGTGTTTTCCTCTCAAGTTTAAACAAGCAAAAATCATTCCAGTACATAAATCAGGGGAATACTCTTCTCCTTCGAATTATAGGCCAATTTCAATTCTCTCAATATTATCTAAACCCATAGAAAAACACATACAAACATCGCTAAATTCTTACTTTATTAACAATTCTTACTTTATTAACAACAGTCTAATAAATGAAGATCAATCGGGGTTTCGTAAAAACTATTCCTGCCACACTGCTCTAACTCAGCTTACTGAAAGTCTCTTACACAACATAAATAACAATAAATTTACAGGACTCCTTTTTGTTGACTTTGAAAAAAGCATTTGATGTGATTGATCATTCTCTGTTATTACGCAAATTAGAAATGTACAAACTGACACCTGAAATTATTCAGCTTCTAAAAAGTTTTCTGTCAAATAGGCAACAGCTCGTAACTGTTAATAATCAAACATCAGCACTACTACCTATTAGCTATGGGGTACCACAAGGCTCAGTATTGGGACCTCTCTTGTTTTCAATCTTTGTAAATGACTTACCCTGTTTTATTCAATGTAGCTGTGAAATGTTTGCTGACGATACCACTCTACTTTGTAGTGATTCAGACCCTTGCAGCTTATCTCACAAACTTCAATTTAGCATTGACAAATTGATTACTTGGACTAAGTTAAACCATATGTCCTTAAATGCACAAAAAACAAAGTGCATGTATGTATCAGCAAGACAAAAAAGACAAAAAATGAGAGATAAGTTCCTACCTCTGTTACTTGATAGCAGAATAATTGAAGAAGTTGACTCTCATAAACTTTTAGGTGTCACCATTGACAAAAATATGACTTGGACTGATCACATTGTGTCACTAGGAAAGCGCATTGCTCACAGGTTACGTCAATTATCGAAAATCAAACACTTTTTGAATCATCACTCTCGAAAACTGTTTTTTTGTTGTCATATTCTACCTATTATTGACTATGCATCAACTATATGGGATACCTGTAGTGAAACGAACTTGAAATTCATTCATCGTTTATATAAAAGAGCAGTAAAACTTGTCCTGTTAAAATCAAGTACCCTGACAGTTGAGGATTATAAGAAAATAAACGTCCTGACTTTTCGAAACAGACTTTCCTTCAATAAAGCCATGTTTATGCAAAAAGTTGTTAACCAAACTGCACCTCCCAAGATTACCAATACTTTCAAAATCAATCAACACAGACACAACCATTTGCTAACATTTCCAAGACCCAGAAATAATCTATATAAATCAAGCCTACTATGTTCAGGTAGCGACCTATGGAATAAGCTACCCAAAAATTTGAAATGTATCAAAAACAAAGATAATTTTAAAGCACATCTAAAAAAATATTTCATAGATAAGTGTATAGAACAAGACTTGTAAACGTGTACATTTGCTTGTGATATAACATCACTCTTTACTGTTTCATTCCAACGTACTTGTATTGTGGCCTAGTGTTACAACTGAATTAAAAATGTTACATGTAGCATGTGTGCGAGGGACAGAGAGATGAATGTATCACTGATAGTCATTATTTTCATTATAAATATGGTATGACCACAGTTTATATGGTCATTTATATTCATCTCTTGATGTTACTTTTAAGGGATACTGATCTGCTGATGACTTGATAAGATATTAGACCTTGATGGTTGATTTTACTCTGTGTGTGTGTGTGTGTGTGTGTGTGTGTGTGTGTGTGTGTGTGTGTGTGTGTGTGTGTGTGTGTGTGTGTGTGTGTGTGTATGTGTGTGTGTGTGTGTGTGTGTGTGTGTGTGTGTGTGTGTGTGTGTGTGTGTGTGTGTGTGTGAGTGAGTTGGTGTGTGGTTATTGTTGTTGTTGATGCTGATGTTGTTTGGTTAGGCTTTAACATTTTATAGGGGGGGGGGGGGGGGTTGCCTGATTTTATCTGTTTGATTTCTTTTTGGTTTGGATGTTTGTTCTGGTGTGTGTGTGTTGTGTGTGTGTGTGTGTGTGTGTGTGTGTGTGTGTGTGTGTGTGTGTGTGTGTGTATGTGTGTGTATGTGTGTGTGTGTGTGTGTGTGTGTGTGTGTGTGTGTGTGTGTGTGTGTGTGTGTGTGTGTGTGAGTGAGTTGGTGTGTGGTTATTGTTGTTGTTGATGCTGATGTTGTTTGGTTAGGCTTTAACATTTTATAGGGGGGGGGGGTTGCCTGATTTTATCTGTTTGATTTCTTTTTGGTTTGGATGTTTGTTCTGGTGTGTGTGTGTGTGTGTGTGTGTGTGGTGTGTGTGTGTGTGTGTGTGTGTGTGTGTGTGTGTGTGTGTGTGTGTGTGTGTGTGTGTGTTGATACAGTACATGAGATATTTAGTTATAGGAAATGTTGCTTTTTTTTTTTTTTTTTTTTTTTCTTTTCTTGTATGTGCCTTTTGTGGGAAAAATTTTTTGTTGTTTGGGTTTTTTTGTGTTTTTGTTTTTTGTTTTTTTTAAAATTATTTTGTTTGTTTGTTTGTTATATATATATATATTTTTTTTTTATTATTTTATATATATATATATATACTTTTTTTTTTTTTTTTAATTAAAAAAAAATATTGATTGATTTTTTAATTATACAATTGATGAGCTGGTGCTCAAGTTAGTTGCGATTTTTTAATGTACCTAAATGCACTTATTTGTTAGAATGCTGACATGTTTTGTGTAAATCTATAAACACAAGTGTTTGGGAGTGAAGGACTGAGAAAAAGGAAGGCAATTAATGTGATTGTCTTTCCTTTCTGCTTCGAATCCATTGCTTTGTAATGTATTGTTTTTCTTTCTATGCACCGTACTTGTTTTGGAGGAGGGAATTGATATAGGTTTGTATGTGTGTGTGTAAAATGATTTTTAAGGAACCATGCATTATTTTCCTTGTGTGTGATATATATATATATATATATATATATATATATATATATATATATATATGTGTGTGTGTGTGTGTGTGTGTGTGTGTGTGTGTGTGTGTGTGTGTGTAGTTTCTTCTTTTGGTGTGAATATTATTCAAGTTCATTTTTAATCTTTTCATTTGTACCACATATCTTCTTTAAGATTTTCCTTGTTCAAATATGATTATTCTCTCTTTTTTCTCCTTTTTTATTATTATTTTTATTTATTTTTTTATTTTTATTTTTTTAGATGGATGGCTTGATGAAAAAAAGCAATTGGAATGCTTACTCAATGTACCATCTGGAAATAAAAGTTTGACTTGACTTGACTTGACTTGACTTGACACACACACACACACACACACACACACACACACACACACACACACACACACACACACACACTAGTGTTAGGTTAAGACATAACCTCTGAACTTGGAATGTACTTCATTTAACAGCGGATATAAAAGGTCATATACACACACAAAAAACCTCACCATTGCTGAACTTTGGAGCTCAAACCGTAGATTGGGATTACATGGTGTGGTTTTAGCTATTGAATGTAAAGTAGTTTGTTTTTTTTTCTTTCGTGGGCACATAGAATGAAATATGGTGTCTTCTGGCTCTAGCTCTGTCTTGTTTTGTCTTTCTGTCTGTCTGTCCTGTATTTCTGTCTGTCTGTCTGTCCTGTCTGTCTGTCTGTCTGTCCTGTCTGTCCTGTCTATCTGTCTGTCTGTCTGTATCTCAGTCTTTTTCTTGTGTTTCTCGTTCTTGTCCTTATTGTTGTTGTTGTTCTTTTCTTCTTAGTCTTCTGTAACCCTTGGAAAGTACAAAAAGCCATTCATTCCTTCATTCATTCCTTCATTCCTTCATTCATTATCTCTGTCACTGTCTGTCTGTCTGTCTGTCTGATTGTCTGTCTCTGTCTCTGTCTGTCTGCCTCTCTCTCTCTACCTTGCCTTGCCTTCTCTCTCTCTCTCTCTCTC
This sequence comes from Stramonita haemastoma, assembly GCA_030674155.1. Lineage (NCBI taxonomy): Eukaryota > Metazoa > Mollusca > Gastropoda > Neogastropoda > Muricidae > Stramonita > Stramonita haemastoma. The sequence goes on along the minus strand of CM060339.1, from coordinate 9,518,873 downwards.
TCTCTCTCTCTCTCTCTCTCTCTCTCTCTCTCTCTCTCTCTCTCTCTCTCTCTCTCTCTCTCTTTCTCTTCTCTCTCTTCTCTTCTCTCTCTTGCTTATTTTCTGCCTGCCTAGCTCATTCTCCTGCCTTTTCCGAAAAAAAACAAAACAAAACACATCTACCTGTTTGTTTTCTTTTCTTATGAACTTTTTAATGAGCTGCTCTCAAGTGGGAATGTGTCAGCTGAGGCCAGCAGGAAGGCAGACCTCCTGCAGAGTGACAAGCACAGGAGAAGACCTGACACTACACATGCCTCCAAATATAATTATGCAAAGAGAGAAGGCGGAAGAATGAGTTTTTGTTTTGTTTTGTTTTGTTTTTGTTTTGATTTGTTTGGTCTTTTGTGTGTGTGTGTGTGTGTGTTTTTGTTCTTGAAAAAATGAGGGATCAGGCAAAGATGAATTATTTTTTTCAAAAACCAAAACAAAAGGAATGATTGTATTATTGTGTTGTATTGTGTTGTGTTGTATTGTGTTGTGTTGTGTTGTGTTGTATTGTATTGTATTGTGGTCTTATAACTCTCTCTCTCTCTCTCTCTCTCTCTCTCTATATATATATATATATATATTATATATATATATTATATATATCTATATATCTCTCTCGCTATATATGGACAGATATATATAAAAAAAAATATATATATATATATTATATATATATATAAACAATCACTAAAGCAATGTACAACCTAAACGGACTATTCTTTCAGATACTCAAATCAACAATAAGTTCACACAACTGTTTCAGACAGGGGTTCTTTTTTATAATAAATCTCAGAAACAGACAGAAAATTTACCACTAGTTCTACTTTTCATTAAACTGAACAAAACACACTGACATAAAACACTGCACATGATAATTATGATATATTGATGTATTGGTTAAGAATATCAATCTACACATCGATCCATTTTTTTGGTTAAGATTATTAATCAACGCATCAATACATTTTTTGTTAAGATTTTAATTAACACAACAATACACTTTAAAAAAAAAAGAAGATTTTAATCAACACACCAATACAATTTTTTTGTTACGATTATTAATCAACGCATCAATACATTTTTTTTGGTTAAGATTATTAATCAACGCATCAATACAATTTTTTTTGTTAAGATCATCAATCAACACAGCAATACATCTTTGCATCTTCATGCCACAGATGAAACAACAACTTCCACCCCGCCTCCACCTCCAACGCGCCTGTCTTCCACTCCACAATCTTCCACAACTTCCGCCAGTGACGTCACTAAGGCACCTTCTCCAACACCCGGAACGGAACAGGGGGAGACTACTACCACCACAGGGGCCCAGAAAAAAGCCCCAGCGACAACCCAGAAAAAAAACCCAGCCACGACGACAACAACTTCATCCCCGAGGGTAAAGAACAAGCCTGTACCTTTGAGGTTATCGAGTAAAACCTGGCCGAAGTTAATTCTCACGGACCCTGGCAGTAAGGAAGAGTTGGGCAAAGCTGGTGTCCCTTCGGTCAACGTAAGGCTGAGGGACAGAGCTGGAGCTGTGAGTGGTTTCTTTGCCGGTACTGCATGAGTTAAACCTACCCCCCCAAAAAAGCTGCTTTATAAGTTTAGTTGTTTTTTTTGCTAGGTACTGCATCAGTTTTAAAAAAAAGCTGCTTTATAAGTTTGGTTGGCTTTTTTTGCTAGGTACTGCATCAGTTTAAAAAAAAAGCTGCTTTATAAGTTTGGTTGTTTTTTTTTGCATCGGTACTGCGTCAGTTAAAAAAAAAAAGCTGCTTTATAAATTTGGTTGGCTTTTTTTTTTTTGCCGTGGGCTTTTAGAGTTTTTACTTTTTTTGTTTCTTGTTCCTTGGCTAGAGCTTAAAGTTTCACCAAAGGTGAGAGTGGTCATTTTTGTGTGTGTGTATGTGTGTGTGTATGTGTGTGTGTATGTGTGTGTGTGTGTGTGTGTGTGTGTGTATGTTGTGTGTGTGTGTGGTGTGTGGTGTGTGTGTTTGTGTGTGTGTATGTGTGTGTGTGTATGTGTGTATGTGTGTGTGTGTGTGTGTGTGTGTGTGTGTGTGTGTGTGTGTGTGTGTGTGTGTGTGTGTGTGTATGTGTGCGACTATTTTTTGCCCACGATAACGGTACGCACGTTCTGACTTCAGTGATCATGTCTAAGCACCATAATTATATCATTGTGCATGCATTTTAAAAATACAATTTTTGTATCATCCATTCTTACCGGAATGAATGACTTTCTCTGCTAAAAAGTAGAATGAGTTTTAATGTGTGTGTGCAAGATGTTCTACATGTGTTCAGTTTCAACCGGAGGATTTTCAGGGGAGTGGAGTCAGTACTGATGTAAAATCCATGGGAATAACCCCTTTAATAGTACCAGCTGCCATGGTGCAGTGGTTAGCACCTTGGATTTTGGACTGGAAGGTCGCGGGTCCAATAAGAGTCATCGGATTTTTCAGACTCCAGCCGGCTCCTACCCAGAGTGAGTGTGCTGTGGGCTCAGTGGGGAGACTGGGACCACACAATCAAGCTTCATCCACTTTACAAATGCGAATTTGAGAGTGTTGCTCAAATTACCTGACCAACACTGCAGGTGTCTGTATCTCTTGGGCCCGATTAACACCGGGATATACTATGATAGTAAGCGTAGACTACAACCATGTCAAGTAGTCTCAAAGCAGATGCACATCCATAGCAGCATCATTACACCATTCTCATCACCATTGATTATCACGAAATAATAATTTAAAAATTGCCTCTGATTTGGTAGCCCCTGCTACTCTGGTCTCATGGTGACCTCCGATTTGGGTTACCCATGCACTTCTATGCCTGTGGTGAGTTTGTGTCAAAGCATTTGGGGTTGGAGGTTCCCGGGGGTTGATCGTTGGAGGGACGTTGTGGTGGTTGCCACCTCGGGTGGGTGACTCACTCATTCTGGCTCCACAACTTAGCTAAAACTATCATTAATAGGGGGCTTAATAGGTGGTGTCCTGCATATGTTAGCTCAGAACAGGCACCACTGAACACCATCAAAGCGATGCAGCAGAAGTGCAGGGCCCCTCTGGCTGGTGGCTTCACGGCGGCCTGATATTGATGGGCTCCCTGTGGACTCCCGACCCTGATGATGAGATGTAACAAATTTAGGTATGGCTGTGGTGGGATATTGAAATGAGCAGCGTGGGGACAGCAAACAAACAAAAGAAAACAAAACAAAACAAAAACCTTAAATAGTGGTGGTTCTAACCCTGGCTTTTTTCCAGGTCATCAAATCACGAGCGCAATGCTTTGACCACTATGCTACCTGACCCCCCTTATAAGAATTAAGCTTAGAGGCTGCTTTTCTTTGCTGTATGAGTTGACAAACAAAAGCAGCTGTGTTTATGATGGGGATTGACTTTACCAGCTTTATTTTTCAATGAAGAATGGTTTGAAAAGAAAAGCTATTTTTGGGCTGGGTATATCAGTTAGTTTTGGGGAAGTGGGATGGCTTAGTGGTTATGATCTGACAGCTGAGGATAGAGCCAAGAAGAAAAATGTAAAGAAGAAGAAGAAGAATGCAAAGAAGAAGAAGAAGAATGCAAAGAAGAAGAATGCAAAGAAGAAGAAGAGAAGAAGAAGAAGAAGAAGAAGAAGAAGAAGAAGAAGAAGAAGAACAACAACAACAACAACAACAACAACAACAACAACAACAACAACAACAACAACAACAACAGCAACAATTTGAAGAAGAAGAAGAAGAAGAAGAAGAAGAAGAAGAAGAAAAGAAGAAGAAGAAGAAGAAAAGAAGAAAGAAGAAGAAGGAAGAAGAGGAAGAATTGCAAGAAGAAGACATCACCACCACCACCACCAACAACAACAACATTGTTCCCATAACCTATGCGGTCACTGGGGAGCGATATGTCAGAGACCTCAGCTTCTACTGGTAACAGCCCATCTCCTCTCCCTCGCTGCTTTATTTACCTTCCCTATCCCTAAAGAGGGCAGGTACCCATTGACAACTGGGTGAACTGTGAGACTGTAGTGAAACCAAGGCATGTAAACGGTCACCCATGGCCCATCAACTTGGTAACCCAAGCTCAATGCTGCTTAACCTTAGCTTGGGGAATGCGAGGGCTCTGACCACTGAGCTCTCCCATCTAAAACAACAACTACAAATAATGAAGAGCTAAAACCTAACAAATTTAAGTTTTAGCTGTTGTTTATTTTATAACGTTAAGTAAACAATCATCTTTCTAATTGAATCTTTAAGAATCTTGTTCTGTTTCTTGTGGGTTTTTTTTCAGATTAGTCCGGGTTACTTGAGACCGGGGATGCAGTATGGACAGCTTCACCGTGACGCCTATCGTCTGCAAAGTCACCTGACTTCCTGTCCCAGCTGTCTGAGTGAGTAGTCCCCCTTTTCCTGCTATGGCTTCACTTCTCTTGTAACTTCTTCGAAGTGTCGTTGGCACACTGTATACTACTACTACTACTACTACTACTACTACTACTACTACTACTACTACTACTACTACTACTACTACTACTACTACTAAAAATAACAACAACAATAATAATAATGATAATAATGATACTGATGATAATGATAATGATAATGATGATGATAATAATAATAATAATAATAACAATAATAATAATAATAATAATAATAATAATAATAATAATAATAATAATAATAATAATAATAATAATAATAATACAATATCAATACATGGAATTTAAATAGCGCTATATCTTGCAAAAACAAATCAAAGCGCTTGCATTCGACCTATACAACACACAAGCAATCAATGACGATTAATAGTTTGAGCAAATTCGAATGTACACACACACACGCACGCACGCACGCACGCACACACACACACACACACACACACACACACACACACACACACACACACACACACACACACACACACACACACACACACACGCACGCACGCACGCACGCACGCGCGCGCACGCGCTAAATTTGATAAAGGTTATACACCTTGGCAGGGCAAATGGGGATTACAGTTGTTGCAGGCAGGGACAGATGGAAGCATGACATACTATGAAATGATCATTATATTCTGTGGTGAGATAAAGCAGCACCATTACGTACCTAACCACCATAAACCTTCTGATAATTCAATTCAATTCAATCTAATTCAAATGGTATATTATTTTCTCACTAATAAAGATAAACCAGAATGACACCATAACATACCCAATCATGACATGTAACACGATGAAATAGAATGTCATCACAACACTCCCAGTAATCACATTCTCTATAATAAAAAAAAAAAATGACACCATAACATTTCAAATCATCACAAGCTCTATGATAAAAAAAAACAACTACGACAACGAAAACAACAAAACCATGACATTCCCTTATAGAGCCCCAGCTCTTTCAGGAATATGCCCAGAATATATTTTTTTTTCTTCTTTATTTTAATTTCTCGGCTACAGCTGCAAAGTTCATCAATGGTAAGATTTTGCATACAATATATAGAACTGTTTTTGCCCACCATGAAAATAACTGCATTCCCACTTAAAGAATGTATTCAGGGTATATTCGAATTTCAGTAACCCATCAAATGCTGACAGGAATCACATGAATCTTTACCACGCATATTTGTGACGCTCCACCACGAAATGAGTCGCTTAGCACATTACCTAATTTTGCGCTAGGAGCCATTAAAGGCAGGTGGGGGTCAAGTTGTCAATTTTGAGATTTTGATTTACTATTAAACTATATCCGTCATTCTACCTTGTAGTGAAAGATCAAGGCATAATATGCATTCCTTTTGCTTTTAAATGTGTTTTGAAAATACCCACGCCCTCATTCTGACAACCCGTTACAAAAATAAACTTGCCCGTTTCTCATTTTGTCACATCCTGCAGTCTATCATTTCAATTTGTAATAACTTTTCACAGAATTTTCCGATTTTAAATTTGTTTTTTGCATTGAATAGCATTTTTATTGCAAATTAAAAACTTTACAATAGCTAAAAATTGACCTCTGGTGCAATGCGACTTCTTATGTGATGGAGCGTCATATTTGTTCTTCTGGATGTATGTATAAAATAGATATTCTTTATCATTGCAGGGGGTGTAACAGCTCAGTGATAAGAGCGCTCGCTTTCCCCCAGTCAAGTTAAGCAGCGTCGAGCGTGGTTACCCGATGGATGGGTGACCGTTTGCGAGCCTTGGCTTCAGTGCAGCCCCCCCCCCCCCCCCCCCCCCCCCCTTAGTTCCCCCAGCTGTAAATGGGTACCTGCCCTCTTTAGGGCCAGGGAAGGTAAAGCAGCGAAGGAGATAAGATGGGCGCCACCCTCAATATGCTGGCCCCTAGAGAAGCTGAGGTCTCTGATGCCTCGCTCCCCTGCGACCGTATTTGTATCTTGTATTTTGTACCACTTTATGTCACAGCAGATTTCTCTGCGTGGAAATTCGGGCTGCTCTCTCTCCCAGGGGAGAGCGCGTCGCCACAAGTGCAGCGCCTACCCATTTTCTTTCTTTTTCCTGCATGCAACTGTATTTGTTTCCCTATCGGAGTGGCTTTTTTTCTAACAGAATTTTGCCAGGGACAACCCCCTTGTTGCCGTGGGTTCTTTTACGTGCGCTAAATAGTGGTGTGTAACACACGGGACCTCGGTTTATCGTCTCATCCGAAAGACTAGCGCCCAGACCACCACTCAGGGTCTAATGGATGGGGGGAAAAGTTTGGGGTACGAACCACCGCACACTCCAACCGGGAGGGACTTTTTGCTTTCTAGGCAAGGTGCGTTACCACCTAGGCCACCGATCCACTAGGTTATGGTATAGGTTATGGGACGTAGTGGGCACCTATCAGTCTCGAAAGACTATGGAGTTTTGCTCTAGTCTTTAAAGCTGAAAGCCTGGGCATTTATGCATGGAGGGCAAGCTGTTGGTTATGGGACACCTTTGCCTTTATCATGTGCATAGGAAACAGATCTTCCTTGTGATTGCAGGACTGCAGAGCCCGGCTGTGCTGTGCCCTGTGCACGAGATGGGGGTGGAGATCGACACCTGGGCCTCCCAGCTGAAGGATGTGCTCAGCTACGGCTGTTCTATGGGTAGTAGAGGGGTGACCCCTCTGGTCTTTCTGTGTCTCTTGTTTGTTCGATCGTCCATCTAGTGTTGTCTGTGCCTCCGTTGTGTATTTTTATTTATTTATTCATGTATTTATTTGTTTCTTATTCATTTGTTTATTTATGTATTTATTTATTCATTTATTTTTTTAAATATATTTATTTATGTATTCATTTATTTAGTTAGTTTTATAAGTCTATTTCATATTAAAAAAAAATTAATCTATTTATTATTTCTTTCTTCCTTTATTCTTTTATTTCGAGGATGACTGAATAAGCACTTTGGTGTTTTTGACACCCAGTCTCCGTGTGTATGGAGTTTTGTAGCTTTTGTCATCAATACCCACTAGCACTCAATGTGTATTTTGTATTTTGCACCACTTTATGTCACAGCAGATTCCTCTGTGTGAAATACGGGCTCCTCTCTCTCCCCGGGGAGAGCGCGTCGCCACAAGTGCAGTGCCTACCCATTTTTGTTTTTCTTTTTCCTGTCTGCAACTGTATTTGTGTCCCTATCAGAGTGACTTTTTTCTACGGATTTTTGCCAGGGACAACCCTCTTGTTGCCGTGGGTTCTTTTACGTGCGCTAAATAATGATGTGTAACACACGGGACATCAATTTATCGTCTCATCCGAAAGACTAGCGCCCCCGACCACCACTCAAAGTCTGATGGATGGGAGAAAAATTTTGGGCCCAAACGGGAATCAAACCACGGCACACTCCGACTGAATATGCACACGTGTAAATTCTGTGGGAAGACAGGCATTGATTGTGAAAAAAAAAAAAGTTGTTGTCTGAGTGTTCAATAACAAAAAAAAGAAGACGAATTGTAGCTAATCTGGAACTGTCACAGGCCCAATGGACCAGGAGAGATGCTGCATCAATGGAGATTCTACAGTGATGGAGATACTACGAGACATAACACAGCGTGTTCGGGACGTTTATCACGTGCTGCAGACGTCTTGTGCCAATTGTCCTAGTGAGTCAACGCTGTCCAGTTGTTTTGTGTGTGTGTGTGTGTGTGTGTGTGTGTGTAGTGTGTGTGTGTGTGTGTGTGTGTGTGTGTGTGTGTGTGTGTGTGTGTGAGGGGGGGGGGGGTTGTGTGTGTGTGTGTGTGTGTGTGTGTGTGTGTGTGTGTGTGTGTGTGTGTGTTGTGTTGTGTGTGTGTCTGTGTGTGTGTGTGTGTATGTTGTGTGTGTGTGTGTGTGTGTGTGTTATTTCTGTGGGAGGACAGCATTGTCTTGTACTATATTGTACTGTATTATAATACCGTATTGTAATACAATTGTGTTGTAGCGTTGTGTGGTGTGGTATGGGGTGGTGTGGTGTGGTTAGGTATGGTCTGGTGTAAAGTGGTGTGGCGTGGTGTTGTGTGGTATAGTGTGATATGATATAATGTAGTGTGGTGTGGTGTGGTGTGGTGTGGTTAGGTATGGTGTGGTGTAAAGTGGTGTGCTGTTCTGTGGTGTGGTATGGTGTGATATGATGTAATGTAGTGTGGTGTGGTATGGTGTGATATGATGTAATGTAGTGTGGTGTGGTCGGGCGTGGCGTGGTTTGGTATGGTGTGGTGTGCTGTGGTGTGGTATTGGATGGTGTGGTGTGGTATGGGGTGGTGTGGTGTGATATTGTGTGATGTTGTGTGGATTGTTGTGGTGTGGTATGGTATGGTATGATGTAAGACCGTATGGCATTGCGTGGTGTTGTATAGTGTGGCGTCGTATGGTATGGTGTGGTGTGCTGCATTATGTTGCATTGTTCTCCAATATGTTGCATTGTGTTGTATCGCATGCATTATGTTGTATTGCATTGTATTGTATAATATTGTGACCTGTTGTATTGTATGTGCTATGTTGTATTGTACTGTATTGTATAATATTGCATTGTGTCGCATTGCATGTGTTCTGCTATATTGTATTGCACTGTATAATATTGTAATGTGTTGTATTGTGTTGTGCTGTGTTTGGGCTGTTGTTACATTGTGTTGTGTTGTCATGTTTTGCATTTCATTTCTTTGCGTTGTACTGGATCATAATGCACTGTGTTTCACAGTATCAAATTTCGTTTTATTTCATGACATCACATGGCAAATAAACTTAAATTTTTACCCAGAAATGATTTTTTTAAAAAAAGATAATCACAGCAAATACCAACAGAAACAGACTTAAAATATAAAACAAAGCAAACAAATAAAACTCTAATCCTACAATCACAACAAAAACCAACAAAAAAACAGATATAAAAATGATAATAAAAACAAAGCAAACAAAACCTCTAATCCTACTTTCTTCATGGTTTCTCTCACATTTCTTTTTCTTTTTTTTTGTCCAGAGGATGGGTTTTGGGCGGAGTGGTCCCACTGGACCCAGTGCAGTGTCACGTGCGGAGCAGGAAAACGTGAACGTAGCAGGACTTGTACGAATCCTATCCCCAGTCACGGTGGAAGAGACTGTAACGGTCACTCTAAAGAAGAACTGGACTGCTACACTCAGGGTCAGTACACTCCTCACCTTGGCTGGGGGATGGGGTAGCCTAGTGGTCAGAACATTGCGCTGGCAATTTGACGACCCGAGTTCGATTCCCGTAGGAGGGGGATTTTTCCCGTGGAGTTAATATCAGTGCTGACTCCACTCTCCCCAAAAAGTCTTTCGGAGGAGACTGTAAAGAGGCCCCGTGTGCGAACGCACGCAGAACGTCTTGCTACGCACACGTTAAATCCTGTTCCGCTTTTCGTAAGAGTAGGCCATTGTGTGCCGGTGGGAACAGATGACAATATTTACACAACTGCATACACACGGGGACTGGATGAAAATAAGCACATGAGTGCTTATCCTATTATCCTCGATATAAAAGAATAAAATAAAAATAGAATAAAAATAAAACCTTACCTTACCTCACCTCACCTATCTTTAATTTTTTTTTAAAATCTTATTTATTTATTTTATTCATTATATCTAATCATATCTTTTATTTCTTTTATTCGTTTATCTATTCACTTATTTATTTATTCTTTTATATCGAAGATAATGGAATAAGCACTCATGTCTTCCCCATGTCAAGGTTAAGCAGCATTGAGCGTGCGTGGTTGCCATTTGGATGGGGGGACACTTTTACCCCTTCTTTATTATTTGATCTTGTGCATGTGTATATGATTGTGCACAAAGAGAATTATGGCACTGGCAGGTCTGCAGTTGAAGTTGACCTGGGAGATTGTACAAATCCCGAACTCTTAGGCTACGGCCATAGTAAACCCGGCCCATCCCGTTGTTTTGACGGCCGTCTCTTTGACGGCTTCTCCGCCCTACCCCTACCGAAATCGACACAAAATAGTTCGACATAAAAAGTAAAATCCCCACAAAACTTTTATCAAAACCACTGGAATGTAATCGGGAAGGGTCAATTTACTAGTTTGTGTAGTCAGAATTTTTGAAGCACCATAAATAAG